>VZSV01000054.1:1970120-1997493 GCA_013398735.1 Nothocercus julius
TATTTCTTCAGAATTGGGCAAAAGAATAACTTCCTGTCTTGTTGGTCAGTTGCGAGAATTTACATGGTAACTAAAATAGCATCTCCCTTCTCGGTCCTTTCAGAGAAGGCATCTTTAGAAAAAGGTATTAAAAGATGCTGCTGGTTCCGGTTCTTCTACAGCAGCTAAATTCCAGCTGCTCCAGGGTGTGCCGTGCTGGAGATTTCCCTGCTCACCAGGATAATGGCCAGAACCCCCTGTTTAGCTGCGGAAACCTCGTGTCTGAATCCTTGGCAAGATCCACACTAAGGTTACTCACAGTTCAGGCCCGGATTGGGGTCTGCAACTTGAATAACCTTGATGCAGAACAGGTCAGTTTTGACTCGGATGTCCCTCCGAGACTGCAGAGATGCCACATAGGAAGTGAAACTGTTCTGCAAGGAATCCCTCTTGGTTGGTTTTAGTACTGTGGATTTTTTTTTTCTCCTAAAGAGCTGCTTTTTTTATTCAGATTTATTTTTTTCTCTTTCATTCCATTTCCCCAGGAAAAATAATAGTAATAGTTGTGTCTTCCTTCTCCCAAACTAATAGAAGCCACAAACACACATTCCTGCCGAGCACTCCGTGTTAACACCTTGCTGCAGTTTGTAAGCTTACGTTAATGCTAATGTCACAATTTTATAAGTAAGGTGCGTGTTTAATATCTAAACATAATGGCATACAAACATCTTTTTTTTGGTGTTATGAAACCATTGTGAAAGCAAATGGAAATTTTTCCAAGTTTCCTTGCAGCAAATTACACAGTTTTTATGTTGTTAGCAAGATGTCCAGCACTCAGCTCAGAACACGGTGCTGCCATACTTTTAAAACTACATTCTACAGCTTATTCACGGTGGGTTGTTTTCATGTGCCACACTAAGATTTAATTTATGTGCATGGCATATGGGAGTATATAAAGGTGTACAGGCTTCCTTTCTGGAGTTGAGGGCTGGAGAAAAAAGATAACAAAAAGGTGGTTGGAAGTAGGGAAAAAATCAACATTCGCATGTGCTGGGTTTGTATTCTTATCTGTCTTTGCACCCAGAACTCAGTAATATGGCATACAGAAATAGCAGCACACAGCCCAACTGAGTTGTCCCCTTTTTATATTGTTTATAAGTAAGTTTTAAGTACGCAAGGAAAAGAGCATCATCACAAAACACATGACCGAGTTTCCAAAACTTTCGGCTTTCTTCTAACAGCGCAGGAAAGTATTCATTTATCACAAGGGTTATGTTTTCTGCTTTTTGTTTAAATCTCTTCTGCCAGGCGCTCTTTCTTCCTGCGGCTGCACGTTGCAGCCGCCTGGGTTGCATTTCCAGCGCCTCTCCTTGCAATGAAACATCTTCCCTTCTCTGCACCAGCAGCAACGACAAAAAGCGGATGGACGCTCTTCTTTCTCTCATAGCTTGCTGCAAATACAACAGTTTTATTCCCATCTTCTTTTTTGTAATTGTGTGAAGGTCCTTTGGCCCTGATTTACGACGACAGGTAGGGGCTGCCTGTTCAGTGGGGCGCTGGGGATGCCGGAGGCTGGAGGCCGCTGCGCTCCGTGCGTGGCTGGAGCGCAGCGAGCAGCAAGGCAGGCGGGAGCTCGTTGCACCTCACGTTTGCGTAACGGCACGGCAAATGATGACAGTAACAGTGCGCTGTGCTGGGTCACAAAACAAAACTAAATATTCTCTAAGTGCAGGGTAAGACAAGGTGCACCTTACCGTTGTCATGATTTTTTCAGTCCTGCTGCCTTTTTTTTTTCTTTTTTTTTTTTTTTAATCTGAGGGAATGATTTCCTTTGTAAGGTGCTTAAAAATATGTCTATGTACACAAGCGTGTACATATCACAAGGCAAAATGAGAAAACATATTTTTTTTTCCTCCCAAAAAGAGAGCTACTACCAAAACGAATGAAGTTTCATCCTGAGACAGCTGACAGTCAGTACAGGATTCAGTTCTTTCGTGGTGTTTTTATCCCGTAAGGACCTGCCATCGTTGTTCTTCTAAGGCTGCCAACAGCGATGATCCCCTTGGAGGAAATGGCTTAACTAGGGGAAGCCCCCGTTTCGAGGCCCGTGCCTCCCTGAGGCCTTCGAAACGCTTGATTTCTTGTCATGGCCATTTGAAAGGTAACAAACTTTCCCCTGCGCTGTGTTGTCTCTGCCAACAGTACCATGGCAAGGAAATCTGCTGCTGCTTAAACGATGGTGTAAACTTCAATTATGTAGTTGGCAGGCAGGCTCTATGGAGAGGGGCGAAACAGAGGGCGGGCAGATATTAAATCCAAGTGTGCCGTGGAAACTGATGCTGTGAAATACTGCTACCACAGAATTCCATTTAAATTATTTGTCAATCGTCAGGACTCGTGAATGTCCTAGAACGCAGGTAGCTAACACTAATATTGAATTAGGTACTTTCTAGGATTTAGATTGTTCGTTGTCTTTTAAAAGACAATTATCAGCTGAAGAAATTTCAGAATGGTCTTTGGTTCAAATGCCAGCTCTTTCCCACGTAACAGCATACTTGCTTTGATTTGATAGTCTCTGGAAGCCTTCACTTCTCTTGCTCCACAAAAATTTGTGAATGCTTCAATTTGATAAAACTGTTGAGGACCAGTTCAAAATACAAGGAAGGAGGAATCACATGTTTTAGTTGCTTTTCAGGGCTTCCCAAAGTTCCTTTGGTTTCCGTCATGTTTTGTGACACTGGTAATTTATGTTAAATATAAAATTTTACATATGCTTTTCTCATTCTTTCCTTACTATGTCTATGGCCAGCATGACAACATTTCTCCTTCAGCAGTTTCGGCGAGTGCTTTAGCCTCTGTAGCTGTGTTCTCCCTTCATATTCTGTTCATAACAGGACAATTTGAATAGAGTTTATGGTAAATTGGCAGTACCCATCACGTGAGGGGCAAGCCCTTTTACTGGCTTAAGAAAGAAAGCCGGATCTTTGGAATCATACAGGGATTGAATCAGTCATGCAGTTTGGCCCTTCTTATTCCACATAACCGCTGTGGCTTCTGATGCACTCTGATGCTTGTTTCAAATACAGTGCAGACCACTTCTTATATAAAGATGTGATAACAAATTTAATACTTTGTTGTTTATTTATGATGCTGCTTTGAGTTTGAACACACTGCAAGCCTTAAGCTGTCTGCTCGAGTTGTGGTTTGTGACAATTGAACTAATAATTATTTGAGCTAATCAATCTTCATTTGGCTCTGAAATGCTGATCTGGGGCTATTGCCTCTGACAGGATATGAAAGTAGATGTTCATTGATCTGGTTTGCTGTAGAAATTTCTCTGTACCTGTTCTCATCATCTATTCCATGTGAACCCAGCACTTAAATGCCTCTGAGAATCCAATCTTTAGACAGTGGACCAGACCAATTAATAAATTTCAATCTTGACATATATGGAGTTTGTACAAACAACATCCTGCTGTAAGCACACGTCCACAATGACCGTTCTATTAATCCATTTCCAGGAGCTGTTCTTCGACTCAAAACCGAAACCCATTTCAGCACGTTACGATAGTTACGATACCTCTCATAAGAGAGAATATCAGTGCATCGACACCAGCGTTTCCAAACAGAAAGCAGAGATGGCGTAAAACAAGGGACACTGTGCCAAAGGATCTAGTTGAAAGGTGAAGTTGACAAACCGCGTAGTTTTCATGTTGTGTCTTGTAAAATTGGGAAGGGAAATCTTACTGAGAGTAGTTGCAAAACAAAGAGATTCTTTTACATCCTGTTGGTATGCAACTACTCCAGCTAGTTTAAAACTCAGGTTACCACCTAAGAGTTTATAATAAACCCAGCGGTGATACCTTTACAACCTGGAAAACGGAAACATTTCCTTGTTCCCTGGAAAAATGCTCGAGTGGCACTCACTGTGTGTGGTTTCTGCTTATGTATTCATGATCTTATACCATTGCCCCGAGCAGACCTTAGCTATACCTTGTCATAGGGCACGTTACCGTTACGCCTTATGTGACCCTCACTGGGACAGGGCAAAATCCGTTAGTTTAGTTTGGTTGGTACTTTTTGTCTGAGTGTGGTCTTGGCTTTAGACTAAATGTACAACAACCTTATTTATAATCTCACCAATATGATATTTTAAATGGTTTCCTGTCTAGAGATTAGGCATCTTTTATTATAACATCTCAGGGAATTATTTACCCATAAGACATGCTGTATTTTTGATGATGTCTACTTATATGAGTAACTCACATCTAACAAGTGATTTTATCCATCTGAAAGGCTCAGTAAGCTCCAGAAATGTGTTGTCAGTCATGTCCCGTGGCTGTTAGCGATTGGAAATTATTTATTTATTGATCCATGCATCATGGGCTTGCTACGTTACCTATGTGAAGTTTATTACAGCAGTAAGGCTGACAAGAAACCTTTAGTTATATACAGAAGCATAAAGTCATCTCATAACTTAAGCAATTGCACCACTACATGTTTTTCTAAAACATGTCTTTTAAATGAACGTGGCTTAGTATTTCTTCTTCTGCATTCCCAAGACTTTATACTTCACTGTTCTGCTTGCAGATGTTGACACTTTAATTGTGGCTTCTCCCTGTTTTTCACATTTTTAACAATAAGCTACTCTACTAAAACCGTAAGAAGAATACATTTTCTCCTTTATCTGTCATTCAGTGCACTTTAAATGTATTTTGTTGCTACCTGCCTGGTTTCAGTTCAGAAATTTGTAAATAAATGTTTGTCCTTAGTATATTAAAAACATAAACAGCAATGTTTGTGATATTTTGAGTGTGATTAGCTCCTGAAAAATTCATCAAATGGCCTGAGATCTGCACTGCTTATTTAAAAATTCATAGAAAGTTTTGAAGAGTGAAAATGGTTTGACAAGTAGGCAGGCCACAAAGAAACTGACACATCAAGGGAAGAAGATCAAACGGGCCTGGAGCAGGCGTATTCATACTGCAGGCTGTAGAGCCTGGCTGCGCTCCAAGGGGGTTGAAAGAACAAGTAGACATGAAATATAGAGACAGGAATCTCAAGGTGGAGAAATGAAAGACCATTTGACATTCAGAAATGATCTTTTAAAACATTTTTGACATGCAGTCAATAAAATGCACCTGTGCTTTGCTTATTTAACTAGATGCAAAAGTTTTCTGTAAGCGGTAGCGTACGCTAGCATGTTTCCAGGAAAAATGTCTCCTGCTAGGCTGGAAACGCTCAAGCGGAGTGATTCTTTTGCAGAGCTTCTCCAAACAGTCTCCATGGGCTGGGTGCTGGATTGCACCGGTCCTGTCACGTAGCTGGGATCTGGCCTTAAACATGTCATGACTTGGAAGGCTCTGGAATATGAAGCTTTAGCAGTGTCATTTAAATCCTGGTTATTGAATTGATGCATTATCTTTACTATAGGTATTTTCTTAAATGTGTGCTATCATATCCATGCAGACTGAATGCATTAAATATGCCTGTAGTAGTATTCCTAAATTTGAAGTGAATAGCAAATTTGATAGGAAGTGGATTTCATTATTAATATAAAATATACTTGCTTTTACTTCTTTGTATAAAGCAAGCCTTTAGCAATAAGTATCATACCAGAGATGTATCTATGTGTGTTTTAAATTATGTTTGTTTTTAACCGTGCTGGGCTCAATAGCTACCAGCTGCCATGTTAGAGGTGTTTTCATCCCTTTGTAGCATTTACCTACGCGAGCAGGACAGCAAACATATTTCTTTTACCCTCCACTCTTGCCCTCCAGATATCTGTAATGCTGTCGATGGCATTCGTCAAGGAATTTCAAAGGCCAATCAGTAAAAGAAAACATAAGACATTCATCTCGAGAGGCCTGGTTCTGTTTCATTCGAGTCTCCCAAGGTTTTCCCAAGCTTTGAAGCAGAGGTAGCAGCAAGGGATCAAGCAGTAAAAGCCTTTTAAAACTTCAGGCTCCTCTCCAGCTGGGTTTCAAATCAATTCTTTCTTTTTCTTTCCACCTGGGCCAGCACTAGTGGTGTATAAGACGACTGTTGGATGCGCTGCATTTTAAAAAACTTGTGAAAAATTAGCTTTTCTTTTCCTACTCCTGCGACTCGCTGTGGGGACAGTGCAGAAGATAAATCGCAGAGAAATGGTGGGTGACAGAAGGCTTGGTTTGTTCCAGGTGGGCATGGTTTTGGGGGAAGCTGGCAGCTCCTTCAAATCCTGTTATTCCTGCAGTCGAATCCTCCTGCCTCCTTGCTGGAATGGTTGCCCTGTGGTAAGTGCACTCCCCTCTGCGCGCGGGACGTCCTCGATTCCCCTAAGCAGGGCTAAGAGCTACCTTAGATGGTCTTGCTGCGTCAGAAAATGTGTAGGATCTGCACAAATTTGGAACGACACTTGGTAGCTTTGTCTTCCTCCTGTTCTCTGTGGTGGCTGCTAAAACAAGGAGCTGGCCTCCAAAGCCCAGCAGGTGTTTCCCAAAGAAATACACCTTGTGGTTCTCGCACTTCAAAGCAAAACAGGGCAGTAAGTGCTGCGCTGTATCTCGAAAGAGCCGAAGTGACCCGTGTTGGTGCCTTGGTTCTGCTAACAGCCCCCGGTGCCGGGGAGCGCTGCCCGCTGCTCCAGCCTCGTGCCGTGCAGGAGGCCTCAGGTGCTGCTGCTCAGGCCCAGCCGCTGCAAGCCGGAGCACCTGGGGACAATTAGCTGCCCTCGTTAGCACCAGCGCCCCTGTCCTCAGGCAGCAGCTCTGGGTCTCTGTGTGGCAGGAGGTCTCTGCCCGTGGGTGCTCCTGGACCCCGGCTCCTCACCTCCCCAGGAGCCGGGCGGGGAGGAAAAGCATCTCCTCCCTCACCCCCACCTTCGTTTTTTAACAGTTGCGGCTTTGGGGGGCTACAAAGCCACGTCCAGATCTATTATGTTGCATGGGCTGGTGCTGTCTGCAGCGGAAAGGAGGTTTTTCCAGGCCTGTTTCAAACTGATGTGAGGTAAAGTCTGAGCTTGATAAAGGTGTTTGCTGCTTGCGGCATTTCTATCTTGGTATCGACTGCAGAAGATAACTGTATTTAGAGTAATTTATAGGTCTAATGCCTATTTCCCATTAGATACAGGGCTTCCAGGTACCATCGAGAGGTGTGTGCTGCTCTGCTGCTCTGCTTATGTGGCAGCTTCCTCTGGCTAACGAAATGGTTGATCATTACCTGGTGGCCTCGCTGTGGTGCTAGCAGGAGAGAAGACAGTTTCTAGGCTTCGCGCAGTGTGAGCTCTGGAGTTCAACTGCCATTAGTCCGGTGCAGTCTGAGAACAAAAGCTTCACTAATATGTAGGCATGTATAAATGTGTGTTTACGGAGCCATTCCTGTAGCCATTAGCAATGGCTTTAATATGGTTCAGAAAAGTTGCGTAATGATAAAGGATGAAAGAACCTCTCAGTGAAAGATGTGAGGTCCCAGCCTGATGTATGTGTAATTTCTCTAGCTAGAAGTGTTTAAGAAAAATACTACTTTTATGAGCTTAAACTTTTATTTCAATTTTATTTCATTTTAACATGATTGGAATAGAGGTTTCACAACTGTCAAAACAGCTTCTCTGGAGGACACTGTTTTTTGGACAAATAAATGTGCAAAACAAATTCATGTTAAGGAATTGCCCAGCATGTTGGTTCAGACTCAGGCCTGTGACTTTTTAACTAGTATAATAGCGTGATGATTTATGATTTAATAGTGTGATGATGACTATGATTTAATAGTGTTAAAAGAAGAGCTGTTATGCTGCTTTTCAGAGTTATTTGCATTTACAAAGTATTTGGGCTGATTTATGAGCACAGACCAAGTGCTATGGTGTCTTTAAGCTGTATGTGTTTATTTTCTGCCTTTACTGATCTGTGACATTCTTAATGGTGCTTGTGAAGCTGCTCCGTAGGTGAGGTACCACACAGTGGGATTTGGTGGGGACTAACATAATTCTTGGTATGGGCATGAGTGATGCAGTCATATTAATAATGTTCTTGGGGGAGAACCCTATCTACAAGATAAAATATGTGATTGTGCATACTTAGCGTGTGCATGCACACTCTGTATCATTTAAGAAGCTATTAGGTGTCGGAGGATGTATTTAACTGCTCTTTTAGCATCTTGTATAGAGCTTCTTGTACTCTTGTTTCATAGAATAATGAAGTGTTAGTTTTTATGCTGTTTTTAAAAAAAAAATGTATAAGAAGAAAATTAATGCTTGAGGTTTTGAAAGGCAAAGGTGTCTGGATGGTATTACAGATGTTCCGTCATTCGTTTCAAAACTAATCTGACTCCGGTTCCAAGCTGCTACTTCCTCCAACTCTGACTTTTACGTTATCTTGATGTGTTGCAGTCTCTTGAGTCTCTTGTCTTCTTGTCTTTTATTTATTTATTTATTTTGTTACCATCCTTTTTCTTTTTGGTCACAAATTACCTTTCAGACAGGAAGGTGTCAGTTGCTTTTGTGCGAGTTTGTATTTCTAGCTGTCTTGGTCTGGCCTTTTCCCAGGTAACCTCCTTTTCCTGTCCACTGTCGGCTGCTCCGTTTCATCCGCTGTGCTTGCTTTCCAGTTTCCGCTCCTCTCATGAGCTTTGATTAGTCCGGCTCGGTCTCTAGAGCCGTTTCGCTGTCCCCGCGTCGCTGGCGGTTGCAGAGGTTCTCGTGCCGTCAGGAGAGACGGGACCTGTTACGTCCCCTGACGAGCTGCCGCTCTGACCTCCTCAATTTTATTCTTTTTTCTGCTGTTGATGATTTTGTCCCCATAATGATGATCCCTCAAACTGCAAATTCTATTTCAAACCACCCTTCTTCTCTTTGAACTCGAGAACTAAATGTTTTGGGAGTTTGTAGCTTGTAACAGTGTAGAAAGGCGGGTGGAAAAGAAGTAAACTTTGTTGACCTGCACTATTTTACAGGTAAGGGATACTATTGGAAAAAAATGATTCTCATAAAGTACCATCATGAGGAGGAACTAAAATTGCTGAGCTCTTGACACAGATCTTTAATAGTTGATGCTCGAGCTGGCATGTCAAATGTCCTTTGGATTAAATTATGGCACTTCCTGTGTAAAAAGAAAGGCCAGATGTTCTTTCCTCATCAAAACACAGTAGTTGATCCTACGCTGGTAAGTTGGTGCCACTAATCTACTAGCGATACTAGGAAAATGACAACAAACAATAAATTGTTAGGTGGAGGAAGTGTTGTAAATTGATTGTAGGTTCCTTCTAGTGCATGCATTATTACTGGAATGCAGGCACTTCCTGGGGAGAGCTGGTAATAACTTATTTCAGATGCGGAGCTGCTGAGTAATAAGCTTGCCACAACAATATTTCAGCTGAGCAAAAATAAAATTCCTGGAGGTGAAATACTCCTCCTCAGACAGTTTGTCCAACACCTTCATAAAGCATTGTTTGCCCAATATTAAAATTCCTTTATCTAAGCATTGAGTGTTGCTCTGTTTCCCGAACACTTCTGACATTAACTAGATGCTTTTTCACAGAGTGCTCTTCCTATGCTCAAGGAGTCAGAAGAACTGCTTATATGCTTAAGCAGTGCAAAAGCAGGGCTGCACTCGTGTTTTACTTCTCCCCAATCCTTTTCTGCCTGCTTCAGTATCCATTTAGGATATACTCAAATGGACCACATCTTAGGTGCTTTGCAATGACAATATCACAGACACAAATCTCATTATCTGTTTGACAGATTTTCACCATACTGTAAAACATTAGCCAGGCCAAAAATAATTATTATCATGAGTAGAATTTCTTGGTAACAAAATCTGAAACTAAAGATTATCTATGATTTAACCATCCTTCATGAAAAAAGTAATTTCAAAGCCTTGGAGTTATTGCAGAATTTAGACAAAATCTGTTCTCTTAGCCTGAGAATTGATGCCTTCTCTCATGGAAACTGTGGTTTAAAATATCCACCTCGCACCTGGAGAACGTTGGCCTTCTTGGCCAATAAACTGTATGTTACATACAACTGTAATCCAATTCTTTAGTATGATGGTACACTGTTTTCCTTTGTTCCCTAAGGATTACATAGAAGCCTGTATGGAAATGAACTTTTTAAAAAATTTCTTTAGGTATAACCAGTTAAGTACTTTAATCAAGGCTTAACCATTCTTTTTAGTGAACACTTTATAAATTGGTTAGAAACCTGTGCATTCTGATAATTCATATTCCTGATCCATTTTCTCCAGTAGCAATTAGTTTTCATTGTAATACTTCATGATGGTTCTATTTTGTTTTTTGAAACAATAATTCATTATTTTAATAGTGTAAACCTCAGATTTTGATCCGATTTACATCGGTATAGGCTGAAGATGTGAATTAACTGGGATGAATATCACAAAATGGAGAACTTGCCCTTTAATAGCAGAGGATAATTTTAACAATTTTCCTTCCAACCATCTTCCTCAGTTAGACTTTCAGGCAGGTTCTTTGCTGACAGCCTTAAAATACGCAGTGTTTGGGGAAAAGCGCGGTGGCGTTCGCTGTGAAACCGGCTTCGTCTTCACCACGCTGCAGACACCTTTCTGCCCCTTAGACTTGTCCAAATTCTGTCCTGTCCAAAGCTGCTCTGGGCAGAAGTTAAAAACTTGCTGCAGAAGCATCCTATGGCCCGTGGGCAGTGCCTGGGCTTAGGAGGTGGCCTCAGCTGTTACTGAAGAAGGTTAGAGTAAAACGTCAGAGTGGAGATTTTCACCAGAAGGAAGTATCATTTGCTGGGATGAGCAACTGAGAGGTCACTGCTGAGGTGGAAGGGGATAGGGGATGTGGTGTGCAACGTGAAACAAAATCCTGACGAACACAGAGGCGTTTGGTGGGGATTCAGGAGACTTGGCTGCTCCGTGTTTGGGAGGCAGCTCTGAGACATGAGTGTGAAAGCTGCGCCTCTTGTGGGTTCCGTGTTGGGCTTGTTCTGTGAATGTTGAAAATAATTTTCAGACGCTTAAATGCTGAAAATACTAAAAATATTTTATATTTGGCATAGTTCTGAGAAATTATCTTGAGGAAGGATTTGAGAACCTTGAATGACAGAATGACAGGCAAAAAAAAAAAAAAAAAGGACACCAAAAGGTGTGTGAGGATGCTAAGAGCAACGTAGGAGACTTGGGCCAGATTTCCTACTTTGTTTCAGTAGACAGGGCACAATTCAAATTGGTGTCTAGTAGAGCAACCCAACCACCAGGTGGTCAGAAACTGTGCATTTACTCAGCATTTGAAGTGTCGCTTCAATGTTGCCTCAAGAGAGGATGAGTTTTCTAAATATCTTCCAATTTTTTTTTTGTATTACTCATTTTGTCTTATTCTCCAGAGCATTAGGTTTTTCGCAGTACTAACCAAAACCAAGATCCCTAGTCATCTCCCATCTGCCAACATACATCCTACATTTTAAATATGATGTATGAAAAGGGATATAACGCAGACAAAATGTTTGTATGGAAGTAAACCAGTAAGCCTCACCAAGCCTGGAGGAGAGGTGGGCCAAAAACATCCATGTACATTGGACATGTTCTGTGGGGATAACTGTGTCTCCTCTGCAGATAAACCCGTGCCTGTTGGGTGCCTGTCTGCTTGGGGGGAAATCCAGAGAGAGAGATCTTGTCTTCAGAGAAACCACTGCAGGCTTCTCCAGATGGTGGCCGCAGAAGAGAGATGCTGTGTTTTGCACTGTGAAAGTATGCTATGTTTATAGAGAGATGACACTGTAACTTTGAAGTTATCTTTCTTGGAATTTCCTTTTATCCTGTTTTCTCAATCCTCGTCCTTGAAGACACGTGTAGGATTTGGGTTTTGAAGCTTGCTGTTGAGCTGGATGACACTGATACCGTTTACGGGGAGGTGATAGCTGGCGTTCAGTGAACATGTAGGCATTGCTAACCTTGTGTCACTGCGTGCCGATAACCCTCCTAGACAGGCTGTGTTATCAGAGACACCCTGTGTTTGCAGAGGAGCTCTACGAGCGTAACCATTTCATTCATGTGCTATGTAATATTTTCTATAAATGACATAGCAGCACTAAAACTTGGATAACTTAACAGCTGAAGCGCTAATAAATAGCGAAGGAGAAGTCTCTGACACTGAATTTCTGGATTATTCCAAAATGTTTATTGCAGTCAGGTACATAGTGGTATGTTTATTAGTTTCTTACACTGTGGCAGTGCCTTCATGGGAGTATTTAGAGACCAGTCTTTGTGCCTCGGTTTATAAAGTTCTTGCATCATTTTTCTTTGCTCATTGTGGTAATTAATTGTGCACTTCTAGCATCTGTCGTAGAAACTAAAGGTGCAGTGCGCAACAATTACACCATGTTTCAAAATTTTTTCTTTTTTCCATTAATGTGTTGCAGCATCAGTATTTTTTATTGTTGAGTATTCCTTATTTTCAGTCAACAATCTTGTTACGCTGTCTCAGTCAACAGTTAGCTAATCAATAATTTTTGACATCGGAAATGATTACTCAGACAGGAGGTCGATAGTATGGAAGTATTATGGATCACATTCCCCATCCTAATAATTTAAACTATTTTAGACGATTCAAGGCTATAATAACACTTTACCCAAACATGTTTAGGATGCAAAGAAAGTGGAAGTTGGGAGTGAAGCCGCTGAACTGACAGAATTGAACGATTCTGCTGGGTTTTGTCTGGAGGTCTCGAGAAGATGCAAGTCGGTTGCTACCGCATCGGGCTGCAGACTGTCACTGCGTGAAGACCTTGGTGCCCAGCAGCCAGCGAGTCCCTCTCGGGCCGGGTTTGCTGCTTAATTTGTACCAGTTTATCACTTAAATGTATTTAGCTGCCCTTAGGCTTCATTGATGCCCCTCTTACCATAAGAGTTGCTGTTGTATTTTATTTAATAGCTGCTTGTTAATACTCAGGGGTGTTATACAGTGGGCCCCAGTTAACTTTGCGTTTGCCAAGGTAGAAATGTTGTTTGCAAACATCAAAGTTTATGAAGGAGCAGATGCTGGCTTGGTGTAAATTGATTTAAAGCTGCTAATTTCTGTGGAACTGTAGCAATTTATTTTGGCTGAGAACATGGCTCATTGCTTTATTTGTGTGAAGTTAATATAGGGCCAGAATCGATGCTGCCATTCCATGTCTTGGGGAGAATGAGTCATCCACTAAATTTACGTAATACTCCTCGAAATGGTGTAAGAATGTTGGTATTTCTTTTCTCTTGTTCTGTTCTTTAAGCATCATATGTTTTGAAGAACACTCAACTTTTTGATCATCTTTTATGGGTAAAACTCCAACTTCAGTTAGCTGACTTGCACATATAAATGTCACTTGAAATGCAGGAATAGATGGAGAGGTTTTTAAGAACACATAACACTTAAGACACTTGGTTTTGCTGCTTTTAATACAGTCTTTGTAACGTTGCTTATCTCTTTGCGCTGACTCTCGTAGCTAGCTTGCTGCAGGCATGTGTAGATTACCTAAGCTTTGCTCTGCTGGTATTTTCTTTACTGCTTGTTATATTCATTGCAAAGTCTAAGTTGGATTCAAATCTAGCAATTACCAGAGTCAAGAAAGTCATCAGCTGACTGTCAGTTTTACATATGTTTGCTGGGGCTCACTCTTGAAATGAAAAACAAATTCTTTTCCCAATTTCCTACTTGACAGTCGTTTGCAGAGAAGCAAAAAATAGACACCATGTTTAGAGCCGAAATAGCTTCAGAGTCGGGGCCTGGGTTTGCAGACCAACGTGTGCATGAAGAATCATCAGGCAAACAGAATAACTTAAGTAAATGTGACTTCTTTGAATGGGTAAACCTCACAAAGTCTGACTCAGTGTAACTGCAGTATAATTTACTTTTTTTCACCTTGCTTTTTTTTTTTTTTTTGTTAGAATAGGTTTTATTCATCCATTAAACAATGATACTTGTGCTGATGCTTTACCAAGTTTTGTCGTTGCCTGGGGAACCACTTAACTGTGTTGCTTTGGTGTCGAGCGTTTTCTCCTCGTTTGGAGTTTAAATCAAACCCATAGTGCATGCGTACCTTTGTCTCAGATATCGTCTGTTCGAGGTGCCCTAATAATGATTTCTCCTCGAAAAAAAAAAGGAGGAAATCTCTAAAAATCAACCCTGCTGTCGCTCAGGCCTCCGCAGGGCCTGCGAAGAGCAGCCGTGGCTGGTTGACCAGGTGGCCGACGCTCGCTTGTGGGCCCTTGTCCACCCGCGCTGGGGGCTCAAGCGGGGCTCGTCTGTATTTGGGCAAAAACCACGTTCCTTGTAGACTGCGTAGCTTTATTCTGTAATTACAGGAGTAGTAAGCAGATATTGTTTCTGTAGCTTGCTCATTCTCCTTCCTGCTATTGATTCAGTGTGAGAAGATCATGAGTCTGCGTGAGAAATCACAATATGGATCAGAATGCCTTTTGTTTGGATTTCTAGACAAACTTTGGTCATTTTTCAGCTTTTTTTCTCAAGTACTGTGCAAGATTCAAACACCGTTTTTGGCTACCAGCACAATTGGGTGACCTAATTAGCAACGTGTGCTTTTAGTTCCTCGGGTTGTTCATCTCCTCCACATACTATGTGGATCTAAACATAAAAGCTTTGGAGGCTGGCGCTTCTGTAGTAATACATTGGCCTTAGTAATACTTTGAAGATGGAGCCTGAACAGTTATAAAAAAGGGAACTCAGGTGTAAGAAGTGCAGATTATTATTCCATTCTAAGAGGATGAAGGTGGAAGCATTTAGGCAAAAGCAGCCTATGCTGGCGTGTGCATGAGGAACCCGTTTACAGCGTCACTGGCATTTTAGCAGCGGGGATCTTAACTCCCCAAGGAGCCTCTAATGCTTTTCAGACCCACTGAGTGGGGACTAAGCAACACCCAGCTGGGTGCAGGGGAACGAGCGCCCGTGGGCGACGCGGCCCAGAGCGGCCTGGTTAGTGCTGGGCTCCCCCAGCAGCGTCTGGGTGCTGGTACCGGAGGCCTTGCCCACAGCGTCGTGTTCAAAGGCTCCCTCAACCCCGCAGCAGCTGCTGGAGGCTTCTTGTAGGCTGGTTTATTTTGACACCTTCCAGCTTTCGGGGTGTGTGTGTGTATATATATTTCATGTATAAAATATATTCTCTTGCTCAAACCAAATCCTTGTCTGACTTCTGTAGTTGAAGGCCTGCTTCTATGTGGAAATATTTCGGCTTACTTTAAAGGAAGGTGGAGCTAAGTTCTCTGACTGTTGGATAGTTGGTGTTGTCACTCATTTAATGTCAATATATTATTTCAAATCATGTACATAGCCAAGTAACTATGTAGACTTACTGAAAGATTGTGTAAGCCATACCAGATTTCCCCTTCCTGAAGGGTAATCGGTCTAAAAAAGATCAAGTAAAGGGGTAGACAGATTGCAAACTTGCAATTTTGACCATAAAGGTCTACTAGGAATCTACTTCTAGAAAATAATTCACTTTATTCACAGGAATGCCACATAAATGCAAGTCACAGATTTTTCATATCATTTTTAATTAGCCTCTTCAGTCGCTTGGCTGTCTTGGAAATTTTATATTAACAGTGTAATGTGCTGCTGCAGAAGGTAACACTGATGCTAAACTCCATGTACACACCATTCCATAATTTAGAACAAAATGAGCTAAATTATCAAATAATGTTACAAGGTAGCTTGACCTTTTTTATGGCTTAAATGAGGTGATGGGATTCTCTATCGTATGAACAATGTTAATTCTGAAGTCTTTAAAAGATGGTAGGGAAATAAAAGCCCTTTTTGCTAAGCTTCTAGATTTTAATACGTGCTGCTTCTGCGTGGTCAAGAATCATGGAGTCATTATGGTTGGAAGAGACCTTCAAGATGATCCAGTCGCACCGTAAGCCCCTCCGCACCCTGGCTGTTAAACCGTGTCCCTAGCGCCTCATCTACGCGTGTCTTGAGCACTGCCAGGGACGGGCACCCCAGCGCTTCCCTGGGCAGCCCGCTCCAATGCACAACTACTCTTTTCATGCAGAATTCTTTGCTAATATCCAACCTTTCCACTTGTCTTCCTGCCCTCTGGCCAGGTTCTGCCATAGCAGCCTTCGACCCCCAGCTGCTTGCAGATGTGCAGGTTTAAAACAACGCTGCTTCCCTCATGCATTAGTGCTTTTTCCTGCAACTTTTTTTTTAAGTTTTGAATACTCATGATGTTCAGTTAACTAGTCTGTAGTCTGATGCACCAGTCCATGTGGCCTGGTTGAAGGAACTAATTTAATCCCACCCTTGCAAATGGGATAGAGTTGTGTCCCTGCCTTTGAGTAGCCAAACCACCGTGCTCTAAAATGTTGACTCTTATGTTGATTTCTTATTTTCTGGGTATGCGGATGGCCCTAATCCTGGCACTTTCAAGGTCTGGCAAGTTTGACTTTTCAAACCTCCTAATGTCCTGGCGTACTTGTGTGTGTAATGGGTATGTACCTTTTCCATATATTTTATGTGCTGCTGCTTCTGGGTGGAACAGGGTGCTGTAAGGATGTAGTGAATTGGCTTGCTTTGGCAGTTTGGTTTCAGTGTTGCTCTAAGGCATTTAATCTTCACCTAATCTAATCACTCAATTGACTTCGATATTCTGAACTTGGTGAATTGAAGCGGAGGGTTTGCGCTTGCAAGCCATCCATTGTAAAGTAGGAAAAACAGCGCAGCTATCTTCAATCTCTTCCCCACCCGTGAAGTTTCATTATCCAGGCTGAAAACACATCAAGCTCCAGGTGAAACCAAAGCAGACAGTTGATGCCTGGGCCCGGCTCGCTTTGGTTCCGGCGCGGCGCGCGGCCCCTCGGTTTGCAGTGCGGACGGCGGCGCTGAGCGCCCTGGCGGCCGGGGCAGCGCGTGAGAGGGAAGGCCGGGAGCTCGGCGGCGCCCGGGAGCCGCGGCCGTGGCGCTCGGCGCTGCCGGGAGGCGCCGTCCAGCCCTGCTGGGCTGCTGGCAGCAGGGCGGTGGCGGCAGCAGACGTGAGACGGCGCGTGCGGGTTGAAGGGCATCGCACGGCGTTTGGTAGAGTGCGAGACGTGTTGTCGGCTCACGGCAGAAAAGAGAAGCAGCAGCCAGGGACCCACTGTGTGCGTGTCTATAATACGCTAGCAACCCGAGAGGACCCCACTGGAGCGCCGAGCGCACCTTCCGTATCATTTTTCTATTGTAGCTGCTCTCGACTTCCATTAGAAAGGCGATTTATCCCTCTCTGGCAGCTCTCAGCCTTCCAATTCGAACAAGTCTTGCTCCCCAGCCTCTTTGTAGCCAAGTTCAAGGCTGTTTCTGCTCTTACCTAATGCCTGTTTATTATCCTTCAGGTCCTCAGAGGTATTTAGGTGCCTACCTTGAAGCTGGATTCCCGCTGGATTCCCTTTCCTCTCTTCTTCTTCACGTGTATGTCAATAAGAGGTTTTGTACAGTTACATTTTTCTTTACTGAGACCTTTTCTTTAAGTTTGCAAATCCTCCTGTCATGGTGATAATGCAGGAAAAAAACAAGTGTCTCCATAGCAAATTATGAATTTGGGGCAATCCCTGGAAAAACATGGCTTACTGGTGTTCTGGGGATAAATGTTGCCTTTACTGTGACAGTGCTGTAAGCCAGAACTGCCAGCTCAGAAGCCACCTGAGTTGATAGGGTCTCAGAATTTTATTCTAAATGCAGAGTGACCAAGGAGGCAGAACTGGGTTTCCGGGAGCCGTAGCAGCTGCCTGCTGGTCCTAGAGAAGTGGCCTGGAGCAGGCGGCTGTAGGAAACGAGGCTGGTGGGACATCCGGCTTCCGTTCCCAGGATCGTATGGGGGGGGGAACATTACCTGCACGTATAGATGCGACGTTACCCGCACGTATACATGCGATACCATCCACACGTACAGCTGTGCTGCCCCGGGAGCAGGCCAAGGGGAGGCCTGCGCGGAGGTGATGGGCTCCTGGCTACCTGCGCCTGCAGAGGGGTGAGCAGCATTTACTGCCCCAATACTGTGCCAAAAAGGTGTTGCTTGGTAAAACAGTAATTGTGCTGAGCCTTGCCTGGGTTGTCAAAATACACAAAGGAGGTTTCCTGCTGATGCAGTCATTTTGTGTGTAAGATAAGGGGTTTAATGCAGTGCTGGAGGTGCCATAATAGCCGTGACCCCTTTGGTTAGCCTTGCTCGGTAGCTGTGTTGTTGCTCCTCTTTTTTTTTTTTTTTTGATCTTCTAGATAAGTTGAATTTTCTGGGTTTGTGACTGTTGCTCTTTTTTCTGATCTTCTAGATAAGCTGAATTTTCTGTGTTTATGTGAAAAGGTCGCTCTGCTTTATAATTAACAAAAAACTATGAGGAGTTTAGATTTGGGGGCCGTTGCTGTTGTTAGGAATGTGAGTTTTCCTAGCCTGATGCAAGGAGGCAACGAGTCCCTTGTGCCTGTTCTGCAGTGGGGTAGAAGCCCATGCAGGGGGTTTGCATTTCACCCTCCATTACTGCTAACCACAGGGTAACTTTGAAGGCTTCAACTTCTGCTGGCACTTTCTGTAATCTTACATCAAAGTCTGCTTCCCACTGTGCTAAGTAATACTTTGTTTTATCCAGATATGAATCGGACTTATTCATTGCCCTATTCTCTATTCTTCCCTGACCTGTTTCAATTTTAGTCAGCAGCAGAATTATTGCCTACACGCTGATAGCTCTGTTGTGATTTTTGCCAGTGACTTTCTATTAATTTTGCTGAAAATACGCCAGTCCTTTGTACTCAATTTCGTATTGAAGCCTCAGAGCATTTCCACAGGTTCTTTGAAGATTTCTTGTAAAAGTATTGATTTCACAGAGTGAATCAGTACAAAACAGAGACTGTGGGCTGGGTTTCGGGCCCTCCTCCTGCACAAATATGCAAGGAGGGAAGCGTCAGCGGAGCGCGGGCTGGAAACCAGGCCCTGTTCCTCGTGCTCTTCCAGGCTCCTTCAGCTCTCCGGGGTCTTCCTTGCCAAAGAGCAGAGCAGCAAAACGCCCACGGCCACTTTGCAGGTTGCCCAGGTAGACCCAGGGGACACAAGCCTGGAAGCCCTTTCCCTGCCAGGGCACGAGAGCTGCCCGAGACCCTCTGCTCGTGTCGCGGGGCCGGCTCTGCCTTCAGCTCTTCAGGCTCGTCTTTGCGAAGTCTTTGCAGAGCTGCTTTGCGTTAATGCCAGGCTGCTCACAATGTCAACTCTTTGCACACAGCCATTTTTTTGGCACCACAGCCAGTAGTTTGATTGCTTTATTGGACCAGAAGACAGTGTGAGAGAGGTGATTCTGCCATGTGTTTCTTCTGCTTTTGAGAAACAAGCTTGATATGTTTCCAATTCGTTAAAACATATTTGAATGAAAGGTAAATAGTTATCAGCAGAGTAACAACTCTAACACTATCCCTTCACGCTCTCTTCTGAAATATGTTTGCCCACTGCTATTCTTCATTAGTTCAACCTCTGTTTTTCTATAATCATCTACTTGTATTAGAAAAAGAATTTTCTTTCATTTTGAGTCATGAAAGCGTAGACTTGAGGGAGGAATGTTAGCGTTTTGTTGAGCTTAAATCATGCTTAACCCCAACCCCCCAAATGAGTTCTTGGAGGATTTAAAGATTTGGATTACTGGAATACAAAAGGCTGAAAGACAGGGTGACAATTCCTAAGGATAATAACAAAGAACTGCCATTTTAGCTTTTTAATCCGAGTCTGTTTAAGTACTTTATACATCCTGCTGTGAAACAGATACAGCTAGTCTACGGTAATGGATGTATTTTAAAAAAAAAGACCCATGGACTATTCTTCTGCTACCTATTGAAATGTTTAAGAGTATTTTAATTTTTCGAAGTAAGAGTAAAAGGATTGTCAGTGAACTGTTAGGACAGGAAATTGCAAATAAACTCCATTTTAGGTGACTGGACGGATCCTTTCAACCAATATTGGATTCTTGTGCAGAGAAGCATCAAGCCCTGTGGATTTAACTTTCTAATTGTAATCTGTGCTTTTTGTTTTTTTTAAGGGTTAATTTCCATATGTTGTGAAGCTCAGAGTAGAATATAAGGTCAAAGTGAAATGCTGTCCATATATGCCAAAAATCTTTTAATTTTGGGCAACTGTTGATAAGGTATGGGTGAGCTTTACTCAGAGCTGTTGACACAAGTTGGGAAATAGGTGGTCAACTTTTAGACATGCTTGTTTTCCTCCAGCAAAACCACGAAGCGTGGTTTTTGTTTCATAGCTGCATTTAAACAGCAGTTTAGCATAAATACAAAATAACACTTCAAGTTAATGTGGTTTGTTTACTTTGAATTAGCATGTCAAGATGCCCAGTGGTGCCTAATTCCTTTTTGTGTTAATATAAACGTGAAAGAATTCTTACAAGACGCTCTAATAGTAATGGCTGCGGGAAGCGAGTGTCCCTGCCGGCCTTGGTGGCGGCGCGGAGAGGCCGCGGGGACGCGTCCCTGAGCGTGGCCCTCACCACGCGTGGGAAGCAAAGGCGGGAAGGCCCACGTCAGCCCTAAACCCCAGGGCCGTCGCGGGTAGTTCCTGCTTTCCGAAGCCGTGTCCCTCGCCCAACCGTTCGGGGCTGCGTAACACTGCTGGGGAGCGGGGGGAAGAGCATTTTTTTGCTGCCTTGCAGAATTGTGCATTTTTAACTCTACTTTTGAGCCAGCTGTGGGACGTCTCGGCATCCTCCTGGCTTCCTTTGCCCAGGTTCAACGGTAGTTCTGGAATAAACCTTCCTTGCGTGGAGGGAGTTGCTGTTGCAGGTCCTGTTTGCTGCCTGAGTGCAGCAGCACTGTCGTGGTGGCCAGGTTGGGGTGAATGGTGGCAAAATACGGCCCAGAGCGGAGGGCTTTCCATGTGGGAAAACTCCTGTTGGCTTCATGCCGGAGTAAACAGGAGCAAGTGGTTTGTGAAGCCGGAGTTGTTCTTTTTTCTTTTTTTTTTTTTTACCCTGGGCTCATTATCTGGAAACAAACGAGCAGAAAATGAGTAAATAGGTTTTAACTCTGTGCACTGCTTGTGCACTCCACATTCTCGTGATTATAAGGGCTTTGGGGAGAGTGGGCTCCTGTTTCGGAGTGAGCGAGTAGCAGATCTCCTGGTTTAAATTACCTTGTACTTCACGTTTTCATTCTGTTTTGAGATGGAGCACATCAGTCCACCTTTCCCTAGTGATGAGACTAAAAACCGTGTTAGTTTATCAGCTTCTAAGGAAAATAAGGGAATGAGTTTCAGTATGCCTCGTATTTGTGCATTAAGGCTATTTAAGAGCATATGGCAGGCAAAGGCTTCCACCCTTAGTTAATAGGTAACCATTTTGCTAAATGTTCTAATCAAATGTTACCTGACATTGAAATTGAATGTTGATAGCATGTTTCTGTAAGGACTGTTAACCCTCAGCATGGGTTTTGTTCAGTCTCTAGCTCTATATTATATATTTAGTTCCCAAGTGCTGCACAGTGCAAAGACGGGACTTTGGACTGGATCACTGCCACCCTCTGGAGATTCGGGCACTCGAAGTCGCACCCAACTCCATGGGTAGTTAGGGAAGTGTTAGAATTATGCTCACTACTAATGCTCCTAACACTAATACTCTTAATGCACCGGTAACCACCGTGTTGGTGTGTCCCAAGGTCCCTGCCATAACTCCTCCCCATGGGAAAAGTCTCTTGGCCTTGGCTGCTGTATCTCTAGATCAAAAAAGTAACTTTGTTCGTTGTTTCTTTCCACTTAGGGTGGTGGGAAGCTCATATTCCATTTATTTTTCTTTATGGAAGACAAATACTGTGGGTGATATTTTTCTGTAATTAGGAGTAAGGTCTTTTACAGCAGTTGATTTGCTTTGTATCAATGAATATTTTTAACGTGATTAGAAATTCTTAGCTTACCTGTTTTGAATTGCTTACGGGTCTTGTAACATATGTGTTATTTGGCCACACTGAAATCTTCTTGTGTTTCAAGCTATATTTTAAGCTTTCAGTGGGAATTAACCCCCCTTCTCCCTGCCAATTTTTCTTGCAAATGACAGGGAGAAACAGCATCAGTCTCTTGCAGGGCGTTAACCTTTACGGCATGTTCGTCTGGAAGGGGCAACCATCCCATTCTTCCGTTGCTTGCAGAATATTAAGGTTGCAGACGGAGGAAAATAAAAGGAATGGCCAACAACTCAAGTTGGAAAATATTGAAAAGGTCAGAGTAGTGTGGTTTAGGACTGTCTGCAGGTCTTCATTCTTACATGACAACCGACCAAATACTAATAAACTACAAGCTGTGTATATATATATTCTTAAATATCAAAACCAAAAGCATTTCAACAGTCATTTAAACCTAACAGAAATACCCTGTCATTTTCTATTTGTTGCTATCCAGAAGTTACTAAATTTAATAAAGGTATTTTGTTTTCTTTAATACTGCTGTAGGGTTTATTGCTACTTTGTGTTCTCGGGTGTGCATGTTTTTAGATGGCAAGTATGGCGTTGTAGCAAAGACCGTGGGGATTTGCTCTGAACAGTATTTATGGCGTTTCATTTAAGTGAAACCAAAGAGGAATTTGGCCTTTTCTTTACAAGGCTTTGCTTCTCCAAATGGCAAATCATTAGCAAGTCGTGTGCGCTCAAATACTGAAAGGGAGTGCTTGAGTTAGGCACGTGGCCCCATTTGAAATAAGTTCTTGGTGTAGATATTCAAATGTCTCCTTTCGGTTAGGGGAAAAACAAGAAAATAAATGACAGAATGTCCCAGACTTGGTGAATGAAAGAAGAAACTTCACTGAAGACATCTCTGCAGCAAGATGGGGTCAGGTATACCCTACAGATGCTTGTCTAACACACCTAACAGCCTCCAAGGCTGCAGGTGCTGTAATCTCACGTGACAATCTGTTTGATTGCTTAACTATCATTAAGATCAGAATGTTTTTGCTTTAAAATCTAATCTGTCTCCTTTGCAGTTCTGGAGTATTACTTCTTGTTCTGCATGCAGTGGTCTTGCAGAACAATCTATTCCCTTCATCTTAGCAGTTACCTTTTATATATTTGAGGATTGTTATCTTGTTTCCCCATGGTCTTCTCTGCATTAAAAAAAATCCAGTTTCTCCAATCTCTTCTCCTGTTCCTTGCTCTGCAGACATTTCTTTTTGTTGGAACGTTCCTACTTTTTCCTATATATTTCTTTATATGTGGTGTCTAAAATGCTTTCTAGTAATTCAGCTAAGCTGTTTTATTGCTTCTTCATCCGTTGTTCACCAAATGATCATCAGATCGGTTTCTGAACTTTCTGTTAAAAAATAAGGGAATAACGTAGCAGTAACAAAAACAACAAGCTCCAGATGAATCTACCTGCTTCTCTATATCACTTGGCATCTGCTGGTAATGTCTCTAATTCCCAGGATGTAACACATTCAACATTTTTAAGCTCCTTTACTTAAGGTGAAAACAAAATCAATTGCTGCTCTGTGCTCCTTGTTTTTTACCAAACTTCATTGCTAATATTACTCTTGACTCAAGTAACTAAGGTCAAGGCCACAGTCAATTTTCTTCTCTCCAAGTACCTCCTTTGCTCAAAAAGAAAATGCAGATTTACAAATGAAATATCTTTGGTATTTCTTAAGCTGGGCACCCCTTCCTCAGGTTGATCACTTAGGACAGGGCAAAAAACCCTTAAAAAAAAAAAAAAAAAAAGTGCATGCAGCAAAAGTGCAAAAGCTCCAGGTGAAACCTGTCATGACGTGGTATGTATTTATTTCCCAAGGAAGGTGTGAGCCACCTAAGTTTAGCACCTAAAAACTTTCCAGTCAAGTCTAAGTCTGCCTTCCAGGCTTCTCTCTCTGATACAAGTACACGGGCGCTCTCAGAGGGCAGGCGGTGGCATTTCTCTGGAGATGCCTGCAGCTCTTTGGCCGCAGAGCTGCAGATCGGCTGCCTTGGGGCTTGGACCCTTAGGAATAACCCCGCCTGGGGGGGCTGGGCTGCTGGCAGGCGGCTGGCTGCGTGGAAGTGACGGCGTAGGAAAGAAATAAAGATGCTGCTGTGGGCACCTTTAAGCTAACGAGTACCAACGGCATCTATACACCCTTATTTGCAGTTCCTCTGCATATTTTGTAAAACTGGTACTGTGAAACAATTGTTAATTAGATTGAGCGCTAATTAAGAGCGCTAAAGGGCTCGGCTGGCAGCAGGTGAGACAAGGCCAGGCTCGGCGCTCGCGGGGACACGGAGCGCGGCCCTGCTCGCGAGGAGACCCTGTGCGCGGCGCCCTCCCCGGCCCTCCTCACCCCCCGCTCCTCCTCCTCCTCAGCCCTGCAAGCCGGGAGGCGGCAGAGAGACCAGGCAGGGCTGGCGACGAGACCGGCAAACGCCACCTGGGAGCTCCTGAGCTCTCCTAGGCTGCTCTTACGTTTTAAGGTCTGTTTCCCTTCTGTGCTGGAATTAGTCATGTACTTCCCCCCTCCCCTTTCCTTCTCCCCCTCCCCTTCTCTCTTTCTCTCCAAGGGCTTAAGAAAGTCAAGGTCCTCTCTGCAGAAGTAACCTCAGAAATGTGTTTGAAACTGGCTGTTTTCGCCTGCGCACCAATGTTATTGCTCCCTTTAAAGGGAACATTGTCAAAAGACGTTGCCCGATCACCAGGCTGGCGCTTGTTGACATTGCTCACTGTGCATGGCTTTACCTTTTCAGGTCCAAAGATGCATGTATTTTCTCATTCTTCCTCTAGTTTGCCCTGGCTGCTCAGGTTATAAGCATATTTAATAGAGTGATGACTAACATGTACTTGAGCTTACGCTGTTCAGTTCAACAGCACTGAGTTAACTGAGGACTGTGGTAAAAGGACTTGGAGAAAATGACGGTCAGAGGGCACCATCCCAGCTCGGCGACGTGCCCTGTGTTTTCCAAAGGACAGCCTTTTTTTCCTGCCCTGCTCCTTTCAAGGAGCATTAGCAATCAAAGCAGCAGCAAATACTGTCTTAGCACCTGTAACTTGATTTCACGTAAGCATCTCCTTCCTCTGTGGGAAGCGGAAAGGTTAATGAATCACAGAAATCGTGCCTGAAAAGAGAGAAGTTGTGATTGCAGTTGCAGCAGCTGATGAACTACAGCTAAAGAAATAACCGGCTCTTGACGTGGATGTAAAAGTAGGCTGCTATTTCTCCGAGCGAGCTGCCACTGTTGTCCTGGCTGCAAAGATGGCAGTCTTTCAAATGGCATTTAACAAAAGTGCTGTACCAAGATAATAGGCTAACAATTTATTGCTTAAAAAATACTAATTGATATTTTGAAAAGCTATAACTTTCTTGCCTAAGCACTCTTGTCAAATGCTAATTAAATACTTAGATATTCCCTTGCTAATGTAATTTAATATGTTACCACGTTTATTGCTTCTGCGGGTTTCGCTTGATGGCGTGACCGCGCTCGGCCGGAGCTCGGTGCCGTTCTGGTAATGGATGGCTCCGCTCCTGTGCCCACGGATTGAGCGGCGGGATGTCCTGGCCCCGAGTGTGCTGGATAGCCCGGGAAGATGGAGAGAGCTGTGTCATACGGCCAGGAGCAGCACAGGGTACTTATTGTCAAGAAAATAGTAACAACATTTAGTTTAACATTTAGTTGTAATGCCCTGGGGGGGAAAAAAAATGGTTGTGGTGCTGTGAAGGAGCTGGTAAGGTTTTCCTGCGTGCCCTTGGTGCGCTCAGCTGAGCGGAGCTTCCCGGGAGTGGCGGGTGACTCCGCACTGAGTGGCTGGAGCCCCCTAGGATGGGCAGGGGGCACAAAAACCGCACGGTCTCGAGCGTAAGCAATAGTCTAAAGAAGCTATAGCAAGATATTAAGTGTTGTAATTTATCACGTTTGGAGACTTTGTGTTACAGACATTGGTACTGGAATTAAATTTTAAAAACTTTATGGCGAGGTTTCATCAAAATAAGAATTTTTTTGAAAGTGCTGATTGAAAACTTGTATTAATGTGTGCATAATAGCAGAGGAGGAATCTCCAAGTTTAGCCCTTTCGAATGTTGTCAGCCTGTGTTTTAAGTCCATGATTGTTTTCCTTGCTGTTTATATTTGGAGAATATATGGGGGGGGAAGCAGATCGAGTCAGAAAGCTGTGCTTCTCATCTTAGTGCCTAAGCTCCCTTTCTCCCCTATGAAGGAGCCTAGTTGATACATTTGATTGCAGTAAAACAGTCCATTTAACCATAAAATAGTAGCTCTCTAGAGAGATACAGCCTCACAACGCTGTTAGACGCTCATCTTTAGTCATGGCAATTTTGGAATTTGAGTTATGCAAGACAGTCACTAATTTAGCTTGTTTTGGTAGATAAGCATTAAGTGTATAGCTGTACAACTGTGCTTTTGAAAAAGTATTTGCAAGTGCCTGTGCCTTAATGTTTTAAGTAATTATGCAAAAAATATGCAATAAATATAATTGGAAGCTTTCTGGAAGGCACTCGAAGCTCATGTTTTTCCTTCCTTTTACCCCCAAGCTATAAATCTTGGTCTGACTCCGTTTCAACATCTTCTGGAGCCTGACCAGTCTCCTGCGTTTGTTAGCTCAAATGGAATTCTTATAGATCAGAATCAACAGTTGCTGGAGAATTGGTCTTCTGTTGACTAGAAACATTTGGATGCAAAATTATTCCCATGCACTCTACTGTATCCAAGTTTTTTTTTCCAGCGGGTCAATGCAAGTGGTCGCTTTCACTTGCAAAGAGTTAAGTGCTCACATGGGCTGTCTGGAATATACTTAAGTTTTGAGGGGAGAAAATAAGAGATTAATACTGAGAATGTCTAGTTAGATGGACTATGCAGAGAGCCTGACAGAAATCTGCTACATATCAAACTTTTTTGCCCCCAGTTTACTGGGGAAAGTCTCAAAATTAAAAAAAAAAAAAAACAAAAAAAAACCATTAATTTCAGAGCACTGTGAATTGCAGGCTGTGTGTTAAGTGAATGCTTGAGTAAGCATCTGCAGATTTCAAATTCTAATTTGAAGAAAGAGGACTAAATGATCAATTATATGTACCAGAGGGTAGGTTTTCTGCTCATTATGAATCTACAGCTTGGTTAGCTTTTTTAGTAGTGCCAGAAATAAACTCTCTGCATATCTTAGAGTTAAAACCTGAAAATTTAAATCAATAGAAGACTGGAGATGGGGGGAGGGGAGGATTGAAATAATCATTTTGGAAGATTTGAAGCAAAATTGGCCTTAATCTCCATCTACGCTCTGTGAAAGGCCGTGATTATTTTGTTGGACTCGGCTAATTACATTTCCAGCCAGGATAACTACAGATCCACTGTGTCAAATTTTCTCTGATTCAATGTTAACTGCCCTTATGAAATTTTAACTCTTGTTATACTCCTTGATTGTGTCTTTATGTATACTGTAATTTTTAGATAGATTCAACCCAAGTATTTTTTTTTTTTT
>VZSV01000054.1:1997648-2037785 GCA_013398735.1 Nothocercus julius
GTTTGTCCTCTTAAAGAAGCAAAGTCAGGTCACTGGAGAGCCTTTGGATGCACTGAAGCAGCCTGTAGGAAGAACTTTAGCAGTCAGTAAACCACAAGCAAAGTGCAGGGTTTGCCACATTGGAACCCGGCAGTTCAGAAGCTGTGGAAAATTTGTTGCCTTTTAATAATGAATCTAACTACAGAAATCAGTTTTATTTTAATTGCTCTTTTATTTATATATATAACACACATATACACAAGTGTATATAGAAAAAAAGATATATATGAAGTATCTCAGTCTTAGAAACCTTAAGAACTGGCCCAGCTGAGACGCTGTGACTTCTCACGTAAATCAGTGACGATATTTGAGAGTCATGCAAGTAAACTTATTTGTTCAAGATGTTAAGTGAAATGTGCCAAGTGTTTTAAAACAAGAAAAACCCAAGGCACTACATTTTCGTGAACCTGACACATGGACTTTGCTGTTGACCTAGAAGCTTTCGCTTTTGGAACCTCTGTGTGTGTGTATATATATATAAATATACACATACAATTCAGATATATTAAAGAAAAAAGAGCTGATGATAATGGCTTTTTAGACTAAATTACAACCTGAAAGAGCTGTTTCTATTTCAGACCCTAATGCACCTGGTTTCAGCCCAGACTGAGAGATAGTCCCCTGTCAATTGAGCAATAATCCATGCTTTATTTATAAGAAAATGCAAATAAGCTGAATAAAATTCTAGCTAGCTTGGAATGAATATTTGATCTCTAGTTTGCATAAAGACTGGCAAAGCTTTTCTATTAGAAAAAAATAGAAGAGCTACAGCAAAAGATGTCCAGAATTTCAAAAGTTTGATTGTATTTAACTTTTAGTATTAATGAAATACTTGCAGACTCTCTTAGGCAGGAAGATAGGTTTTTTTGTCGTGGTTATGTTACAGAATTACTGCATGTAGTTCATATAGATCTGGATGCACTAGAAAGCAACGCTGCTTCTTGTTGCTTTTTAAAGACATCTGCACTTCAAAATACTGTGTATTAATGTGCTGAAACTGTCTGAGGCCGGAATCCCAACTAGTGTGTTTGTAAAGCTACACCATCAAATCCTAGTAAGCAACTAATTCATAGCAGATAATCTGTATGATGAATTTCTTCTCTTTTCCCATGAACAAATTCCTATGAAAGCATAATGTATTTTCTCAGATGTACTTATTGTTTTAATTGATCTTTTGCATTAATTCGGGTTGTAGCTTTTGATCTGTGAATTGCTTGCAGATATTTAGTGTTCAGGCTGCACTGATCAGTGCCGATCGAACTTCATGTTATGCAGAACGTAATCTTTTTTGACGGCCGAGTGCAGATGAAGTTAACTTGTGTAAACCTGCAATTCACTATTTGCGTTTTAAGGTGCGTTTTGAGGTTGACTTTTAAGAGCATAGGAGAAGCAGGAAAGTGTGTGAAACCCTTGGAACTAATGTCACTAATGCTATAAACAAGAAAAAAGCTCCAGCACTTGCGGTCAGTGGTTTTTGATCCTTTGCTTAAAGTAGATGTTTAAAGTCACTGGAGATCACTCCAGTGACCTTTTTTTTTTTTTCAGTGACTTTTTTTTTTTTTTTTTTGTAATCAATGGAGACTCCTGGAAAAAAAGCATTCCTTGTTTTCAGGCATTAACCCAGTTCTTGAGGCTCGTGAGGAAAGCCGAACAAGGGAGCAGTAGTGACGCCCAAGAACCTGATTTTGCCTTCGCTGACGCTCTCCGTGGTGCGTCACGGGGAAACAAATTCTGGCATGTCTTCCTGATCTCATTTTCCTTATAGGGGCTCAAAGATCAGTCAGTTCTCATGTTACCAGGTACCCACTGCATGCAGAAAAGTCTCTGCAAAAATGAGGGGCCGAGGCAGACGGCGAGGGGCGGCTGCGTGCGTCGGTGTCCTGCGCGCTTTGCCCAGGCAGCTCTGGCAGCCCTGGTTCTGCCCCTGCAGACACCGGCCTCCCGACACCCCAGCTGCTTCGCTGTTGGCTATTTCAGCTCGTTTAAAGAGAGCATTTTTGTAGTGAAATTGCTTAGTTTTTAGAAAAAAAAAAAAAAATCCAGTGAATGACGTCAACACAGAAAATAGTGCTTCTGGCTGGCTTAGCTTGTTAAGATAATGGGATTTTTCTTCTTTTGGTGCATCTCATGTGCATTCTCAGCAGATCCTGCTATAAACTCCCATGGAGCCATTATAGTGTATGCTGCAAATGTTTATTACCGATATGATAAATCATTTAACAGAGCTCAGACAATCAAAACAGATTTACTAAACAAGTTTAAATCTCTTATTTTAACAAGAGCCCCCTGGAGCCCTGAGAAAAGTAAACAAGCCTGTGAGCCCTTCCCTGTCCAGGTTTTGTGCACTTGGTGTGATTGATAGGGCTTTTTCTCTTACTGTAAAACTTGGAAATTATGTAAGTGACCTACTAAGACTTTTCTGGATGTTTTCTAGGGTTTGCATAATGCGAAGTGATGTGCTGACTCTCCAGTACCTTGGCATCATTAAAGCGTTGCCCGATCAACTACGGGGTGGCAGGAAACAGAAGGAAGGAGGAGGACGGAGCGTAGACAAGATCCCAGGAAGAGTTCGGGTCAGATGAGCATCTGTGTCTGAGATATTTTAAAATAATGCTGCTGTTCCCTGAGCCTGAAAGGACTTGGTGGTGGGACGGGTTGGAGGGTTGGCCCATGGAAGGGCTTATGACAGGACAAGGGGCAGTGGGTATAAACTGAAACACAGCAAGTTCCATCTCCATGTGAGGAAGAGCTTCTTTGCTGTGAGGGTGACAGAGCCCCGGCACAGGCTGCCCACGGAGGTGGTGGAGGCTCCTTCCCTGGAGATTTTCAAACCCGCCTGGCTGCTGCCCTGTGCCCCGTGCTCTGGGTGTCCCTGCTGGAGCAGGGGGTTGGACTAGACCATCTCTAGAGGTCCCTTCCAACCTCAACCGTCCTGTGATACGAGCAGCATCTCCTCGCTGCCGCAACCAGCTCTCGGCTGGGTTGTACCCAACCACGGCTGGTGTTGGCACCAAAACCCAGCCTGTTGTTCTACCTGCTTTGGGGCCACCTCTGTTCAGGAAGAAAGCAGGAATGTGATTTCCTACATAATAGTCAAAACACAAGTGAAACGGGGGCAATTCGGTTTTCCTCTGCAAACAAAAGATACTGTTTGTTAAAGAACCCTTCTTTTCTTTCTTTAAATAAAAACAGAGCCAAGGAATATGAAGCAGTAAGATAACACATGCCTGGAGGAACACTGAGGCACATGCTTTGAAAATATTTTATTTCCCTGTGTTTCTTGGAAAAGAAGTGTCAAGAGAAACAAAAAGCCAACATGTGGGAACAGTCACTAATACACGAGCGGATTTGTGTTTGCAGCATGTTCGTACGCAATGCCTTCCGGTCGAGAAAGAGGTAATTAAAGCCCTGAAATGCTACTGTGTAAGTTGTGGCAGTTTTGAAGAGGTGAAAACGCTCAGGATAGGCATAAAATTGGAAAATAGGGATTTTGACCTACAGGTCGTTGTACACGTATCCCCCCTTACCTACTGCATTGAAAAGTTGGGACCTGAGTGCCTAAGTATGATATATATATATATATATTTATGTATGTATAAAAATTATTGCCCCAAAGCATAACTTAATGCAATTAGGAAAAATGCTTTAAAAATTTTTGAAGGAAAATCTGCCTTTCCTTATCTGCTAACTAATGGGCTGTTCACCTGCTTTGCTAGAAAGGTACCATGTCTGGTACCTCCTTGCAGCTACTTTGGAGTTGCTGTGCCCCGTCCTCTAGGGAGGCCTACCTGATCACACCAACTTTCAAGTACTCCTGACGTGATATAGCTTTAGGTGGAGCTTTCCCTCTCTGTTCTCCGAAATATTTGTAGAATAATCTAAAAATATAAGTTGTCTAAGGAACCCTCTGGAAAATGAAATACTGGGTTTGTGACCCTCTTCTGTGGTTCATCGCGGGCAGCTGCTGCCGCGTGTCCCTTTGCTGGGGCAGGTGGCTGCGCTCCCTAGCCACGGGACACTCGGGGCCACCTCGAGTGGTTTAAGGGCCACCTTAAAACACTCTTGGGTGGCCGCTGGTGACCGGAGCTGGGAAGTGTCACCGAGTCTCCGTGGCCCTGCGGGGAGCTCTCGGGCTGCACAGATGGAGAGCGCTCGTGTGCAGGGGGCCCTCGGGTTCCTCCCGACGTCAGGTCTTGCCCATGACTTATTCACGACTCAGATTAGAGCTGCATGAATATTTCAGGCCGCCTCCCGTAGCTGGGCCACCGCTGGAGCAGCTGAGTTGGTTTTAATGCAGGTGTTACACAGTTGCACACCAGATTTTTAGGAAAAATTAGTAACTTTTTTAGTCAAGCTGATCTTGGATATAACCAATAATATTGTGAATTAGTTGTTATCATTTCTAGAAGTGGCCAACACTTTCTGACGACTTTATCTGGGAGGAGGGTTATTTGTTCTTTCTGAAGGTCATTATTTAAGCATTTCACAAAACTGAATAGGCTTTACTGAATCTTGCAGAATAGTTTAAACGACTTGAAAAACACACTAGCTGTCACAAATTCTAGCTTTTTTTTAGCTCCATTTTATTTTATTCTATTTATTTCCATTTTATTTTTTCCATTTTTCCATTTTATTTTTTCCATTTTATTTCCATTTTATTTTTATTTCCAATTGATATGCAAAAATTGCAGTTTTCTGTAGTCATTCTGTAGACGAGTAAATCTTTCTACAACTGGTCACTGTAGTGCTTGAATTTATATTGAAGGTAACTGTTCCTTGTGAATCGAGGACTGTGTCCTGGCGAGGGACCGTGGCAGCTCCTTGCAAGAAACGCAGAGTCTGGCCAGAGCTTGACTATGCTGTGCTTGAGCTTGACTTTTCCCCAAACTGTGTGTGTGGGGGGGTGTAGGTAAATCAAAGGAGATTCCTAAACTGCATCATTGTCATCATAAAAATCTGTGAGAGTGCAAGGCAAAAAGGAAGGTGTTTTGGAGGCTGGATCGCAGCCCTGCGTGAGGCAGAAACCTCTGCTGTGCTGCCTGGAAGGTTACAGCAAGATGCAGCCTTCACCTCATTGCAACGAGGCTCAAATACTTACGTAGGTGGGTGATCACTTTGATTTTAATAACCTATTTGCAAGTTCTAAGTGCAGGCGCATGTCTTGACTTCTGGCAACTAACAGCCACGCAGCTCCTAGTGCAGGGATGTTACGCAGAAGGGAACGATCTTGCTTCGAATTTAAATCTCTGTTTAAATCGAATTTAAATCTCTGTTTAAATCTCTTGCCTTTTGTTTCCTTTAGCACTTTACATCTTGATTAAACCATGCTAAAAAAGGAAGTTTTAGTAGAACATGGACTTCAGTGGAGGGGAAAGTTTGAGAAGAGGAGAGTAAACAATCTCTTGGGAGGTTTTTTGTCATCTCTCTTTCCTCCTGTCATTTTCATTTCCTTCTTATTTTCCAATTCCAAACTAGCTGGACCTGGTTCAAATGCTCATGCTATTTTGACGTTATTTATGGATCAAAAGAATATGATTTCCATGGCAACTGCGCCAGGTTTTGAGCAAATATCAGCTTTGAAGGCACTTTCTCGTTTTGGGTTTGTATTTTGTGGTTATTTGATTAACCCCAGGAGGGACTGAGATCTTGTTTATAAACAGAGGACTTAATTTGAAGAAGAAAAGCAAAGTTCAGAATAGTGAGGAGTACTTGGGATATGAGATCCAGCTGTGGAGTCCTATCGGATTTGTGCCCTGTCCTTGAGTAGCGGAGCAGAACAGCTCTCAGAAACCAGGCTGTAGCAGAAGCAATGCTATGGTGCACACGTGCTATCATATAGCTTCTAAAAAAGTGTTTTTGGCAGCGGTCCCTAGCCCCGGGGTACAAGCAGGGCCGTGGTGGTTTGTGCTGCGGCTCGGGCCTGAGCTTGGTAGCTCTTTGTGTAGTTCTGAGCTTTGGCTGCCCAGTACCTTGAGTTGCAAAGGCAAGAGCTCATTAATTATGAGCTGCCTCAGCTCCGGGCTGGGGCATCTCTCCTGAGAAATAAATTATTTTAAGCCTTCCTCCTCAGGACCGAACCATTGCTTCTGCACAGGAGAGTCATTCATAGTACAAGTAAACACAGCACCTTTTCCTAGTGCTAAAAACTCGGTGATCTGGGATAGCGGCTTCCCATTTTGAATGTCTCCTTTGGCTGTGTTTTTAACTCCGTCCCCTGTAGGCCTCACTCCTGAAATCGCTGTAACACCCTCGTATTCCAGGGGCGCTGCATCTGCTTTGTCTAAGGAAATCTGTATTTATTGCTTACCATCACCTCCCCCCCCAAAAAAAAAAAAAAAAAATCAGATTCATGAAGCACGTATCAAATTTTGATAAGTGTTTCATGAATTGTTCAGAAGGTGGCTAGATTAAAGAATAATGAATTCCTGATTTCAAGCACGGAGTTGTTCTCGCCAAGCCTCAGCTTTCCCGGATCGCAGTTCGGAAGCCCTTGGGCGGCGCGCGGCGGCCCCAGGGCCCTTCGGGTGGGTTATGCGTGTCCCGCTGGGGTTTGGTCAAACCCCGCTCAGGAGCTTTGCAGCCTGGCGGTGACGCCAAGACATGAGGGCAGGTCCTGATGTCTGCGGCAAACTCCTCATTTATAAATAACACCCTGGCTGGGTTGCAGAGGGGGACCCGCTGTGGGTAAGTTTGATCTCCTGCTTTAAATAGAAGACAGTATATGGATGCATTTTGTGGGACATTCAAAAGGGTAGAAAAAAAGACTTAAGAGTACTTCATATTTTTCTATATCACCACCCACACTGTCAGCTGCCATCATATTTTTCTGGCTGGGGTACTGTTGTTCATTAAAGAAGGGTAACAGAAAGGTGGCTTCTGTAGTCTCGACTTCGAGTCAGCTCATGGTATCGTGTGACTGAGAGAGTCCTTGACAGTAACACTAATTTTCCTTTAAAAAAACAAAACAACAACAACAACAAAAAAAACAAACAAAAAAAACGTTGTAGTTTAATAAGTTTAATCCTGTGTAGGGGAGGGCGGCCGAGGTGGCCCTGGGCTGCCCGCAGCCCGGTTTGCCTCTCCCAAAGCCTGGCAAGCCGTGGCGCCCCGGGCAGGGGCTACACCTTCACCAGAGCGGGTCTGCGCGCGCCGTGCTCTCCTCCTGCCTTGTTCCTGCTGCCTTTGCATAGGTTTGTTTGGATTTGCCTAGGGGCAGGCTAAAGCGAAAGCCGGACGTGCCTCCAAGGGCAGCGTTTCCGAGCCTCGGCTGCGGCATCCATGGGGTGGCACCTGAAAAACAAACCAACGGCCGCCTCCCTCCCTTCTCCTTGAGAGTCTCCCGTGCAGCTGAAGGGGCTGTGCCAAGGGGTATGTGAATAATCTCCTAGCAATGCTAGGTGTTTGAACTGGAGGCAGCGGAGAATTCTCCACTAGACAGAGTGGAGAGCTGATTAAGACAACTTTCTGTTCTAGGGGCTGGTTTTCGTCGAAGTAAGAACAAACCTTAACTTCAAACTCACATTCTCAGAGGTTTTATTCCCTTCAGACCTCAGCAGTAAGGCTCCACAGTGTTAGTTTTCATTTCAGTAAAGAACCAGTTGTTATCATTGATCTGTAACTTGGTGAGATCACTCGTTTTTATGTATATGTAAATACATGTCTATATAAAAATAGAAATATAAATACAAATATGTTTGTTTTGTATTATATGTATATGCATATATATATATATATACACATATATATATACACTGATACACACATTTTAAGTGGCTAATTGCTTCCCTCCTCCTGTAGGAAGTGCCACCTTGGCTTGCCCGATGGATCTGATTGTAGCTGTAGCCTCTGAAGCATTTTTTGTCTGTGAGTTTCCTCTTTGGTTGCTGAAACCTAGAAAATTTGTGTGAGCCCTTTCTAAATCAGTGTGACTTAACCCCGTGTGCTAGTGGCACAGCCATGAGAATGTTCAGTAATTACACAGGAAATGATACGTTCAAGCAAGGGCTTTTAGCCGTTGATTAAATGGTTGGGTTTTTTCAATTACTGGTTCATAGGACAAACACTTCTATTTCCTTTTTTTTTTTTTTTTTTTTTTTTTTTTTTTTTAAAAACAATGTAAAATAGAGGGAAGGTCTGGCTCTATATGGTGCTGTTTACCCCCTCGGAAGGCAGGAGGGGGCTGCAAGTTATGTATTTTGTGGGCAGCAGAATCTGTTCATTCCAGTTCTGCAAGTGTTTTCCTGAACTTGTGTATCCTGGTAAATCCGCCTCAGGCTTGCGCAAGATCCCGCACCTGCGGACTGGCGGGACTGAGTCCCTTAACGCTCACGAAGGAGCATGTATTTAGCATGGTCTTGTGTAGCGTGTTCCCGCCAAGACACAGGAGGAAAGGTCGGAATTTTAGGAATGTCTGTTCAGAGCCAAAGGCAGGTGAAATCCCTCCCGCTGGAAGTTCAGCGGTCTCCGAAGCTGCGGCTCCCGCGGGGGGCCGGTCGCTTGGCCCGGCCTCGGGCACGTGTGGGTCCTGGAAGCAGGCGCTGCCGCCTGCTGAGCAAGAGCTGCTGCTCGCTTCCAGGAGCCCGGAATTCCCGGGCCTGCCGTGGGAGGTGGCTGCCGCGCAGCGAGGCCGTCTCCCTTCCCATGAACTTGTGTTTGCTCTTGACTCGCTAACTCGTGAGCGCGTCGGCCTCCTGCGCAGAGACGGAGCGAAGGCCCAACACGTTACCCGGGTGGGAAAACGTGGCAGTAGAAAGGTGGGTGTCCTCCTTACAAAGCCGGTCCAATCAAGACTTATTTATTTATGTTAGTATCACCGGCAGGATGATGATGTGATGCTTCGCCTGCAAAGAACAGCTGGATCAGGTGGATCAACTAAATTCCTCTGCTATTCCTGCAGTCTCACAGATTGTGATGTCTGTTGAGAGACAATGACAGATAGGAAGAATTATGGAATTTAAGAGAAATTTGAAATAAATCCTGTGCATGTAAGATCAAACAACAGTGTTTCTCTATTGAAACAGCAAGAAAGCTGTTCTTAAAGAAGTTAGTAGGACAGTCTATGACTCAATAACAGAGGCAGGAATTTGGCACTGTGCAAAAATATGGCTAGAAATCCTTCAGTGCAGAGTGTCTGATCACATTTTTAGTATTAACTTTACTTAGTGCTTAAAGGGGGGAAAAAAGCCTGCACAAAACTATTGGAATGTCACAATAACAGCAATAGATGTATTGACTCTGGAAAAGCTGGGAACTGTAGGTCGATCCTGTGCTCAAAGGATTCTCTCCATGCTGGGACCTGCTGGATTTGGCTCCCTGGGCCCCAGGTGCCGGCAGCAGGACCATCTGTAGATATCCCAGTGCCTCCTGTCACTGTGTCTGGTCTGCTAATAAGATAAGGAAAATCTCCCCTTCATTTGGACAGTGCCCCCCATTTAATTTTGCCCATTTTCCCTGTCTCGTTCCACTTCCAATAGTGCTGTCTGGCCAAAACCATTGTGAAAAGCAGTCGACTTTGATGTCCTCAAAAAACAAGCAAGCAAACGTTTTTTTTTCCCAACGGCTGCCTATAGCAGCGCCTTTTGTGAACCTCCATTTCTTTATTTCTTGCAGCAGAAAAGCAATGACTTCAACTCTGCATATCTTAATTACAGCAGAATTGCAACTGTATTGTCTAATTACGATATAACTGTGCTGCTCTAAAGCACATAAACAAAACCCACCTACTTGAGGTGAGAGAGGGGCGGTGGTGGGAAGCAGGTTCCCATGTAGAACTGGAATTTCTAGTCTGTTTATGTTCCCTGCCCTGTCTGTGGTATCTTCATTTGGGTATCTATACCTATATATAAAACACATGGACAGTCTTCCCGCCTGCAAAAATGTTACTTTTCAAACTTGGATTATTTTCTTCCTCCTTGTAACTATTTAAGAGTTGCCTGTCTTTAAACGGTTTTGAGAGGTCCCAAGAGTGTCATTTTGTAAGCGAACCAGAGAATGCAGCAAGGAGAAAACTCTTTAAACATTGACCAGTCGAGTCCATCAAACTTCAGCTTTTCCTGCTAGTTCTGGTTAAGGAGAAGACTTTGTTCTCCCGGGCAGGCAATGAAATGCTGTTGTTTCACCTCCACAAGCGGTTTAATAGCTAATAGAGTCACAGAAAGGTGCCAAGGGGAACGTGGGCCCCCTGGTTAATAGGTGGAGGAAAGAGGGAGTTTGTCTGAGGAGCATTTCCCACAAAACCAGCCGCAAAGAGCAGGAGCTGCCCGGCGCCCTCTGGTCCTGCGCTGACCGATGTAACTGAACCCTGCGAGCCCCGGTCTGGATCAGCAGCCGTCAGTATCTCTGCTTGGCTAAAGTGCCCCCCTTAGCTGCACTGCTGCAGATTGGAAAGAACTTCCCTGAAGTTGGTATAAATGAGATCAGGCCTGGAACTGTTCACCTGAGCTTTCTGCTGTTAAAATGCAGTTTTCTACTGTTAATGTTTATAAAAGTGCTTAATAACTTTTACTCTTCTCCTCATATCTCACCTCCAGCAATAGGGTGCACTTTGGGGATAGTTTGGGGAAAACCTTGAAGTTTTTCTGATCCCTTTTTCCAGGGGGCAAGGGGTCTTCATTTGACAAAAGTCCGACTCCTATGTCTTGCTTTGAAAAACCTCAAGCTCTAATTAGAGCGGGAAGCAATTTGCAGCCTTCACAAGGTTGTAGCAGAAAGTCTTGTAAAACAGGTATTGTTCGCAAGCCGTGAAGTGCAGAAATGAATGGTGTGACATGAAAGAATAAAAATCCATGTATTTTGTAGTTCAGCTGCCTTCTAATGAGCAATTCAATTAAATCTGGCCTTGTTAAGTAGGTGCTTGAAAAATAAGTCAAGTGATGCAGTAATTATGAAAACAGAAAATGAATCCCTCCTTTTTTAAGTATAAATAGCAATCAAAATGTTTGTGTAGATAAGTTGTCACTGTGGAGTCTTGTGTGTGTATTCTGTAGTCATTAGGCAGTGAAGTCCATAAGAATTGAATGTACAAAACCACAGGGCTGGAGGTTTGAGTTGTTGCTCGGTGCAAATCCATCAGCGTCTGAGTTTCAAGACTCCACAGGGAAATGATCTAAAGAGTGTGTAAGTTTATAATGGGAACAAATTATATTTGTTTCCAAATTGTAAGCAAATTGAACATAAAGAGTGAATAATGATGTTTCACACTGGGTATTTGTTTGCAATTAATACAGAAGACTTACCAAGCTCTAAAGTAATGAATGATATTTAAGTTAGACATTAATAACAACTGATTTCTGGACAGTGCCTTATACAGCCTATCCTGTGAACACTGGCTGTAATAAGCTGACAATTTTTTCCTGCCTTTTCCCCCACTTTTTCTCTTGTTATACTGCCAATGAAAACAAACAAAAAAAATTAGTCTAGGACAGTGTCATTAAGGTAAGGATGAACAGCAAACATAAGGGAGGGTGTCTGCGGCGTGGGGGGGAATGGCATTTGGCTTCACCTTGGCAGTGTAACAGGAATTTGTGGTTCATTTACCCATTGCCATTTAGCATTTGTAAAGCGATCTGTAAACAGCAGCTCCTGCCCGCGGAATTTGTCCCTCTCACAAAATTCCCCTTCCAGGATGTTTCTGTGACATGAGCATTGGTCTTTGGTTTTGTTTCTTCTCACCATCCTGAGTGGTTGTCGCTGCTGTTTTCATCCCACTTCTGAAAGTTGCATAATTGGTTTGAAGGAAGCGGCTCCAAGTGCTGTAAAACACCAGGGATTGGGGCAATTCCAGGGGCTGAGCAATTTAGGGAATGAGGGAGCTTTCCCGCAGACGTGACTTGGAGCGCTGAAGCTCATGCCCAAAGCAGACAACATTGACTTGTGCAGTAACAGCAAAGCCAACGTGAGTAAGCAGGAGAGGTGCCACCATTGCAGAAAAACTACGTGCTGTAGGGCAGGATGGCACCGTGCACCGCGTGCACGGTAGTCACGAGGCATCTGCAGCATTGGCTCGTGTGTTGTTATTAAGCCAGTAACAGGGAATCTATATCCAGGACTTGTTGTTGTATTTTCTTGTGTGTTTTTCTTCAACCCCTCTCGTAGAGCTACAGGGCTGGAAGCAGCAGAAGAAACGGAAGAAAGGCCTCCTCACATGCAGCTTTTTAGGACTTAGATTTGGCTGTGCGCTTACCTGTCTTCCAGAGTAGGGTCTAAGGAAGACAGAAATTTGCTCCCATGAAAACAGGTGTTGCAAAATTGCAGATCAATTCCTGCCCTTCTTACCTGGGCTCTTTCAGAGAGAAGTGTTTTGTTCTTCATAGATGTTTCATGCTTTACTTAGAAATTGCCACGTGGATGAATGTCCTCATTCATAGCTCTGAGCGGAGTGTTATGCCCCAATGACAAAGGTGCAGGGTGTTTCAGTCCTTCTTGAGTGAACAAGATGTTTATCAGCTGCAACGGTCATGGACAGTAATATCTTCAGCTGTCCTCTTTGGGAGGGTCTTGGTAGGTCCTATGACTGACATAATCTATTATAAGATGTTACAATCACCATTTATTATTTTCCTATGTGAAACATTTGAGATTACTTAATTTTGAGGTAGGCCTGAAATTTCCTAACTTACTTTGCGTTGCCACTGTGACTTTTGCTGTCTGACCATTTGGCAAGTAAATTATATAAAGCTCCTAACACTGAACTGATATTTTATTCTCATCATTTATTGCAATTGCATTTATTTGCAATTACAAGTGGAATGTCATTGAAACAACAATTATTTTCCCAATACTATATGTTGCCAACCATGTAGGCAATACATCTTGCATTGCAATGAGGTCATTTAAAAGAATATGATGCTGATCAGGGAAAGAACATTTGCAGAACAACTTGGAAGAGAAGGAAATTGTTGGGGCAATGTTCGAGTTATTTATTTACTTATTATCATTTCAAGTCAGTATAATGCTATTAAAATACTGCAGGTAGTCCACACTAGAGGTTTTATTTTAGAAATTGTTTGTGTTGTGGTTTCCAAGATAACTGAGTCCTTAACTGATGTACCAGAGTGTTTTGACACTGCACTAAGACATCAAATCCATTTGATTCCTGTGCTTTCCTTTGAAATTATTACAAAATACTAGTAGTGATTATTGTACTCGGAGCACTTCGTTGCTAGGCACTGGCTTGAGCCTGGTGATGCGATCCGTGTGTGTCGTCAGAGAGCCGAGATGTCCTGAAAATGCCTACGGTTGAGTCTGTAAAGCCAGATGTCTCTGTGGGCAGCGATCAGGAACTGCAGGTCTCGCCAGTTAGGCTCTGCTCTCTTCCCGAGGGACAGACTTTCCCAGGTTCCCCTTTCTGGGGAAGCAGAAAACTGTCTTACGCAGGAGAACCCGATCGTAAGGTCTAAGCTCGTAGTCAGGATACCTGGAACGTTTTCCCGGTGACTTGATTGATGGCTGTGGCAGGAATGCCAGCAGCAATGTTAGAGGAGCAGAGGACAACTAATAGATAATTCCTTGCCTGTTACCTTGTGGGATGGAGTGAGCGATGGAGCTATCACGTTTCTCGGGAAGAGAAATATGGAGGTGTCTGGTCTTGCTGGGATATTGTAGTCTAGGGGGTAGTTATCACCTCAAAAAAAAAAAAAAAAAAAAAAAAGCGTTCTGGGATTTCTGGGGGTAATTTGAACTGCTCGGTCCTCATGGACCAGCCCGTGAAGGACGTGCGGTCACCTGGGTGCACGGGCAGGGAACGATGCAGCCGCGCGTGGATCGGGCTCGTGACGACACCTTGTCTTTAGATATTAACGCATACAATTAATGCACCTGCTGCATGGGGTTAGTTTCTCCCTCTGGCGTTGCGTGAGGTATCTGACCAGACTGCCTTTTGCTGCTGACCCGCGTATTTCATTTTCTGACTCTGAGCAAAATCTGCTGAACCCTCCCTGTAAGCTGTGCGTATGGCAGGATGGCAATGCGCTTCTCTTACAAGTATACTTCTGTGGTCCTTCAAAGAGCAGCAATAAACGCTGAACCTGTCTCTACTGGAAAGTTTCGGAGGCATTTAGGAAGTTTGAGGCACTACTTTTTAATAGGATGAAGCACCAAAGATTGCCTAAAAAGTCCAGCATGTGGCTCCATCAGAAAATAATTTGAGTCAGTGTCAAAAAAGATAACTGAAGGTGCTCGAAGATGGTGCCCAAAATAATGCCTGTCTTTTAGAAAAGCCCATACTCTAAATTACTACTTAAATTGCTTTGGGGTTGTCTCGTTGACGTTGGAGGAGTAGAAACCTGCTTAATACGAGCAGAATGATAGAATCTTTTAGATTCAGCTTTTTAGAAATGTCACAAGATGGTAATGGCTTTGCGGTGATGGGACTGTGCACTGCAAACGCGGCTCGCTCCCGATTTTGTGCTCCACCCGGTCCTGTTACTTGCTTGGGATAGTCAAGATACAGCTGTTAAAGCCAAATTGCAATTATTGTTTTGTGTATGTTCTAAATACAGTGCGTATTAATTTGCCAAAGTTAAGATATATGAATTATAGTGCTCAGTGCTTTCTTTTTCAGCGATGCGTTTCAGCTCCTCAGTAGTAACTAGTGTATATGAGGAACCATAAATCAGATGCCACGTGCTTGTCTCTGGGCCAGCGTGTAGCTCCGAGGTTCCCTTAGCTGGTTCGGGGCCCTCTCGGGGCTTTCTGCACTGCCCTGCTGCACTCTTTTCCTTCTGGAAGGGTTTTCTAAACCTAATTAAATGCTTGCAGATTGTAATTATGACAACTTCAGCCAGGCTTACAGTAAACACCAGGTAAACACAAAAACTTAATCTTTTTGGACACAGTAGCTTTGATAGGAAATTTTCTTTTCATTCTCTGTATTTCCAGCACTTAGCAGTGCTTCTGCAGCAGGGCTAATCTAAAGCCCTGCCTGGTAAACCTGAGCTTATCTGCGACTGGGGAACAGACCTGGGCAAAAGCTTTTCTGTGCTGGGCTTGGTTGCTCCAAGCTTAGCTAAAACCTGAAACTAACTGGCACTGTTGCCTTTTCAGTAGACATCCTTGGGCTTTTCCTTATTGTTGGTGAACCAAAAAAGAAAATGGAGAGTCAACAGCCACCTGCAATAAGTGTGGACAGGTGAGGAGAGTTTGACCTGATTGTGTTGCGTTGTGCAGCCTGGGCTGAAGAGTATGAGCAGCCGTCGGCCTCTGTCTTTCAAAAAGCTCCAGCTCTCTCCATGTGAAAAATTGAGCCATCCAGAAAAACATCAGTTCACTCAAGTATCTCATACGTGTCAGAGCTCATAAGATAGGGTCATTTCCAAACAGCTGATCCTGGGAATTGTGGGTTGCAGGTGTCATGATGCTTAAATTAAAAAAAAAAGGAGAGAGAGAGAGAGGAGAAAAAAAAAAAAAAAAAGGAAAAAAAAAACCTGCTTTGATGGAAAGCAAGCCATCCTGAGGCTTCGTGGTTTGGTTCAGCTGGTGGTTTTTATAGTCTTATTTCTTTTAGCGAACAGATAGATACTTCTGCATTTCCACCTAGTTTGCAGATAGAAGGTTGGGGCTTTTCCTTGAGGAAACACTGCAGTAGCTTTGTACCCTAAGCAAGATCAACTTGTAGTGAATTTGTCTATTCCCACTTATAGCCTTCCAAGTGTTTTCAGGGTTATACACACAAATGCAGCTTTCACTATTTAAAGCCTAGCTATCGATTATTCTTCTGCTTTCTGCTCTGGAATAATTCTTAAAACATCAGAGTACTGCTTTTTATGCCTGTTTCCTAGGCATATATGCGTTGTTTGATATAAACATAGTTTGTGTGTGTGTCGGCCTGGGGCAGAGCTTGGGTGGAAAGGCAGGTCTGCATAGCTGCACTTCATGAGTTGCACAAGGAACTGATTATCCTCCAGAGTAATTAAACTGCTTAAATATTTAGTGGTTTTTTAATTGTTATTTTTTATTTACCCTTTATACTAAATGTCTTCCCTAAACAGGTGTATCCATCTTGTGTTATTGTCCTAAGCCAATGAAAATCAGCTTAGGTCTAATTTTTCTTCCTCACTGGCTTAGTTGGAGGGAGTGTTGGAACAAACAAATCTCCATTAAATTAGGATTTCCTGACTATTGACAAAACTTTGTGGTTATGCAAGCTAATAGAAGGATAATCAAATTTCATACTTCATGCAATAAGCCGATCACTGCTGGAGTTCAGAGGAAATTTTTCTACCGACTTAAGCACTAAAGAACTCGCTGCTCTTTGGCTTCCTCCTAGACCTCCTGCATTAATTTGCTGTGAGGTGAAAGAGGCTGGAATTGAAGGAGCTAGTTAAACAAATCCTGTACTCGTTTCCCCCCATCCCTAGCTTGGATGGAATGGGGTGGAATTTTAAAACCTTTGCTCTGTTTGCCTTCACCTTCCTTGGCAGTGAAGGAATCTCAAGATTTCTGGCCTGTAGTTAGGAATGCCTGGAGCTCGCAGCGGGAACGCGGTGGAGGCCCCACAGGATTTGTCACCCGTGGGGACATTTGTGGAGCTGCCTCCCGAAGAAGGTTTTCCCGGGAGCGGGTACTGCTCTGTGTCATCAGCTACCTGTTGAGATCAAAGTCTTGCAGCTCGATGCCTTTCCTTCTCCAACCTGGCAGTCAGTGTCCTTGGAGTGGGAAATTCCCGGGTGGCGAGTGATGTCATCTCACTAGATGGTGCTGCAGAATCACTTTGTCTGGAGGGAAGGAAAAGCTATTTTGTGTGATGATTAATGGCCACTAGATTTGTGAGAAAAAGCTGGATTAGAGTTTGGAATTGGGGCCTGAGCGAGTTTTAGGCTGCTTGACTTTTTAATGAAGAGTTGAATCTGGGAAGGGTATTTGTAATAAATGGAGTTGGGGATGAGTGGGAATAACGAAGAGTTAACTAGATATCACTGTGTTCTATGTGTGAGGTACAAGGAGTAAACATTTTTAAAACTGAGATTAAGGGATTGGATGGAGCAAGGCAAACGAAGGAGAAGAAAGAAAAGTCGAGAGAGCAGAAAGCATCTTTCCTTTGAGTCAGTCCTCTTCCAAGATGTCCATGTGAATCCTTGACCCTGTGCTTTCTATTGCAATAGAAAGCTTGATTTTTTCAAGTACTTTGTTCTGGAATACCCTGTGTTCAAACTGTATCTTGCTGTGTTGTTTTTGTCTGAATATTAATCTTCAAAGATTTTTTTTTCCTTATGGAAATTTAATAAACAAAGGATTTATACACTTTGGCACGAAATTCTGCATATAGGGAGAGTTTATTTACAAACTGATGGCAGTAGATGAAACACAAAGATTCATTCTCGAGTCCCAAAGGAGTGCCAAAACTTGTTAACCACAAAAGTAGCATTTCAAACTCATTCTGATCCTGATCGCTCCCCAAGGTGCAATTAATCAGTCACTGTAATGTGATGACAAGGAATGTAGTCGATGGCTCCTGTTGCAAACATGCAAGACGAAATGCAAGGTCTTTGGCTGAAACCAGATCTTGGGTTTCCTGGCCAAGCCATGTAGTGCAGCGCATAAGCTAAGAAGTCAAACAGTAATGAGAGGGGAAATGTGATTTGTGTTACTGCTGCAGTCATGCAGTGTGTGCCCATCGTTGCCATCACCTGGGCATCACAGGTGGAGCAAATCACAAGGTTCAAGGATACAGTGCCTACGTGCCCATCACTTTCTGCAGAATCTCAGTGTCTGTGGACAGAGAAAGGCAAAATTTGCCAAGCAGGTTAAATAACAGGACTAATGTCACTAACCTGAATGGAGAATCTTTAGTCTGCTGACCCTCTGACTGTAGCTATGCTCGCTGGCCATCCAGGGAGCTTTACTTAACAGCCAAGTGAGTGGTGAGCTACTGAGTGTGCTGCAAACAGCAATCAGACATCTGTCCTGTGGTCTGTTCCTGATAACAGCACAAACACAGGTAGGTAGTGCAGAACGGGGAAAACGACGTACTTGATTGAAAAGACAATTTTTTAACCCTTCAACTTTTTCAGAAGTTAAACTGGACTTTAAAAATGCAATTTGAAAGTGGGAAGTTCTGCGGTTTTGTCTTGCAAGTATATAAAGCATATAAAATTACTGGCATTTTTTGCAACTGAGCTTTCTGTTTGAGGAATGGTGGCATGCTTCATTTAAACAAGCTACATTTTCAGTAATTCTTGCTGGTGCCAGAAGTTGCAGCTCTGCTCAAATCATTAATTTAAGTGCAGGGGGAAGTGGGAATGTGCTCTGGGTCATTTGAGATAAATGCATGATTGCTGATAGATAACTAACAATTTGGTTTTATCTTGTGGTACCGGGGCTAAAATTCATTATCCAGCTTTTATGGTTATGCACGTTGATGCGTGACATTACAACGACGGAAGTACAGAAGTTATTTGTGTAAATGGAGTAATCTTATAGTTCAGTATGTAGCTTTCCTCTCAGGTACAGCTCTCTAAGATCGGCATAATTACTACTGAATATTTTAAAACTGCACTCAGTATTACTGATGTCAGAATTCCTGACTATTTTGAGTTAAATATGAGGTTTCTGATGGCTTCAGTTAGTGTGATATTCCTTTTTAATCACTCTTTTAACCAATAAGCTTTCCATTCTCTGGATGAAAGAATAGCTATTCCCAGGAGAAAATTTTTGATCTACATGTTTGGCACATTGTTCACAAACAAATGTTTTAAGCATCTATTGAGAATTTATTGAGAATATGGCAATTTAGCTATAAGACAAAGTTGCCTTGACTTTCAGTTCCAAACCCAGGGCTGAGAGTGAGTAAAGGGGGATTGGGGCCTGGACGTAGCTCAATCTGTGGGCGCTGTGCGTTGCTCTGCGCTCAGATCCTCCACCTGGCTGCGACAAAATGCAGCCTCGACGGGAGGGAGGAAGGGCCCTGGACGCAGGGTGACCCCCTCCTGCCTCCTCCCCGAATGCCCTCCCTTGTGGCACTCGTTTCCGTGCTCCTTGGCGGAAGGGCAGGCGTCTGCCTCTGGGTAGACCACTTGTCTCTGGCCCAGAGCCCAGGGACGGTTATGTTAACCTCGGACTAGGGACTTCTCTGGAGGTTCCACTTGGAAGATAAATCAGATGCCTTAAATAAATATATAAAAACACAACTTCTCCACTGCCAAACCTGGAGCTAATGATGGCAAGTGAAAAAGATTTAGCGTAGTTGCTATGGCAAAGCTAGAGAGAAAAATACAAAGCTGGTAATAAAAACTGTGTCATCATCAGCATCTGCTCCAGCTTTTTTTTTTTTTTTCTCCCCAGCCAGGAGTGATTTGAGAGTGGGAGAGAATGGGAAGGAGAGGTTACGTGTTCATTCTTTGAACTATATGCATTTTCATACTATGATGCACTATATTCACATTGCTATTTAATACAAATTAATAGACTTTCAGAGAATTAATTTTCATTATGAGATTTACTCATCGTGATTGCCAATTTGGCAGCCTCCTGCAGTGCTTAATATTACATCTGCTTAACAGGCCGGTAATAATACCACAAACTATACACAGATCGTTTGCTAAATGACAGAGCAAGTGACTGTGAAAATAAATACATTATCAAAAAGGAATATAACAACACTATTATAACCAGGTATTACGCAAGATGTAAAAATCCATAATATCTTTCAGTTTATCAATACCTGGTAAGCTGTTCTCCCTAAGTAATATCTAAAAATTAATACTTTTTATGAAGAATAATATCTTCTTGGAGGATGGATTTGGGGCTAGGGTAGACTCGTTTTGGGTGTGCCCATCATTTGGTAACTTTTGCAATAGGTATTTTATGAAATGCTGAAAAAGAAAGCCGTAATCCTTGAGCAGTTCTGTGAGTGAAATGTGTCTGTGCTAGAGCAGAACTGACGGTAAAATTCTCTTGCAATTCCCTCATGGCACATTAGTTGGAGGACCAGTTGTTCTGATCTATGTCCTTCACTTTCAGTACAAGATGCCTAAAGGAGAACACTTAAACTCTCAACTGTCCAAACCCTCCTGGCTGGCTCCTCTCCTTGACGTTATGGGGCATGGTCACTATATTTTTTTCACTCAAGTTTGTATCCTAGGTGGTTGCTCAACTCAGATTTCTTATTTGGGATTTGAGTTGCATAAGGTACTTGAAATTATTTTTGTATAGTCTTAGGCCATTCATTTGTTTTCTTCTTTCTTCCATCTGTTCTCTAGCAGAATAAACCTTTTCCTTGCACTCTCCTTTGCAGAAACAACAATAGTAAATACCTATATATATATATATAGATATGTTCATTTTTTTTTCTTTGTGGTGCATTAATTTGGTTGTATAAAGCACTTGAAATATTGTAAGGATTTTTCCCAGGTGAAGCTACATCATGGCATCACAGACTTCATGCCAATGATTAAGCTATAAGTGAGAAAACTCAGAAGATTAAACTGGCTAAAAACTCGGTACAGTTTATAAGCAGGAAAGCCTTGGGGGTATCTGAACATCCGTGATGAAGCAGCTGAAGCTGTTACCACCTAACCCAGAGGGAACTCTTCCACTTGCTCCAGCTCTCCCCGGCTTTGAGCCGCAGATTGCATCAATCAAGGAAGCCTATTGACTTGTCATAGGAAAGGGGCTTTGGAGGAGCTTGTAAAAATGAGAAGCTGCTTACAATTAGGTTTTATACCTAATTCGGTTTGAGGTTTGGTTTGGTGATTTGAGGAAATCTTTATGGTGCTAATATAGGTAAAATATCAAAGTTTAGTTGTTTGGTTTTGTGAATCTTTAGAGGTCTGCCCGGTTTTTACAACGGTCTGCCATTTTTTTTCCTGTGTTCTAGATCTTCCTCGCATTAGACGTGACTCGAAACGCGGGGCAGGAGGAATCCTGCTCTGCGCCCTGGGCCCCCTCTGCGCCCGCCCTCGGCGAAAGGGCGAGTTTTGAAGAACACAGTCTGCAGGATTTTCCGTCTTTCCTTGAGGAAAGGAAAGGGTCCAAGAGAGCCTCTTGGTAGCCTCCCGACAGGTGGGTGGGTGTTTCCCGTGGTGGCGGCAGCACTCGGTGTGCGTGCTGCTTTGGGCCTTGCGGAGAAGTGCTCGCCAGGGGCTGTGCTCTAAACAGGACTGCGGCATCACTGCCTCCGTGTACAAGGTGCTTCCCCACGGATTCCTCTGCTCTCTGTTCTCCATCTTAATTTTATTTTTTGTATGTGGCCTGTTTTTGCCTATCTTACTAGGATATGCTGTGAGAGTTCTGCAAAGAAATAATTACCTTCTGTTTAACTCCGATATTTTCAACTGAAGACATATGCACTCAAGCTTCATATAGCCTTAATGTGGTCTCTATTATAAAATCTGACAGCTACAGCTCAGGATTATGAGCCCATTCTTTCCTACAAGGTGTTTTATCAAATCACTTTACAAATTATGATCTATGAGGATTTTTTTTTTCTTAAAATAAATGAACCACGAGCAATTCTGAGAAGGAGCATAGGGAATATTTTATTTCAGCTTGGATATTTTAGGAAGAAGTTCTCACAGTCTGAAACAATCAACAGCAATAGATGTGTACATTCAAACCTGTTTCATTTAGACTCCTGGTAAGATTTAGACTTCTAGATCTATTTTATTTATGTTGTTTTAATTTAAAACTTTCATGGTAGAATACTGGTGTATGTTCTTATTCTTCTATTATGACCATGAGGGATGCAAATTACTTTCTACAGGAAGTATTTGGCTCAAAAGACCTACGGTAAACATGTGTCCTTAGGAAGGGATAGAGTGTTGTCTAGAAAACCCTGGCCTTTTTTAATGCTATGAAGTTTTTTGAGAAGTAACTCCAGAGTAGTGTCTCTTCCCCTCGAAGTGACTGCTGTAGTCGCGTGCGATGGTGGGTGGGTGTTTCACTCTGCCCTGGATCATGCCTTTTACATGGATTTCCAACATTTGCCAGCCCATGTAACCTTTGGCAAAAAGCCAAAGATCATGGGTTTGGATACCTGAGGAACTGGCCTCCCCCAAAGGGGACCTGGTCGTGGCCCGTAAGTCACTGTAGTCCCTTGAGGCTGCCCGTCCCCGCCGGTGCTAACCTGTGCTGTCTGCACACCCCTCCCTCGGGAAATGTCTTTGCTGCTAACTCCCATCTTGAGTGTTTAGGTCTTGCTCGGCACCCTCTCCTCGTTCGTGTTTCTGCCCCGCGGTTGCCCTGGGTTCGCTCGCCGCGGAGCTGAAGCGAAGGGCAGGGTCAAGCTCCACGAGCTGTTGGGTAAACTGAAAGACAAGGGCTGGCAGAAGGGTTAATAGAAAAACTTGTCTTGAAATGTTTCCTTTTCCTTCCGTTTCCACTGTATATCAGTATAAATTCATATAACTGTACAATGTATTTGATTGTGCTTATGTGTGCCACTGTTTATGTGTAAATTCAGGCTGTTCACAGCAAGATCATGTTTCTAAACTTGTTGCTGATTGGCTAGGAACTACTTTTGGTTTTGGATGGTCCAAGTACTTTACTTACAAATCTTAATTGCATAAGTTTGCTACCTTATAAATGTGTGGAGTTTTATTATCCATAGTTTTCATCTCGCAGTGCAACCATGTCCAGAAATGAAGCCAGAGCAAGGAACCCCACGGAAGGGCTGGTGGGCACTGCGGCAGGATGAGTAGCATGAACTGCCCAGCCAAACAGGAGGGACGCACTGGCAGAATTGTCCCAAAACTGATTTTGAGCCATGGTTGCATAATTCTCATGTATTTTGTCAAGTTCCTTCTGATTTCCCTTCAAAGTATGAGAGGAACTTCAGTAGAACAAAAATAAAATTGATGCAGATGAGCTCCATGGGCAAAAGTTATTAGGACGAGTAAATCCACGTTAGTGGTAGTGTAACTGCGAAAAGGAAAATTAAGACAATAATTTTAACAAAGATAAACTGACAAGTAATTTGTAGGTTTGGTAGAAAAAGCAGTCGGGCATAAACTCTTTTCTCTCCCATGCAGAATGAAATGCTCATTCTGACAACTGACAGCCTCCGAGTTGCTGTTGCTGCTGTATTTTTTCCATTCCCCCCACTCCCCAATACTCCGGGCTCTTATATTCCCTCTGTGAATTATCAAGAGAGCAGTGATTTTTACAACATGCCAATTAATATCTTTTAAGTATTTTTTGCTGAATAAAAGACAGAAACAGTTTGTAGAGTTGCCTTTTAGGTCTTTCTCATGGCCGTGGAGGAGGTGAACAAGGTTCTCACTGGAGCAAAGTTGGTCTCCTGGTTGAGGCTCCTTGACAAGAGGGGTTGGTCTCCACATTTCCAACCCCACTTTGGGCCTTGTCAGGAGCATCGCTTAGTCGTTTGAGGAAAGGAGTAATAATAAAAAAGATTTAAGTAGCCAATGACTTGCTCTGAAAACAACAAACCTTTTTGCTCCCTTCTAAAACAGGAGGGGGAAAGGAAAGGTTGCTTCATGCAATAGTGTATGAAGAGCAAGTGTGGAAAAATTATTTGCTTTCTAAATGGCACTAGTATAAATAGGAAAGAGAATAGATGCACCTAGATCCTTACCCGCTACCAGAGGTCACAGGTGGTACCAGTTCTCAGTCTGAAGAAGCTGTTAATCATCCTCCTAGCTGTAACCTTTGGTTCTGTGCTTTTTCTGAGGTGCTAGTTATTTATTTCACTTAATTATTTTCTATAATAATGTTCCCTCTGCCTAAAGGAGAAATTGTAAAATAAATGTAAAAAAAAAAAAGAAATAAACGTGGCCTATAGGAGAGACACATGCTAAGTATCTGTGATAACTCATACTCAGATAAAATTCGGTTAACCTTTTCTATTCAGCCCCAGGCGACGGGATGCTGCAGTATCCCCCTGCGACCCTCTCGTGAGCAGCCTTTCTGTCGACTGCTTTTGCACAGGTGGGTTCAGTAAAGGAGGAGGGTGCTTGGAAAATCCTGCCTACTAGCTTATGTGATCACCGGGACAGAAAGGCAACAGGAGTTTGATGCGAAGCACACTAAAGTGCTTCTCAGGATGCTGTCACGGTGCAATAGCTACTGTGGAAACAATACCAAAAGGTAAATTGATCTTGGAAGGAAACAGTAATATCTATATTGATGCAAAGACTGGTGATCTTTATTGGAAAAAAAATACGCAATTCTTTATTTTGCAATAAAGCATTTCAATATTTCCTCCCATACGCTTAGCAAACAGCAGATTGATATTTTAACATAGCCATTTTTGAGCAGTTTTCTGTATGACTTGAAGGCACACTCAGATTTTTCCCTCCTTTTAAAGAATGACAGCAAAAGCACCTTTATCTGACATTTAGGATGATTAAATTTTGAAAAATCGCTTGGCATATTCAGCATGACTCCACAGGGTACTGTTGCTTTATAAGGCAATGGATCATGTTAGCTTAACTTATATTTAAGATTTGCTGGCCTGATATTATTGTGTTAGGCAGTATTGCTGAAATGGAAACATAAAATTTTGCTGCCAGGAGATCAAGTCTGTGCCTGCCCTACACCATAAATTAGTTCCATAAAGTTTTAAAATGCAATATTTGCTCTAGCCCAACTAGTATTGTGAGCCAGCAAATTGTGCTTAAATATATAAAATTAGACTTGAGGTCAAAAATGTGTGCATTTTTTTCTGCCATCTTATGTAGTAGCTGGAGAAATTACTAAAGAGAAGATTAACCTTATCTCCTGAATATGTTTGCAAGTATTAATAATGTTTTTTCTTTTTTTTTTCTTAATTATTTTTTGACCCATGACAGTGATGTAGAAACAGATTTGGGAGCATCGTAGCTTTTATCATCTGGATTCCCAAATAGTAATGTGTTCTTCCTTTTACGGGTCCAAAGCGGCACGTCAGCTAGAAAAGCATTATCTGTTTAAAAAAAAAAAAAAAAAAAAAAAAGACACAGATCTGAGTTTTCTGTCAAGAAATCATGGCTGTATTCAACAGCTGAAAAAAAGATAAGAGGGGAAAAAAAATAAAAATGTGCATTCACCTTTCTGCTTTTCTTGTCCCAACCCGGGGAAGAGTGGCTGGAGGAGGCACTGCAGGGATGAATTGCAAGGGCTGGAAGGAGGCTGAGCATTAATCCAAGTGCTAAATTGCTGCAGAAATAGTTGTATCCATTTAACTGCTTGTAACATCCCTTATTATTAGCTAATTAGAAATCCTGAAGGACCAACGCACTTTATGAAAGCATATTCACTGAAATAATTCAAAACAAATTACGGTTTCACAAATGGGCTGCTATTAAGACAGGCACTAACCGAAAATAAAATCCCTTTTGCCCAGCCCTCTCGTAGTATCCACACAAACCGGAGCACAGAAATGCCTCTAATAGTCCCGGATCTGCGAGCGCTGGGATGTAGATGCTGTTCTGCCTGCCTTTATCAGCAATCTAGCTCAAAATACTTTGTAGTATTGTTTAGCTGGTGGTGTTTTGATTTCATCAGACTGTTTAGCAAGTACCAATCTATTTTTGTTATTGAGTCTGGTATGGGAAAAGGTTGAAATGACCAAATTGACTAGGTAGCTACAACTTTCATTTATGTCTGTATTACCTATCCAGGATAGGAAGAATGGAGCCTATCCTTGTTCCTTGGTACAATATTGCTGCCTTATATACCCACTGTGAGGAGATTTTTAAGTCTCTTGGATTAATGAGAGACTTCATGTTGGTGTTCATCAAAATCCTGATGTTCTTCCATCCTTCCCCAAGCTGTTGTAGCTCACACAGGCTTGAGACCCATCTCTGCCTACTTGATCCTGAACCCCTGGCTAAGGGTGCATAAGTTGCATTCTTGGGAAGGGCAGCGCCAAGGAGCAAGAGGAACCCGTGGCTCATCCTGTAACCTGGTCAACCTAAGCTAAAGAATGACGTTATTTAAAAGCACACTTACAGGTTCAAGTATCTAAAAATGTATTAGGGAAGAAGCACTGTGCAAGTCTGTAGAACCTGCTACTTTCCCAATCATATTTTCTTTTTCTTCTCTCTGTATTCAATATGTCAACCATCGTGTTTTATTTTAGCAGCACTGAATACAAAGTACAGGCAGACACCTTATCAGATGTGTGTATTGCTCTGATGAAAAGCTTTCAATAGCATGTTCAAATCCTCTTAGATTTGGGATGCCAGAATCCATGGCAAGTTTAAGAGAGAAATTCTGTAGTTCAAGCCGTGTTTCTGAAACAGTAAAATTGGTCTACTTGAAGATGTTGATGACTTGAGAAATCAGTAGCTCCTCGTGTTTTCTTTTCATGTCATGTAGTTTTGCTCTGTATATGATCAACTGCTCTGCAGTAGCTTCGGTCTTATGTACCAGAAATAATAGTTTGGTTGTTTGCCACGTGAATTTAAATCCCAAGGGAACAATTTTGCAGTGTGGAGAGTAAATGACAGGCACGCAGATTTTGCTGCTTTACTTTTTCAGTTTGGGTGTTATTTTTAGATTCCATCTTATATTTTTAAAAGCTTCTATTTCCTTTAGAAAAAAGATATAAAATAGGAGATTGGAGGAATATAATTTGAGGAGAGAAGGTGCAGTGTTGGGTCAGCTTGCTAATACGGTAGATGAAACTCACAGGTTAACTTTGTTAATGGAAAGGAAGTTCTCGGACTTCTCTGACCAACTTTTGCGGCAGCCCCTGCTCTGTGCCGAGGCCCTTCTGACTGCTCTGGCAAACCTACCTGGGCTCCTACAGGAACGTTGTGTTTCTGAACCTTAAACGTGGGGATCAAGGTAAAGCAAGGCGATCTCGCAAGCCTGGAGCCCGCCGCCGTGTGCCCGGGAGAGCTGGCTGGGGGGTTGGGGTGGGTATGAACGCTAGCTAATCTTCTACTTACGGTCCTCGCGTCTGAGGAAAGCTAGTCGTCAGGAAAGGCAATTTTGCATCTTCACTGCTATCTTCCTGGATAGAAATACACTCAAAACAAAGTTAGGCGGAAACCAAAGCGCTTTGTTGTTGTTAGTGTCCGTGATTTTGAAGGCTTCACGCTGATGTTTCCTCTTTCAGTCCTGATTGCTACCAAGAAGGCACGTGTGAGAAATCGTGATGCTAATAAGCAGTGTATTACGGAGTAATTAGTGCAGGTTGTTTACTGCAGATAAATAATTTGCCAGTAATAATCCATGGTGCTTTTTGTGAATCTGCTTCTGACTTTCTTGGTATCTTCCTGGTGTGGCTCTTACCTTGGGTAGAGCAGGAACTGTCCCTTTCATGGTTACATGATCTGGAAAACATGCCAAGGGCAATTTTCAGGAATGGATGAACCAAACCCGCTGCTGAAACGTGCTGAAACAGGGAGTCTTGTGTTGAAAACAGAGTTCAGACAATGTGTTACAGAGCTCCTGTGCACTCATTCGTGTGCATGGGGGTCCTCAGTGGACATTTGGCTACGTGGTAGGTCAGGCAGAGCAGGAGATGTGGCCTCTAGGAGACCAGTGTGAGATCCTGGTATGGTTAATGGCCACCTTTTGTTTTCTTGCGTAAATATTCTTGCCTTCTTACTATTGTCTTGACGATAGATAACCTGTACTGTACCCCTTCTGCTCCACATTGTTGTCCCCTAGGACATTTTTTTTTTTATATATATACAGTAAGATGGGACCAACAATCAATTATACTACAGATAGATACTGAGAACGAGGGGCTGATTAACAGAGGAAAAAACTATGACTGATAATCCATATTGGCAAGGAGTTTCCAGGGAACTATCTGAGCAATTTGAATGATGTACCTAGTATTTAAATTTCATTATGAGAACAGATTAACGTACACCATCAACCATTTCTAAAGGTCTGAGTGACAGTGAAACTGAGATGCAAGGAAAAACAAAATGCCAGGTTCCGCTTGCAAAGGAACAAGGAGGAGCTATGGCACCCTGGAGAAGGAGGTGACTCGGTGTCAAATGAGCGATAACGCGTCTAAGGAGCAGCAAACGGGAGAGAACTGTCTGGTGAGTAACATTTAATTGAGCTGGAAGACCTATCTGTGTATTGCTTTGTCTTGCTCCGTGCCCATAGGTCTATTCTAGTTTCTAGGTTCCCCCACAGGTCGGCTGTGAGCAGGTTGTGGGGTGTAAACCTCTGGATAACTGGTGTGTAGGTTGAATTTTTTTTTTAAGCAGAAAGAAGAAACCAAGAAATCAAGATAGATTTCAAAGCATGGTGTTAAAGTCACTGTTTTCTGCAATTCCAGAGGTGTTGGAGTAGGTTTTTATTTTGTTTTTGGAAAGCTCTGAATGTCCTTGGCCTCAAATTGTGGTCGGTATTGAGTGCTCCTTCTCAGCCAGTGCTCCAGGCTGTTTTTGCAGGACTTGGTGATCAGCCCTGCCACTCAGTGTAGGGACAGCTCAGGGTGCCACAAGCTTTGGATAACAAAATTACATCGTGTCTCACAAAACAATCAAGATTCAAGCTCACTTTCTCTCTGAAATCAAATTTCAGGTAAAAAATACATGCTTCTCTTTAGAGATAGTTTCCATTTTAGGAGGAATTATTGCAGTTTTTTCCTCTCCTAGTGTAGTTATTTTCTGTCTATCCACCAAGCAAAAATACAATGGATTAGCTGCACAACAGCTATTTTGCTGCACAACAAAGAAATGTTGTCTCTGCAAATTATCTTTATAGGCATATTCTTATACCTGAGGTGCCTAAACCTCTTTTGTCCCACTAGCTGAAACGAGCTGGTAGGAGCTGTTGCCTGCAGTGAAACCCCAATATGATCAAGTGTTTTTAAGGTTAAAAAGAAAACCACAACAACTTTTTAGAGAATAAAATATGAAGTCTTCAAAGAACAACGAAAGCTGGCCATAATCATTTTTGTGCCTTAGGAATGTTATGTCTGAAAATGGAATAAGGCTGTCCAGAGATGCAGAAAGCTGGAAAAACAAATCAAAATATTTTGATATTTTTCAGTGTTGACTCTTGTTAAAAATATTTATGGAAAGCCTCACTGTTTTTGAAGGTAGAATTTAAGAAAAGGGTAAAAACTTGATTATGAATCCTGAAATGTGAGGGGGTTTGGTAGAGTAATGCTATTTACAGGATTTCATAATGTAGAGGGCTGCCTTTTCCCTATGCAATGCTTGCACTATTGATGGCCTCTAGAAAATGTAGCTCTTGCCATTTTTACAGTGAATGCTGTCTGGAAAATTCCTTTTTTTTTTTTTTTTTTCTCTTGTCTACTTGCAGAGAATTAACTTTCCATTTACTGGCCCATAAATAGAGAGGGGCAAAGAAGTTTTCCAGTTTGTAATGATTCAAATTGTCAGTTAGCTGTTTTGGCCCAGCCATCATCAAGGCTGTCTGGTTGTTGCTTTTCAGTTCCCTGCAGAGAACAGAGCATAACACTAAGTATAAGTTGGCCTTAAAAGTGGATGATGTCATGTGATAGATCATAGTCAAATGCTAAATGAAGTATGGTTTCATGTGAAGAATAAAATCAGTTGTTTGTTTTTAAGCAAACTATTTATCTCTTATAGCAACGTTCATTTGCAGTCAAAATACTTTAAAGTGACTTAAAGTGCTTATGGGGAAAACCCAAATTGTCTGACCTGCTCAAAAAATAAATATTTACTAAAGATCTCATTATGAAATCCAAAGAGCGGATTGCATACAGTGGATTGCATGGATATTACTTCCTTACAGTGCTAGCTAGTTTGACCTTTGCTGGAATCTACTACATCTCCAGGGACTGACTTGAAGCTTAAAAATGTTAGTGTCAATATGGTGCCGAAAAGCTCAGGACTTGATAATTCATCATTTTTTTTTCAACTAAACAGATGCAAAATATCAAGATGTCAGTTTAATCAGCAATAATTAGATATGGTAACATACACTCAAGGCTCTTTCTTATTTTAATTAAAAAAAATCTTTGCCGTCAGCTGTCGCTTAAAACATAATCAAAAGTCTCTTTAAAAAAAAAAAAAGAAAAGAAAGAAAGAAAGAAAAAAAAAAAGGACTGTCTGTGATTAATCTCAACTTTTTTTCCAGTCAACATACGGGCTGCAGGTCAGGTGTGAAGGCCAAAACGCCTGGTGTCTCGGGGCTGGGGGGAAGCAGCAGCGTTTTAAGGACCGCGTAGGGAGGGTGTCCCTGGGCCGGCTCCCTGTACGGACGGCGCGCGACGCGCCAGGCTGGTCCTTCTCCTCTCCTGGAGCAGGAGCTGTGGGATCCCAGAGGTAGGAAACTCGAGCTCGCCTTAGGATTGGGGTGTTGTAGCCGCTTTGCCGGAGCCGGCGCAGGCCCTGCCCTTGGGCGTCGCTGCTCCGGGCATGCGGCAGCAAGCAGCCCCACGCCGCGGCGTACGGACCCATCGGAAGCGGCCTGGGGGCGCCTGGGCCGCGCGTGCGCCCGCCCGCTTGAGGTGCCCATGGGCAACCTGGTGGAGAGTCTCACGCTGCCAGCAGAGACGCGGGGGTCCCTGCTGCAGAGCAGATCACACCGTGCGCAGGCGAGATGCTGGGAGATGCTTGGTGGGAACTGTGCGCAGACGAGATGCTTGGTAGGAACTGTTAGTCGGGATGCAGAACTGGTGTTCACGGCAGCCTTTTGTGCAGAGCTGGAAGGGGAGGCATTGCGTGCGTAGCTGAGGATAACGGACGGCGTGTGTGCTGGGGCGGCCGCCGGGCCGAGGCGAGCGGCCGTGCGGGGGCCCTCCGATCCAGCCGAAGGAAGGTCGGCCGCGAGCGGCTGCCGGTGCTGCCGCGGGCTCCAGCCTCAGCTCCCTTCAGGACGGCGTTTCAGACAAGAGGAGGTGGTGCCGTTGGACCCGGGTGCTACAGTTTACCCTTTGACCCGGGGAGAACATGCAGGGCGTTGAATTTGGGGTAATGGTTAAGCTGTGCTGGTTGAGGCTTTAGTGTTTTTCAAAGTGCAATAGCGATTCTGGGGAGGCTGTACACGTTTTAACGAGCGTGTGTTGTCACAGCAGTGTTCTGAGGGTAACGCCGCCGTTTGTTCGCTGTTGATCCTCAAGAGGAATCGTTTATTCTCGTACCTACGAAAAGGTGTTTTTTATTTTGAATATTCCTGCTTCCTTGTGCTGTGAAGGATGGATATAACTTGCTAAATTCAAGTGTGTTTCAATGGTGATTAAGTGGAAACCCCTTCGTTTAGGTGGAATATTCAGCTGCGTAAGAGCAAGCTGCACTCGGCGAACCCGGGAGCCGCCGTGGAAGCGGCGGCGCTTCGGCCAGCGCTGCCTCGCCGCCGCGCTCGGGAGCGGCTCGCACGCGGAGACGGGGACGCGGTGCTCCCCTCCTGTCACTGCAGCATCCTGGCAGTTGGGATTAGCGAAGTCTGTCACTAAGACTAAGACTTGTTTCTATTTTCCTTGATAGCATTTGAAAAATGGCGAGCGCCGGGGTCCCCCCACGTGTTCTTACCTCTGAGCCGTGCTTCTTGCAGGGAATGCAGAAGTGCAAGCTGTACATCTTGGGAATTACGAGTTGGGGGGTCCATAGTATATTCAGCCCATAGTATGTCCAGCCAAAGAGCTTTGTTGTGTTTGTTTTCTTCTTTTTTTTTTCCCCAAGCCTCTTCATCATAGAAATAGTTAGGGTTAGAAAAATATCAATCATCTAAGAGAAAATTGTGATGCATAATGTCATTCGATTTGCACTAATAATATTATAACAGACTTGAGTACAGACTTGAAACAAATAATTTTATTCACTCCTATGTACCAGTGTACTGCTCATTTTCATGCTGGCAGTACATGAGAATAGGTTCAATACCATGTCATAAAACTAAATAAAATCTTCTTTGCTTTGTATTCATTTCAAATCTCATTAGAATGGAGTTATATAGTTAAACAGTTATAATGTTCTGAAAAAATTATTATCTGTAAGTGATTAATTTTGCTACTAGAGCAATCTCTCATGCCCAGTGGAGCTCACCTAATCACAGTAGCTTCTGTAATGGATTAGTTGACCAGTTGAGTTAATTCTCTGATTTTGCATGTTCAGAATGGCACAAATCAGATTAAGAAGTGAGAGTATTAAATATGGTACCTGCAAAAGCATTATAAGGTTTATTAAGGTCATAAATAGTGGTTCAAAATACATCACCGGCTCAGGAGTTAAGGCTTTAATTTTGGCTTAGTCCCTTTGGAAACAGCGGCTGCAGAGAAGTTGGGAAGACTCGCTGAGCGGGAAGCCTTGCGAAGCCTGTGCACGTTGGCGCTTGTGCCATTTGCTCAACATTGCTCCGAATATTCCTTAAAATTATAGACTGTTGTAATGTGTTTATGAAGGCGACTTACTGGAATTGATCTGTTGGATATTCAGCATCAGAAAATCCTTTGTCATTTTATGTAGGCTGCATAATAATGACTTTTGTTTGCCTGCTCTGAGCTTTAAAGTAATTATAAAAGGATAAACCTTTATTGGTAATCCATATCTTCCGTGGAGCCGTGTTGATTTTAACTGAACAACAATGACAAAAAGGATATTAACTTCACTGATCCAAACATTTGCAATTAAATCAGAGGATTGAGGAAAGCATTAAACACTAATGAGGTGAATAGTATGTCTTACAGAATCTACATTTTGTCCAATTATCTCCAAAATCTTTATATGTCGATAAAGCAATACTTGGCATAGATAATGGCTATTGTCAATCATATGTGAAATACAGTTTTGACAGGATACTTTAAGAAAATGTTTATTCAGCTTGCCAAGTTTCACCAAGGGTTTCACTGTTTGTCCTATTAGGTGCATTACTCCCTAGTCCTGTTAGAAGCTAAAGGTAGTTGTTGTGGGGTTGTTGTTGTTGTGTTTTGTTTTTAAGATGGGTTCTGGGAAGTGAATTTTTCCAAGCTCTGAGTTAGTTTTAAGAGCTTAATGTACCTAAAGCATTTACTGTGCGCAGCCATTGAGCATAAAGACCTATGCAAGAGAAACTTCTCCAATTGCTAAAACTTGCAAAGGCAAAATCAATGGGTGAAGCGTCATTTATTTTTCATGTGAACGCCCTGGAGTTTTGCACATTTTCTTTCTCAGAGCACCCCATGACTGCAGCCTTGCAAGAGGCTTAGGGCTCTCTTCTCAGGCCTATAGGGAGAGGTGGCCCATGAGCAGATAGTCTATAGGTACCAATAATCTCAACCAGAGACGACTTTCCAAAATTTCTCACATTTGGTGTAGACTCAAATAATTTGCCATTTGTGATCCTTGCTTGAGTTTTTTTTTTAATCTAAGAATATTCTTAATTGAATTTGCATGTAGACTTATGGCAGGATTAGGGTATGCTTTATCGTGTGACCTTGAAAAATCTAATACGGGGAGCACAAATTTCAACGCCGAGAGCACCCTCCAGAAGCACTGTTGCTCAGCCTACGTATCCAAAATAAAAAGCAAATAGAAAATTTCTAATTGGCGATTGCATGCAGGAATATACAGATAACATACTGGATACTACTTTCATCCTATCACTTAGTTTAAGGAAGGAATAATTTTCTTCTTAAACAGCATGTTGAATTAAGAATAAAAGACCAACTCGGATCCAGCCTGACCTTGTAGGTTCCTAGTGATACAGAAACAGCCTCATGTAGTTCTCTGCTTGAAGAATTTAGTCCATGTTGCCCAAGATATAGAAGGGAATTTCAGGTGTTACACTCTGCAGAGGTGACCTTAATTATTTCCCTGTTGCCATTTAAAATGACATAGTAACTGGCAATGAAGCAGACTCAAATTTATGTCACTCTAGGGGTTTGAGTTGTGGGTTCTGGTTTTTTTTTTTTTTTTTATTTTATTTGGGGAGGGGGGAGGAGGGTATTAAAATTTTATGCATAAGATTATGTTTATAGAAATTGACTTTCTTAGATTGCAAATGTTTGCCCGAAGGGAGCTCTATTTGTTTTTGGCTACATGCAGAATATAATCATGAAAATATAATGAAGAGTTAATGAATGTGCAGCACATATTAAATAGATCAAAGAATAGTGTGGTGAAATGAATTTTTCGGCTGATTTTTGTTGTTGTTGTTTTTGGCTGATTGCTTGTGAAGGTAGTTAACACAAAGGATGAACCATTGCATAATTAATTTATAACTGTAATACTGCCTATACCCTAAACAAAACTGTAAAATTAGAATATTAATATATGTACTGGTGATTATGTCAGATTCTTTTTTGCCCAAACCATGTAATTATTTAATGCAGTATTTAACTGTGACTAACGTTGTGAAATGAAAATGAAACATCTGAGTGATTTAAAGTATTTATAAATGCATGCCTGTATATTTTTTTTAAATCATTTTTTAACTCGAGATGGTTTTAGGAAGGCTATTTAAGTTTCGGCAAATTCTTGAGTATGTGTTTTTCTTATTAAGTGACAGGAAGTTGTGAGGTGGTGGTAGTGGGGAAAAAGGGTAGATTGCTGTCTTATACTTTTCGTTTCTGTAGTTTAGTTTTATGATGGTTTTCAGTTAACATAATTTAATTTTCTTGTTAAAAAATAAATAGCTATTTCTATAGAGATAAAGGAAAAAGAAAACCAAAACCGCTGTGAGTTTTGTATCGAGTAAAGCTCTGGCTAGGCAGACTGCAGGAGCAGCAGGGAGCTCTGTCCTGCGTGGGGTCCAACGTAAACCTGGCGCAGCTGCGCCAAGTTTGACAGATCATTCAGAGCAATTGTGCAGAACCGTCTACAAGGCGCCCCTGAGGAGCTCCGCGGCTGCGGGCGCTTCTTGGGGGCAGCGGCGGGAAGGGCCCTTTCCATCAGCAGTCCTGTAACAGTGCCTCAGCTCTAACCTCAACCTTCCAAACGCTTGCTTATTTATCTATTTTTTTTACAGGGGGTTCTGGCAAGTTCTTCCTGATGCAATTAACCCGAGCAAGGTACCCTGAAGGGGACTCCCGGACTGCTTAACTGAGTTCGAGTTAACTGCAAGACCTGTCTAATTAGCATCATTTCTATTTTAACTTCTGTTTTCAAATATTTGCAATGTAAATGCTTTAAATTGCTCTCTATACATCGCATCATAAATATTCAAATCATCATTCGACACCTATTGCTAATTTATACTCAACAAAATGATCCTACAGTACTGAAGTGTTATCCCCATCCCAGTGGAAGAAAACTAAAAAACAGCATAACTTTCTTTTTCAGAAAGGTGTGAAAGAAAGGACTCGGAGGAATTTAAACAAGACCTAATTAATTCTGCTGGCTCTGTGTTGCCAAGTGCACTTCATAAGGCTTCCTTGAGCAAATTAGATTTTATTTTTGATGTGTAAATACAATACCTACAAATACTCTCCAATAGTAATTAATTAGTCTAGGATGTTCTTAAAATGTAAATATTATGTTAGGAACTGGCTCAGAATAGAGGACAATTTTCCACCTTTTTGCCTGTAACTTAGGCATTTCCTTCAGCTAAAAGAAGAAATAATTTATGTGAATGAGGCAGGATGGGTGAAATCACAGTACTGTAGGTTTAGTCCTCGTTCTCTATTGCGATGATGATGAGTGGCCTTCTCTGGAGTTAGGAAGTGTGGGATGGGATGCTTAACTCCTCCTGCTGTTCCTCATAAACCGCCTGGATGGTATGGAGGCGTAATATATTGTTGTTTTCGACAAAGCAGTGATCATTTAAATACTTTTGAAACTTCTTTACGTATCTTATGTATGTATGTATGTATTTCTAAGAAGAAAAATAGCAGGGTTAAGGTTAAGCAGGGTTTCCTTCTGACCTGGTGTTGCCTGTCCGCCCTCTGCTGCAGATTATTTTGCTCTGATTTTAATCCTGATATTAGACCCACTATTTCTAGATCAGTAAGTTTCAAAGGAGGAGGAAAAAAGTGCTAAAAGAGGGGGAAGTTGAGGGGAGGATGGGCATATACAGCTGTCCGAGTAATGCGGGTGGGCTGCCGGAAAAGAAGAGCGATTCATGTCTTCCTTTCAGCTTTAAATGCTGATATATATACATATATACTGCAGGACGTAAAGTGGGACCGTCTGGACAATAAAAGGAAGGAATTCCAGGCAGAAAAAAGTAATGGAATGAGGAATACTGCTCCTGGGGATCATTAAAGGGAATGTTTCAGTGAGGGACTCTATAATTGAGAAGGAAGTGGCATCTTCCCAGCAAATATGAAGCATTTTCCTGAATCTGTTTCCTTGTTGAAAGGATGCATAGGAATTTTCAGAGGATTGAAGTTCACAAGGAAGTATTGGAGAGGGAGACTATCCCATTTGGTTCCCTTGGAAGGGAAGAATTGCCTCCTTTAGCACCTTCAGCAACCTGAAGGAAATTCAGGGAATGCCTTTTAAAGTCTCAGTAAGAGTGATATATTAGAAATGATGGGAGTTATAATATTTAAATTAGCCTTCTATCACATTATAGAAAAAAAAAATGCTAAGTTATGGAATTTTACTGTGTATGTAGCTTTACAAAGTTTTAATTCTTTAAAGAAGTTGAGGTTTGAGACTTCAGTATTCATTAAAAAAAAAAAAAAAGTAATTATGTCATTTTTCTTGTGCTTATATTCACAACACTTCCTTCCAGAAAAGGAGAATGACTCTCTAAAATATGCTAAGCATACACTGAACATTTCACAGCATAAAATCTGAACAAATTTATATTTTTTTACTGAACCCGATCCTAGGTTCTGATTTCTTTAGTAACAAATTAACAAGCTGAACAAAAGTGGAGTATTGCGATACATATCTTGGCTTTTAGGGCAAGAAACTTCAGTTTCTGGTTAGTTGACTTTACAGATCTGATTTTGTTATTAATCACTGTTTATCCTGCAGTTCTTTTCTTTGATATTTGAAGTGCTGGTTCATTTTCATTAAAGTCAAGTGGAAATATGACCTGAACTTCAAAAGGGCTGAGTAACTCTTAAGTAAAGCATTAAGTAAATGTGTGTTTAAAATGACGTACAAGTTAAAGCTGCTTTCTCTTAGTACTGTGAAGATTTTGTCCCAGTGGGTAGCTGTTTACACACATGTGCATATATATATATATACATATATATATATATGTATGTATGTATAAATATAAAAATGTATACACACACCACCCTTATTTATGTTGATGAGAATAAAATTTGGGTATTCTGTCAGATTTAAAGTAACAATTTATATTTCCTTATCAAATCTAAAGCATAACAATTCATCTAGACACACAGCATTTGTTACTGCCTTTCTTCAGACTACACCTTTTCTTAGTTTTGCGTGCGTATGCATATACTTAACGTGTCCTTTCAAGGTTGCTTTTTATTTTTACTATGTCAGCCTACTGGGTCTAAACTGAACATCTTTTAAGCAGTCAGCACAGTTCTTCAGAGGCTCACAGCCCTGAAATGTTGTCTTCAATTTATAATGCAGATTCTGGAAATGAGTTTGAGAGTTTTCTTGCAAGTTCTATTTAAAAATGATATTATCTCCATATGTTCCTTCTCCTATCGTGTACGTGGGTCTTGGCTAAGCCAGGGAAATCTGGACGGAGGTCATGGTGCCGTTATCCTTGTCTCTGGTTCCATGGGGTTTCAGCAGCAGCTTTTCTTGGAGTATGAATGCTTTGGGGTGAGTGAATATCAGGTGTGTAACTTACATAGTTTGGGGAGAAAGTGTGGTGAAAGTTGTCTCGGGCCCTCTTGCAGTCAGAACCTTTCCTATTTTTAGGACTGTTCCGAGCTGTCTTGACACATTGATGTCAGGTCCTGCGTCACTCGCACCTACTGAGGAGGTGAGAAATAAGAAACACTATTTGCCGTCTCTGGGACCTCACACTATGGTCAAAGCCCATTTTGCACCTCTGGAGTTGTGAGGCAGAATGGTTGGCCTTGAGCTTTGAGAAGAGAGGATGGATTTGGTCCACAGACACAGTGTTGCTCCTTACTTACGCAGCATGATCTAAAATTCAGCTAAGAGGATATCTGCGTCTAAAAGGGGCATGATGTGGTGACCCTGAACCCATGTAACAGGCACAGTGATGTCTGAAGGTGGGTGTTTATGTGTATAGAATTGCACGGTGGAGCAGGATTCACGTCCTCCTTCACCCATGAGATCGGAGCAGTATTTTTGCACAAGGAAGAATTATTTGTATTGTGAAATCTAGGAATTCCCAACAGTGAAAGATGCAAGCATTTAATGACTACAGCTTGTTTCTGGATGCCACTGGGTCTGTAGTTAAGAGTCTTTCTTAGCGCATGTGAAACATGGAAGGCTGTAGAAGTGGAGAGAGCTTCAGTGATTATTTTTTCCCTGTTCTTGCTGCCAGCTTAATGCTTAGGTGCTTTCTCATGATCTCTTTCCCACCACACTTCTCACTTCCTTCTCACTCCTTTCGCTCTGCCGCTTATGAAATGAGTTGCTGTACCCGACTGACATTCACCGTTCTCCGGTATCAGTTCTAAGTACATCACAGTTTTTTTCCAAGTGTCTTTAAAGGTGGCAAAAAAAAAAAAAAAAAAAAAAAAAAAAAAAAAAAAAAAAAAAAAACAGAGGAATGTAAAATTCCTGTTAGCCCTAACGCTGTCAGGATTGGCGTTCACCTTTCCGATTAGGTGAAGTAACTTCTACTTGCAGATTCCTTAAGGAATCTGCAGGCGTATCGAGTGCCGGCCATGCCGGGTAGCAGTTTCTCTTGCAGGCTCTCCTGCCTCTCAGAATATACACACCATGTGAAGTGGGAAACACTAGTAACTAATGGGTATTTTTATAGAATAGCAGAATAAATAGGCCCATAAAGCTTCTGCTCTGCTTACTGCTTCCTCTCAGCTATAGTAACTCCCTGGGGTACGCTTTCAAAGAGGAATGTGGGATCAAGAAGTAAACACACAAATCTTCATTTGTTAGCAGGATTTCTGTGGCATTGTCTTTTCCGGAATGCTATTTAATTTATTTTATTGTGAAAAATCCTTTTCTCTTTCCAGGAAAAAAATATACTTAATTTGCAGACTATTTTTCACCCCATTTTAAGACCTTTGGTTTTCTGTGCCCTTGGTTCTAAATGTTGTGTTTGAGTGGTTACCATAGTTATCCAGAAATAAGCAAGCAGTGCTCCAATCCAGTGCTGGGCTTTTTAACTTAGCTGTGGTGAGGGGAATTTTATATTTATATATATGTATATGTGTGTGTGTGTGTATATGTATTTATATTTTTTCAGATTAAACAGTGAATTTTGATAAGCATTATCTTAATTTGCAAATGAACGGATTTTCTTAAAGGCATTTTTTTTCCTTTGATACTGGTCAAAGACTCATAGAGAATGCCAAGTTTTTAGCATTTATATATTACTTGCTGCTTAAAAATATTTGCTTAGGAAATTGCAAGTCCCGAAGTGTTTTCCATGTTGCTAGGAGTGAGCAAGGATGCGCGCTGCGAGCTGCTGCCGTGCCCGGGAACAGGCTTGGAGGGAGCTGCACAGCTAGTGTGGTGAAAGAATGTTTTTTTGAGGGGAAAAACAATTATAAAAATCACTGTTGAAAGCTCCCTGAAGCTGCTCGCTACTTCTGGGTGCTCTACGAGAGGCGCGTTTGCTCGTGCCTTTGCTTTAGGTGCGTGACAGCAAAAACGTCACGTTCGGGGAGCTCTGCTCCTTATTGCGGGTAGCATATAATCCAGTTAGGCCCTTGAGCTTGGAGGGTCTGTCTGTGTGCTGTCTCCTTTCATATATTTAGATTGCTCATTTCTTGTTCAGCTTGTTTCCTTTGCCGTTTCCTTTCAGGGTGATTCTGTGGATGGTCGTGTCACTGCTTTTACCGCAAAATTTTCAGAATTATTTTAAAGAGATTTTTTTTTTTAGTAGGAACTGATAAAAGGTACTGACTTGTGCTTGAATTCTTCCTTAGTTGTAAGCTCTGTTCAAAACAAGAGACCACTTCATGTTACATCACCTCTGCAGAAAAGAAAAATAGGAGGTGCAAAGTGGACTTTCCCCCAAAGTGGCACAACGTCAAGGCCTGAAAAAACAGTTGTTCCTTTACAACAGTTGTGCCCTAAGCGCTTTGCGATGAGATGAGATGGCCCCTGTTAGTATGCGGTTGCAAGCAGCACGTCCCCTCAACAGCAGCTCTCTCCAATTCAAGGATGTTTTATAAGTCAAGTTTATCTCAAAAAGAAAAAAAAAAAAAAAAAAAAGGAACCAGCAGTTGTTTGAATG
>VZSV01000054.1:2038855-2050839 GCA_013398735.1 Nothocercus julius
TTAGTGACTCTTTTTGTTTTCTTGTTTGGCCTATATATTTTTCCAACAGAATTTTTCATCATAATGAAGCTAGATTGTATGTACTATCAGTTGAAGATGAGCTGAGGGAATGATACCTTCTGGGGCTGTTGTAAGGTCAGCTTTACTGATGAGCATTTTTTGCTTGTAGATTTTGTCATGAATAAATAGTATTTGGGCACCAGGAGTCCTACAAGAGATCAGTATGATTTGGGTCCCGGTGTTTATGATCTGATGCCTCATCAGGTGAAGAGCTGGGAACCTTCTCTTCAACGGCGTGAGGGGCACTATGAGCTCTCTCAGTTTTGCCCGTGATTCTGTTACGGGCAGTGGGAGCTGAGTGCTGGTGTCTGCCATGGCCATCTGGGCAACTTGGGGCTGGGCTCCCAACATCGCCAAGGCGCCCACGGCACTGCCCAGACCAGGTGGGCCTTAGCCTGGGGCTGTGCTCCCGCCACCTTCCCCTGGGATTTGTGCTTTTATGAGATAACCTTTGCACTCCTGGATATTTATAGGACCTAGGTAGCTCCCAGCAAAGGGTACAATTCAATTTAAAGGAAAAGAGAAAAAAAAAAAAAAAAAAAGGTTTGGGCTCCTACGATGCAGATGGCCATGCTGGGCTGCTCTAGACCTCTGTGGCATTACGTGGGCTATTCTAGCGTGGAAGCCAAACATTGTCTGTTACTGATTTGAGACTTTAATGATTATTTAAATTTAGACTGAAGAAATGTTTAATTCCTCTTGAACGTATACTGTCAGAATTAGTGCGGGGTCCTCCTTCTCTCTGGCGTGCTTTCTTGTTGGAAAAGACCATCTGTTTGTCAAGGGAAGTCACAAAATAATATTTGACATGAGGTTTGCGCTGAATTTCTGACATCTCGTAACTGCGGCTGTGAAAACAATTATCTATAATGTATCTAATTCATTTATATTTTAATTTTAATCCATCAGTGTCAGACAAAATAAGTTATTTTCTTTCTGTTCCTGCGTGGCAGCTATAGCAGCTCAGTGGTGTCTGGAAAGTAGATCAGGGTAAGCCCTGCTGCTAGCCAGAGGCCTTCCTTTTGACAGGAGTTGCCCGGACAAAAGCTGCTGTTAGAAATAATTAAGTATTCCAATAGCTAATTATAGTATTTTGCTTCTTTAAAATGGTTTGCCTATCACACTTACTGGAAACCGTATGCAAAGGGAGTACAAATTAAGGATAAAGCAAGAGCAGGTACAAGTTTTGTTTGGCTATCGGGACAGCGACGAGACAGTGGGGAGGGACCATCATGTTGCTTATGAGAAGGAGGTGGTTTCTCGTGTTTGTGGCAAAATTAGTAAAATAAATGAAAAAATAACAAAGCAGGTGTGTGCAGTTCCAGGTTCTATGACTTGACTCATTGCATCAGTGCAATCACTGTTTTAAAGGATATATTTAGCCATTTCTTTATTTGCCAGGAAGGTAGACGCCTACAAGGCTTATTTAAGTAGTATCTTCTTGTCTTGAAGCTAGTTGGACCTGAAGGTACACCAGAAAGCATGGAGCATTTCTTCATAGTCTCCCAGTTATAACACGAGGAGAGTATATAAGTTCACGGCCCGTTTTCTGTCAAAGCCTTTCTGCTGCCTTTTTCTCATAGAGCAAAATGATAATTAACCCTTTTAACCTCTTAAATGGGAGCCAGTTAACTATTTCTGAAACACAACCCTGCTTAAAACTCCTGTTTTACCTCCACTTGTGTTTACAGATCAAGGCCCCACGTCCTCAAAAGGGCTGCTTTTGTTACCAGCCTCATCACCCTTGAGGATCAAGCGTTTTAATCATTTGCCGAACTGCTTGAGCATAATTAAAATAAACTGCCCGTTTCAGGCCTTCCCCCCTTTGCAAGGAGTCAGGAATAAACAGGCGTGAAACGATAAACAGGGAAGCAGAGGAATTCTTCCCTTTCTGAGATGTGCTTTTGATCTGCCACTGACAGAACAAAAGAATATATTGTAACCACATCCTCTTTTAGACCAGAAAATGCATGGGTGACAGCTACATTGCACGCATTAATCCAAGATCTTTTAATCGGTGAAATATTTTTCGTTCCATTGCTTCAGACTCAGGTGTCGTCTTCATAGTGCCACCAGCTTTAATACAAAATTATTTTTGTAGAATATTCAATGACAAATCCTTTAATCTGAAAGCTTGATTTATGGAGGACAGTTTGTTCCATTTCATTAATTTGCCCTGTGGAAGCCCAGAGGTGCTGACTTCTGTTTTACAAGAGAGGTGAAGTGTATTTTATCTCTTGCTACTCTAAGCTTCTTTTCTTCCCTTGTCTCTCTACGGAAAGTAAAGCAGCTATTTTTGCTGTAAAATATTCTTGTATTGTAAATGTGTTATTAGGAAGCAAACGTTTTAGCACTAGCTTGCTTCTGAGCTACTGGGAATGGGATTCTGATTTTTATTTTTTAGTAACTGGCTAATTGGTTACAATTGTAATGAACAATTGTCGTGGTCTGTGCCTCGTGCCCGTCTTACCTTCTACGGAGGGGAGCGAAACCCCTGTCACTATCTTCATGCCATTATCAATATAGTTCATTTAGCACAACATGGCAAATCTGCAGGAATCCTCCTCTGAAAAAAAGCACCCCAGTTCTGTCACCAAATTGGAGAGTCCGTATGGAGAGGCTGAGTCTACAGCTGTGATGAGCGTTCAGGTGTTTCGGAATTGGACGCAGATTGACCGTCCGCTGTCAAGAAGGGACCAAATTGATATCTTATTACTTATTTCCCTCCATATCTAAGGAGTATTTTCAGATTCATTCCGCTGACCATTTGTAGTGGCCATTTTTGTGTATGGAGACCTCCGTGATATCTCTGAAAGATGCCTGGTCTGAAAAATGTTTATTTCTATTCCTTTTAGTCAGGAAGAAAATGCAATCATCTCTTTCAAAAGGTAGAGTAAGAGTCTTATCTATTGTTTGATCAGCTTTTCATCACTGTTGGCAGAACAGAGCTTGTGAAGTGATCAGTCCCTCTGTCGAACATCAAAACATAGAAGTCTTCCCTGGGTCATGCATTTGAGAATAGTTTGTTAATAGGTCTGATCTTTGCATTCCTTGAAAAGAAATGTTAATTTCCATTCCAGTACCTGCTGCTTTATTTTTAGTCTTAAAAGCCAAACCTCAGCATCTCCGAGGGTTCAATTTAGCTCGACCCAGGCTGTTTTGTTTTCTCCCGTTTTAATGGCTTTCCTCTGTGTGTGCTCCATGTTATTATCAATCTATGCTAAGCAATCCGAACCGCAGTGCATGATTCTATTAAAAAAAAAAAATCAATAGCCTAAGTGGCTTTATCTGCATGCACTGTATCTGCATGCCCTGTAAGCTGCTTTTCTTTGCCTCGTTTTGTCTCCGAGGACGTGAGTTAACTTCAGCTCAGAAATACTTCAAAAATGAGGCAGCAGGAAAACACTAAGTTTTTGTCATTGGGCTTGTGTTATTTGCTGTGACCTGTTTAGCTGCAAATGCAGATTTATATTTTTAATGTAACTTTGGTGTCATAGTTACCAAAGAATAAGTTCCATACATAGAGATGACTTAGTTCATTTTTTAAATATCTTTCTGCACTTTTTTTTCTTGCATTAAGAATTGTTTAAATTTTGAAAGTACTAGAGAACTATTACATACTAAATATTTCTCCATTAGGGATAGCCATCAAATATGCTGTAGATAATGTCTTAGTCCTGAGATGATAATTTCTAACTTTATTTTTTTTATTTATTTATTTTTTTTTTTTGCATATGATGGTCTAGCTCTTAAGCAACGTGATCCCGAGAGTTGGCGTTGGCTCCATGAGCACAGTGTAAGGTGGCCTGAGGAAAACTCGATTTTGACTTTGTGGTCATGGTGATCCTCCAACCTACTATTCATCTGTCCAGGCTGTAATAGCATCAAGGCAGGAGGTATGTCCTGGTAGGTATATGTGCAGCTTCTGACATGCTGAAACTGTCTTGGCTGTAGTTTCTAAATTTGACTATAGCCCAAATACTTAAAAATGAAAAATAAAAACAAAAACCTGCTACTAAATTGAAAATAAATAATTTTATCTCAAGAGTTTGGTCTAGTTACGGATTTTGTATTGGCAAGGGTAGATAATTCAAGCATTTTCTTCTTCCCAAGACTGACCAATGCATTCAACGTTTCTTTTCCCACGTGCTCTCCTTATGCTTTTAATACATATAGGAGGACACCTATGTCCCTCCCCTCACGTTATTGTCATAGTTGGCAGTAACCCTTCCAGCTTGTTTGTTTTTGCACCAAACTTACTAACTTTCTGTATTTAGTGATAGTTGGAGTTATTGGTTGTTGGAGGTAATTTATTTGCTTGAGGTAAAGATCAGAAGGCAAAGTTGGGGTAAAACTAGGTGAGTCAGCCTGGATAACACAGGTCAGTCTGTTACGCTCATGCCTAAGCGTGAATGTCACTGCAAATCTGCATTTAGAGCTTTATGCTCACCTTAAATTCAGTGAAGTGTTTTGCAGTCTTTCATGGGGTGCAAACATGGTTATCTGTTGGAAAACAAATGCATGTGGACTCTTAACTTGGCCGTGTTATCTCACTCCCCACTGAATGGCAAAACACCACCACGTCTTTCATCCTCCTTTAATCTATTGCTAAAGGAAAATTTGTGTTAAATGCTGAATTTTCCGCCTTTAATGTCAGACTAATTTCTCCAGAGCTGGGAAGTATTCCTTTCTTCTCTGTCCAGTGTAATTTCATTATGGAGTAATGATGATAATAGCGCAGCTTCACTGTATATATGTATATATATATATTTTACTTACCCAAATGAGGCGAGTGCTGTCAGGTACGCCAGCAGGACGTGCTGCTAAGCAACAAGGCCCTGCTCCCTGAGGAATAATATTACCTTGCCCTCAATGCCAATGGAATTAGCAAATGGTCTCGGAGGAGGAGGATCGGGCAGTTCTGTTGCAAGCCTATAAATACGGAAGGTAACAGGGGATTAATAGGCCGGGGGAGGTTCTGGATTAATAATTTAAAGCCCAGGTTCTTTCCAAACCTGCATTTCAGTCGGAGGCTGACTCGCCATAGCCTCATGAAACACCATGTGTTCAGAGATCTGCATTGGGGTAATTTGAAGAATGTGGCTATTGTCTTTGAGGCGGTGAATGTTTTGTGTTTATAGTGTTAAAATTCTTGTAAGTGTCGCAGTTGCTCAAAAGGCAGCTTAGAAAACTTTGTGTGCTAGTACCTAGTGATGTCAAAGCTAAAGACCATTCACAATAATTAAATTATCCACTTATGGATAGTTGGATTTTAGTCCACAGTAGAAGGAATGCCACTGACGAGGAAACCTGAGAATATACTTCTCAGAGCTGTATTCAGGAAGCGCAGATCTGGCAATAGGCCATTTTGTGCATTTCAACATATAGTACTTTGCAACATCCCTCCTACGTATTTTTCTTTTTATATATGTGCTCCTTTTATAGGGCTCAATAAACCTGAAATCCATTCCCCTGCTTTGAATGCCTGTATACTTTTAAGACCAGGTTAAAATGATATAGAGATTCCACTCCCTTTTTGCAGCTTAGTTTGTTGTCCTGGTTAATTACCCATCATGTCCCCCAGAATAACCATAATGTCTCGCCTAAATCTCTCCTTGCAGCCTAATTCTCTTCCTTTTTGTCCTTTTCCACAAGGGCGGAGAGAACAAGGTGTTTACTCCTCTTGGCAGCACTGGCTTGGTTATGAGGTGATAGCGGCGTGGAATCGGGCAGCAGAACACAGCTGTATTAAATATTAAATTAATGATCAGGGTATGCACTGAAGGACACTTCATCCTGGGTTGGCGTCACCTATTTGGTGGGACACGGAGTCTCATTCCTGGGTTGGAATGGGCTGCTCCCCTCCGCAGGAAAAGCCGAGTGTCCTTGTTCGCACGGGGCCTCCTGAGAATCCTCTTGGATTCGTTACTCAGGAAGTGAAGCCTGCCTGGCTGGCTGTGAGTATCGGAGCCGCCCCAGCTGTCTTTACGGGCTCTCTTGACCTTTTTGCCATTGGCGCTGTAATCGGACCCAAATTCTCCTCCCGTGAGAATTTCTGCTTTCGACATCTCTGGCATGAGTGATAAAAACAGTATAGCCCTGACGGAGGGTTGCACATTGGGCGAGCAGAGGGCCCAAGGTTTATGACGCGAGAAGAAAGGAAAGCGGGATGGTGGTCCCTAGGTGGGGTCTGGGTCTCACTCAGTGAACTGCTTTTTCTCCCTCCCAGCTGCTAGATAGAAGCCATTTGCTGTCAAAAAACTGCCCTTGCCTGCCTTGCTCATGAAGGCACTTGCATGCTGTGGCCTCGTTTTCAACTCACTGCGTGTTCTCGGGGCAGAGCATTAGGTGTTTGAGCTGATTCGTCGCCCTTTGGGCGAGAGCCGTGGTTCTTCGTTTGCCTTTGCGCAGCGCGCGTCGCCCTGGGCATCACCCTGCACCGCGGCGGCCGCGCCGGGCTCGAACGAACCGCGTGCGCCTTCCCTCCGTCCAGCGCGCGGTACCTGTTGAGCCGTGCGGAGGTGTGGGTCGGCCCCCCTAACGCGCTGCCAGGCGGGGGCAGAGCGTCTTGCTGCCCCCAAATCCTGCCCGCGACTCAGCCGGCCCTGATCTCGTGTCTCGCTGCCGTGCGACTTGTTTCCCGCTGCAGTTCAAAAGGCAGCACCTTCCCTGGGGCTTTCTTGGTTTCCGTGCAGCCTTATTTTAAGAAGTCTCTGCCTGTGGTCCTTGCTTTGCACAGCCCGGTGTTCATCCCGCGCAAGCAGGCTGCATTGTGTTGTGAATTTAGGGCAAACACAAAGCCCCTGTTCTATCTTTTCATTACAGCAGGCTTGTTGGAATATTTTTAAATGACCTGTGCCTGCCTCCTTCGCAGCAGAGGCTCACGCACGCTGATGTGGTGGCACAGCGCAAGGTCTGGGCTCGCTGAGCTCATTCCGGGCTTTCTTATGGACAAAGCAGCAGCTTCTGAGGAGTTTTCAGATTCCTGGAGGTGCTCTTGGCTCACACCTCTTCTACAGAAATAAACCTCAGTCTCTTAAATTAAGCTGCCCTTAAACTTTGCTTCTGGTCCTATTATTTCTTTTTTAGGTGGAGTAGATACTTGGCTAAGCTGTCTGGAGAATACTCCTCTGCATGTGTGAGCACATGGCAGAGGAGGGTGTCTTAATTAGGTGCAAAGTACACAAATCTTGTAGGCAGAGCTATTACCTTGGTCAAATAATGAAGTTCGAGGTGGACAAGAGCAGGAACAAGGTGTACTTAACCTAGAGATCCACCCGCCTCTCCTGTGTTCACCTTCAGATATTTACAGCTTCAGAAACTAGGTTAGGACCTGGATCAAAAGAGCAACGAGAAGTTGGGGGCAAAATTTTGCTTTGGTTTGCTACAGTGACGAGCCAACGTGTCAGAGCTTTGGGGAGAAAGGCCGAGGCTGGTGCTGTGAGCACGAGGGCCAGGAAGCTGCTGCCAGGAACCGTCTCCAGGTCCGGCACCCGGGGTCTGGATTAGCGATGACAGGAGGATGAGGTGTGAGGAGTTTCCGAATTCTCCTTAACGAGGAAGCGATGTGCCCCCCGGAGGTTGCGCTAAGCAAGTTTGCCTCTGTTACGAGTCTATCAGCTCTACTCAATTTGTAGCATAATAAAATCACTACAAAATAGAATATTCCCGGCATAGAATATTACCTGTTGACTAGACCCGTGCCCATTTAGTTTGAGGTGTGTGTGCCAGAAGCAGTGGCTGTTCTACATAAGCAGAAATTGTTATTTTTTGCTTTAGATGCATGTTCTGGTGTGGCTTTATACCCGTCTTGGTGTACCTTTATAGCAGTATGGGAAATATGGGTGTGAACTTCTGCTAAATTTTCTGCAACGTCAGGAAGCTAAACATTTAAGCGATGTTAGTAAGCACGGACTCTTTGAAATACATGGGGAAAATGCTGACTTTACACCAGCTCAGCAGCTGACCTTCCAGACTTTATGCTTCAAAACTTTCAAGCAAGCTTCAGTGGCTGCAAGGTTCATGAGGATGTTATTTAGATAAGTTTGTCTATCTTTCTTCTTCTTCTCTCCTTGTTTTTCTGGATGGACTATGAAAAAATTAATGGACATTTCTTGTGTTCCTTTATTCTATGGCTTCTATGCACACTTACAAATCAGGGATGCATAAGATGCATGTACATCTGGAGCTGCTATTGCACTCTAGGAGGGTTGTTTTTTGCATTTCTTTCTGATTTCTGACCTTTTTCAGAGACACTGGTTTATGCTCTGATTGTGATGCTGATAGATGATGACATTTCTAAGTTTCCAGGTGAGGTCGCTGAAGGGACATCGACTTTAAGTAAATATTTATTATCTTTTTTTTTTTTTTTTTTTGGCTTTTGTTGGGCTTACTGTTCACTCTTAAGGTGGACATTATAGCAAGTGACTTCCCAAGCATGAGGAAACATCCCAAACCTATCAAAATACATTCTCTTTTCAGACAGATTAACCTCGTACTTGTCAGGTCTCCTGTGTCTAGTGGATGGTCACACACATACAGGACCTCATTTCCTCAGTCCACCGTGTGTTTACAATCTTAGCATGATATCCGTCAAAACTACTTCCTCCTCATTCCTCTTTCACAAATTCAGTGTTTTGCATGGACTATTGTTGGGTTAGTAAAGTTGATTTGAATCATTAGCACAGAACTTTCAGTGCTTTTATACAAATGCAAAAACTACTTAGGACTTCAGACTTTTGTGGCCTTGGAAAGTTTTGAGAGTTATTTCGATCAGGTTTTTCACAGCGAGGGAAAATTTCATAAATGCTAGAAGTATGAAATTCTCATTGAAGTGTACAAAGCTCTGTCGTGCCCTCTGCTTCCTTAGTACCCCATTTTCTGACGGGGCATTTTGACATTGCCTTCAGGGAAAGCAGAAATGGAAAAGTTGCGTGTGTCGGGCGGCTGTTGGTGAACACCACCATCGAATGCCTCTCAGCATCTCCTGAAACACGTGGCTGGGAGGGTCGCCAAACCTCCGACAGCTTTCTGTGGTCTTCGAGGTCCTCCTTGCGACAGTGTGGAGTTAGTGGCTTCTCGGTGGACTGAAAGTAGGGCCTTCTGAATTCAGTGCAGCACAAGCGTCAGGTGCTCGCAAATCTGAAACCTTGACTTTCTCTTCACATGTTATAGAAGGATCTAAAACTTGTACACTCAAAACATTGTGGGCAAACCAAATGTTGCCATTAACTATTTGGTTTCAATGAAAGGCCGTAGTAGACTTCTTTTCCACAGCATTTGGAAGCTCTGGTGGGACAAGAGCTCAGTTCTCTGGAATCCTGTCCTGTCTCGACGGAGGGCTAGAGCTGTCCCCGGTAAAACAGTGCCAAAGTTTGTATGGACAAGGGGGAGAATCGTTACATCAAGAAATAATAATGAGATGAAAGTACCCATCATGACAAAGCAAGCTGAGTAGTACAATATTTTATTGTTTAGATCAGTGTGATTCAAATTATTGATTAAATTCTGATAAAAACAATGATTATTTCTAGCTGAGCAGCTTGTTTCTCTGTGACGCCTGGATATCAAAGTTGTTTTAAGCACTGGGAGTAGTGTATGACTTGCCATAAGAGCAGGATGGCCAGCTTTAGCCAACTCCAGCCTTTCTTTTTGTTTTAAGATTTTAAGCAGTTGTACCAAGCATTCCTACTGCATGTTATCAGAAATTATTCGTGTGTCAGGTATAAGAGAAGTTGGGAAGAGAGGGCTTCAAGCATCTTTTCTATTTCAATGTCAAGGACCATCACAGAAATGGTGACACATTAATAACTTTAAAGTTTAATTGTTTCACTTTGAAATTGTAGCTTGATATTAATGTCCTGAAACAGCTTTTAGTTCTTCATTATAGTTGTAAATATGCAATTCTTAAAATACTATTTTTATATCTAAGTGTTTGTTTCCATCTATGAGGCAGAAGTCAGGATCAGCCAGGCCAGTGGCTGCAGTGGGGACAAGGAAAGCTGTTTTCATCTGTTGAAACTGGTAGTGTTCTTCTTTCCAGTATGGGCTAAGTGAGCCTATCCCACTCTTTTCTTTTCTTGGTAGGTGACTGCGAATTGTCAAGTAAAAGAAAATAATCACATCATCATATTTCAAAATAGGTTTGACTTCTGAATTTGCTCTTCCACTTGTTTCTCTCATTTGTTGCTGCTGATGGGGTGAAGGGAACTAGGGTCTACAGTTGTGCTTTTTTTTTTTTTTTTTTTTTTTTTTTTTAACTGTAATAAGCCACATTCATAATATTTTATTAATGGCTCTCAGTTGAATCTAGAAGATTTTGCACTGATTGGACTGACCATTCACCCAAAAGATATAGGAACTTAATTCTGTCTAAGCAGATATCAATTTTGTATGTCCTTAAGAGGTCCCTTTCTCACTTGGCTGGTTGCATCACGTCCTGAGCCTCAGAAATTGTCAGGCTTGAATCAGAACAGAAAAAAAATGTGGTTTGGTCACAAGCAAGGATAACTTAACAACCATTCTTCTGGTGCACGTCTATAGTGCTATGTTTCTCTGAAAATAAAATAAAATAATCCAGGCTATAGAAAGGGACAAACACAGTTGTAGTGAACTTGCATAATAATATAAACACTGTTTTGCAGAATTCTTGATACTCATTTTATAATTTGTTGAGCAAAAGGTTGCTTAGATGGTGAGTCTTTCTGAGCATAGATGGGAAGTCCTTTCCACACTGAAAGCGCCAGCATGGTCTGTGCTCTTTAAAACTCTTAATTTTGCCACAGATGATATTCTTGAACACAATTAAACCATGACCGCGTTTCCACAGGAGTGGAGGTGAGTGGCTTTGGTCTCTTCCCCTGGTTCCTACTGGCATTAGTTCCTGGATATGGCATTGGTTCCAGCTCCCCAGATCCTTTCGCTCATGCAAACTCTTCTCCTCTCCCAGTTACAAGGAGCTGAGTGGTGTTCATGGTAGAGCCACTGTGCATTGCATTCTATCTTAGAGGTATTAGCAGTTATTTATGTGGAGGAATACAAAATTAGATCAGTCAGGAAAGAAAGTCTTGCAGTGAAGGAGCATCTTCGCTTGAAGATCTTGCACTGCAGATCTTGATTGATGCTACAAAATTAATTTTGCAGGGGAAAGCCAGAAAGCTGCATTGCTCTGCTATTAACCCTAATGACTCTTACAAACTATTAATTGGGGAAATATAGATTTTTGCTTTTTTCTTGACTTACTAATTTAGAGCTCATAGCCACCCAGGAGTTGGAATTAATCTCAGGAGCTTTGCTGTCATCCTCCTGTAAGAACTGCTTGAATGCTCCACCCTCTGGAGGCAAATATCTCATTGCTGAGAGGCATTTGCTGAAATCATAAAGGTGACTTAAAATTTTCTTCTTCAATTTGTCATGCTTTAAATATATTTGTACATATTGTAGTTAATTAGAAATTATCTTTTTTTGTAATTCAGACTCCCTAAAAAGACCCCAAAATGACAGATAAAATATTGATGTAAAATTTAAGAAACATTTATTAAAAGGAAGATCTGGGACACCTGCTAAGCTCCTCCTTTTGGGTTAGCATGTCTATTATATATACGTAAGATGGTGTCTGTGGACAGCCACAACTCTAGGCAACAGAGGTAATATTCCTGGTTAGCTAGAAGATGGTCTATGGAAAATCGGACCTGGCCTAGGTTAGCCTAAAATAGAATAGGACCAAATTAGCCACTGAAAGAGTGTCTAATAAGACGAAGAAATGCATTAAAACAACAACAACAACAACTCTTTGAGGTAAATGCACATAAAATTAAAAATATGTGGCTTGGTACATTGCAAACTGGTTAATACTGGCCTTATTCTTAGCAACATTGTGTTACGAAACAATTTTTTAAAGCAGAAATACGTATTTGTCTATTTGG
>VZSV01000054.1:2051149-2068680 GCA_013398735.1 Nothocercus julius
TCTCTTCCCTTTCTGGCTTTTCTTAAAATGAGGGAAGTCCTAATGATAATCCTAGAAACAAAAACTAAGACCGATTCATCCTCTGCAGTTTAACACTGGGAAAATCCTGTGAACAGGGGCACTGTCTTCTGCATTTACACGTGACAGCGCGGTAATTTAAATTAGGAAGGAGGGCCAGTTCCCACCGAAGCCCGTCTAGCAGAGTTTAGCATACCTGTCAAAGTCCATTTCATTCTCGGAAGCATTATACATCTGCTGCCTCCCAGAAGATAATCTTGAAAAACCAATTAGTATCAATATTTGACTTATATATTCCAAACTTCCATCTTACGGAGGTTTAAACTGATTCAAATATCCTGGGTTCTGCCAGTATTGCAGCTGTACGATTTAGATGCTAAAGTTAAAGATTGCCTGACTGTGTGACTGCAAAATTGCTCAGCAGCAAATTGTGATGTCCTTAGATCCTCCCTGAGGCATTTTATTTTGTTACCACAAAGGTAAAATAATTATTTTGGTCGGCTTTATTTATTAAAGCAGGATATACTTTAAATCGATTTGAATGCCGTATTCTTATGGGGAGTAAATTTAATAAAGTAATAAAATAAATTCTTGTATGTAATCTTCTCTCACTCACTACATGTGATTAGATCTTACATGGTTAGAAAGCAGGTTGTTGCTCTTGCAGGGACAGCTTTGAGCACTGGATCGTGGGAGGCTTCCGAGTAGCTTCCTGGGGGTGTTGAAACCAGTTTGCACTCAGTGATCCTGGTGGGCGGTCAAGCTTCTTGTCCTTCCCCTAACTGCTTATAGCTTTCATATTCGGCCGCAAGTAGGAATGGGCTCCAGTTCCAGCTGCTGAGAATGTCCCAGAAGATTAAACGGCTTGCAAGAATATCCAGGCTAGTTCCTGCTGTGTGCAGGAGCAGGCCAGGAGGAAGATGGGTTCTCATGGAAAGCCACGATCTCCTTCCACACAACCAGTCTTCCCGCTGAGAGACCCTACCTGTTCCTTAGCGTTCTCGTTAGGCGGCGGCACAGGCGGGATGCGACTCCTGCTCTACCGGGAATCCCTGGAGCACTTGAAATGCTGTCGTCGTCTGCTCCCCCTCGTCCCTCAGGGTCCTTAGTGTTAGGGAAGGAGCATCCTGATGTAAAACCTCCTAGGCCAGAGTCTCTCCTGTCAGCCGTGGCAATCTAAATATACATGTGTTACAGAGATCAGCGCTGTCCTTTCATTTTGCTCCATCTACTCTGCCAATTTTGGTTTTATATGTATTTATATAGAGAGAGGCAGTTCTTACCACTGCACAGGTTGAGTTTTTGTGGTTTACATGTAAATATTAGTAGCTCTGTCCATTAAATATAGTTATTTTAAAGTTGTGTAAACACCCTGCTGACTCCCCCTTGACCTTAGTTAGAAACCTTCTGAGGTGGTTACGTCGAATTTATTGCATCTGCGTGTAGCAGTGCAATGGTTACTTTTCATGTAAAACCCATTCAGTGCTCAGCATCTGAATAGCCTTCTCCTGCTCAGGTTTCCAGATAATTTACTGCACATGATTACAGCCTCCTCATTACCGTCTAAGGAAACAGGGATTTCTGCCATGCCAGATGGTAATGGTACTGATGGCTTTTTTCAGTGAAAAAGCTAGGATGCTTTTAAGTTTCTTTTTTTCCAAAAGTTGTGTCTTCCCACTCAACTTTATTCCCACTTGCCAACATCAAATGATAGATTTTTTTTTTTTTTTTTTTTCTCCATAAGTTGTTTACTCACTATCTTGCACTGAAACAACTGGCCACATTTTAGCAAAAGGTTAATATATAGTGGAAAGTTCAGCCTCATTGTGTGGACCTGAACTTTTTGGGGAACAAAAAGCTATTCCCTTGGGTTCTTGTTGTTTCTGTCGTGTTCCAAGGAGGTGGAATCCGTCTGGTTTGGGACTTCTGCCCATGGGCAGCCACCAGGAGCAGCTACAGCCGAGTTTACCTGTTCAGGAACAAGGCAATGCTGCTCTAAGATCTTTGAGGGATGTGTGGGTTCTTACAATCCCTGGTAACCCCAATGAAATTAAGAGATTTTGTTTCATTGTGTCGGCATAGCGCTGCTTTGGATCATTGGTGTTGATGCAAGACTCATTATGATGAGGTGGTGAAGGAGGTTATGAAACTTAAACCACTGCATTCATTGGTTTTAAACAAGCTTTCCTAGCCTGAGGGATTCAGAACTGGAAATTTTGAGATAAAAAAGAAACCTAAACAGCTAACAAATGAGAGGCAGTTAGATAGTTGGTAAATCAATGGGCTTGGCCAACGTAGTCATCTCATGGATCTTTTGGTCAGCATTTATTGCTGTATATCCTCCTCTAGAAATGCGATGTAGAGAGGTTAAGATATGTCTTGAGCACTGTAACAGTGACTGTACAAGTCGTGCTTTGGATAAACAGCCATTCTAACAATGACCTTTTTTTCAACAATCAATAGTAATTACTCTTGTAAGTGTATGATTATCTCTCTTATTTTGTTCTATTAAATGCTCATAAATATTTAAATAGTATGGTCAGTGAAAAGAAACTAAAACTTTATTGTGAGTGCTCTTGTCATTATATCCACATTTTAGCTTTGGTTGCTGTTACATGGGATGAGCACATTAAGATTGCCTCTAGACATGGATATCGCTACTGTTGTCCCTAAAAGAGGCTCCGTCACCTGCTGTGCAGTCAGTCAGTCACCCACGTAGGGCTGAGGTGTTTGGTTTCAGGAACTTTCAGGGTCTTGAGGCATTGCTACTGTAGTAATTCTATATAAAATAGACTCTGCTATCTGAAGGTTTCTGTTCATCTTCCATGCTGAGGGACACACTGAAGTGAATGTCTCTCCAGTGAACAGCTCCGGACTTCGTGCATGGGAAAGGTACAGTTAGCAGTGGAGATGTCTGTGCCAGGAACCTGCTGTGTAAGACCTGCCTTTTGCCTTGGAAACTGGTGTTGCTTGAGCCCAGCTAACTGTGGTGTTGAGATAGGGTAGCTTTAACAGAATACAAAAAAAGAAGAAGAAGAAAAAAGATATATGCAGCCAGATTTTCAGGTTATTCATTGGTTTGATGTACCCTGCTACTCAGAAGCAAAGATGCTGTATCTTCTGCCTATAGAAGGTAGCAAGGCAGTTGCCCTAATTATTCCATATGGAGTGCACCTAAAGAAATATCAGGACCAGAGGTTTCAGTCATGTGTTGCAAATAATAAGGACTGTTTGGACATGAATGTAAAAAAAAAAGTCCGATTCTGCAGGTATCTCCTACAAGAAGAATGGACATGCACAACACTGAACTTTCCCCCCAGTTCCCATCCAAATTAACGGTAGAGATCAATCCTCCCATTGCAAAGAGCAGGAGAAAACGACCGCTTTGTAACAGCCTCGTGCCATTGCTTCTTCCCAGTGCTGCTTCACATGGTGAGTAAATGATGTCTGGAGGGTTAAGAGAAAGAAGGGATCTGCTAGAACCGGTGATTTTAACTTTAACTTTCTAATAGAAATCAAGTTTTAATCAGGGAAAAATGTTCTAAGGAGCAGAAAGTATCAACGTTCTTTAGTCCTTGAATTTACAAGGAAATTACATAAACCCACAGTCTTGCAGCTGAAGGGGTGTTTGGCAGTGTGGGTGGATCTCTGAACCTAGAGGAGCCTCACGACAGTCAGGAATAGGATCGGGACAACTTTATGAATTTTTGCAGGCCCACTCTTAAAGGCAACCTCTCAAAATTGTTTTGATAGCATTTGCTTCCTACATACTTTGATAACAGCTCAGAAATAATGAATTTTCTCTTACTAAACAAGAAAAAAAAAGTTTGGAGTCAGTCCGTGTGGAGATAGTTTAAGTCAAGGAATTCTGTGCAACTATAAATTGCACATTAGACCCATCAGAATTTGCTTCGGTATATATTCCTTACTCATTACTAACAGATGGCCTGCAATTTAAAATTTCCCTTTAATGAATCCTCAGCCAGATCACCCATACTGATGAATTTGTTATGAAAAGTAGCTCCTACCACTTTTGAGAAGTTTCTGAATACACTAAACTTTTATCTATTTCTGGCCCTGAAAACTGAATTAAACGAGCCATTGAATTCCACCAGCTGTTAGGCAGCCTCCCCTGCACCTGAAAGCCATGAACTAATTTTTTGCTATTAATTGTTGGAGTTCAAAAGCTCACAGATCTCCTAACAGAACATGACTCCCAGTGGCCCATATTTTACGAAATAACCAGCATGAATCCTGGATCTGTTTCTTTTGCTGTCATGAGGACCTAGTGCTGGTGCAGCTGGCGCTGTGGCAGAGCAGCCACAAAATTGCTCAGTTCTCCAGGAGCATTTGCAGCTTTAAAATGTATAATTACATTCTCTAGTTTCTCAGAAGAAAATCCCTAATTCATTAAGGTGTCTGTGGGTGGACATCCCAGTAACAGTCTCCAAGGGAATTGCATCCCACAGTCCATTCAATATGTGCTTCAATAAGGGTCCTCACAGGACTTGCAGAAACAGTAGAGAGATGTTCAAACCCTGTTTATAATGGATGGAAGATGCAGGCTTACCTGTGTTTGTGTCTTTTCACCTCAAACACAGGCCACATTCCTGCAGTGACCACATTTAGAGGAAGATATTTGGCAGGGTTTGAGGTGTAACCTTTATAGCAATCCTTATTTTGGGGAAAAAGTACCTATTTGCAAGATGTGAGTAGGGGTCTTTTCCACCATGCTTCTCCCCTCCCTTTAGTCCCTGATGACTGTCCGAGGGGAATTTTATTTCCACTACTATTCTGACCACATGCTGCTTTTCCCGTCTTTGGGTTTATGACACAATTACACTGTGTTGTGCCTATTCCTCATTTTCCCTTCTTGGCTAAGGTTTCAGAGCCTGTTTGTGCAGAACCCACATCGAGCAGAGTCCTGCCCTGTTTCACGGTGGAGGTTGTAGCATGTGATACTGATAAAACGTATTAATCTCTGCTAATGAAAAGGTTTTTATAATCTCCATCAACAACAGTTTCAAAGGAAAAACAGAGCATATAGCTTTAAACAAATGAAATTACTTTGTGCTAAGATATTCCACTTTCAAACATGTAGTACAAACAGAATAGTGCTGAGTGAAAACTGTTGGAAAAAAATATGGAGATTCCTCATCTTTGGATCATGGCATTATTTCATAAGAAATGCTTATAAACCTCCAAAATTAATATCCTATTCAGCAACTTGAAGGCAAATCAAATGCAAATAAAATTCCTTAAATGAACGCATAATGCTTGCTGCAGTGAGGTTCCAGGACACTTATGTTTGTGATGCTGAGTAGAAGAAAAAAGATCACTTACACTGAATATTCTGTGAAATGTAAATGCCATCATCCATTGCTTCTTATTATGCTTCCCTGATTTGTGTTCTTTGTCTGTTTTTGTTAATATGGTAATTGTAATGCTATTGTATTAAAATTGGAAGTCATCAAAATTCACCCAGCAAGTACAATCTTCTCCTGAATTGTTTGGCTCAAAAATATACAGTGGATTTGGGAGTTGGAGTCTCTGAGTTTACAGTGGCTTTTTTTGTCACCGTTTACAATAATTTGTGCCAGGTACAAGAAGGCCCCAGACGACAGCATGCCGTAGTGATGCTTCCGTTTCTCTCGCGTGTCCCTGCAGCTCAGTTTGGTAGAGTAGACTAAATGTGCTGGTAGGTAAATAACGCTGCTCTTGGAGCTGTGAAGGGTCAGCAAAAGCCAAAGCATCTTTTGGAAGATTCAAGTTGTGCCCCTGGGATGAAAGGGGCCTCGAGGCAAACAAAAGTACCTGTGCACTTTCAATTTTTGTATAGCAGCAAAATATCTTTTCATCTCATTTGTCATGCCAAGTGTTTCAAACTGTTCTATGTGTTGTCTTCAAAATATATAAAGTTATGGTAAAGTTTACACCTATAAGATATTGGTTAAGACCAAAGACTCCATGCAGCAGCGTTACTCCCGTGGGGGAACAGTAAAAGCTACAGCTGAAAGGCCTGGAATTGGGCCAGTTTCCCTGGAACGAAGCCCAAAATGTCAAGCGGGAGGAAGTCTCCACCATCGTGTGCAGGGTCCTTGGGGGTTACCACTAATTTGTGGTTGCAGACTGCGGTTTATTGCTCATCTGCTTTAATCATGCTCATCCCATGGCTAAACCTTGGTTCCTTGTGCCCTTCTCACCCTTTCTTTGGAGCCGACTCCGTGTCTGGGGTAGCCAGGAACACGAGTGCCTGGAGCCCCTGTGGGACTGCAGCATCTCCCAGGTGCCGGGGAGTGTGTGTTTTATATGAAGCATCTATCCAATTCAAATATGGATTGCTGAGATTGTATGAAACTGCTTAATCCCATCTGAACGTGAAGTAAAATATCAGCATATCTGATCAGCCTGTCAGCTCATACAAATTTGGATAATTCTATGAGTCATCTGAGCTGTTCTGGTTTCCTCCAGAGGACTCAGTGCAGAATCTGTTAAACTTGATGTGATTTTTTAATTTTTTTCAGCCTATATTGTCCACTTTGTTTGAAAAAGCTTTTTGCTTTATTTATGTATTTTTTCACTGTGGGCAAATCAATGTTTCCAGCACGGCAGGTCACAATCTCTCAACGATCCTGCTGTCCTTGGAGATGCTCTTGTTCAATTGAGATGTAAACATGGGGGGAGTGAAGTTTCCTGCATGTTTTTCCTTCTATCCTTTCTTTTTATGGTGCTTATATGAGGGGCTATTTGCAAATTTGTATAAATGTACAAATTCACGATATTGTTCTATCTAAAATAGCGATGTTTTATTTCTTTAATTTTTGTCTATTACTGTGATTGCTTTGCTTCAAAATGCATGCTTTTAAGGGCTAAAGTATTTGAAATGTTTCAGGTTAGGTCAAAATGCAAAATTCATTTCAGCAAAATTCGTTCTCAAGTCTAGTTGAATCCGTAGCTTTCCTTTGTTTCTGTCAGGTTAATCAATACATTATTCATTTTTATGGCACTAAAGCTGAAGTTCAGCCCTGTAGCACTTAAGAACCCTAAAAAGAAGAAAGAAAATGCATGCATCTTTATTTTGAGATCTCGAGTCCTGTTCTGTTCATCTGTTGATGTTCATGAAAACATCAAACTTTGAGCATGCTGATTAATCCAATTTAAAGATTTTTAGGATTTCTGTGTAGCCTTCAGCTTGAAATAACCCCCAGTGATGGTTTCGGGGAGAGGAAGACAGCATATTCAGGAGAAATACCGTATGCAAGCGTTTGCAGCTATTACCATTTAAATAGCCTGTGTCAACCTAAACAATACACAAGGGATCCGGTGACATTTTTTGTTGGAATTTGATTCCAAGAATCTTTACGGTGTGATAAGTACATGATCCAAAGTGACATATTGTGGAGATATTCGGGGCTGGGGGCAAACACAGCTCCTTAGCAAGGGATGATAGGCACAAGTGCAGCCAGCACGGAATAACCCGGAGATGGAGGAGGGCACTTCAAACTTCCCAGCCCGACACGTGCAGCACCGTGCTGTGACATTCATCAGTAAGATCTTACCTTCCTGGGCTTTTTCCCATTTCCTGCAGCCTGTCTGAATAGTTCCACTCCTAAATAGGACCAAATCTAATAGAAGAGAGGAGCTTTGCTCCGGCTGCACCAGCAGTAATCTATGCAGGTCCTGAACTCTGGGCTGCTTGGTCTGTAAATATTGTGCATTTGCTTACAGGTGCATGCTTGGTAAGTCGTTCCGGTTAGCGTTTCGAGCGCTCACAGTTGGGAACGCACTCTCAGGATTGAGAATTAGGGAAAGTTGTATTTTCTGGCTCTGCTGCTCAAGCAATAAAGCCTCTAGTAAAAATCCTCAGTAGTTTTTTATGAGAATCTCCAGAGAGACATGCGTATTATAAATAAACCAAGGTCTGGAAAAAAAATGAGATCCAGGGAATCGCAGGATCATGAACTTAGATGTAGCACATTAGGCAGTGATAGGAGCAAGCAGGGAAGGTTTCTTTGCTGGCAGCCCAGGGCTTGTTGAAAAGGAGAAGGCAACTCTTGGTATCCAAAAGCTCTTTCAAAGTTGATCTGGGAGCACTGAGTTGTTTTAGATAATATTTTTATGTCATCTGCTGAGCAGGTCTGGCTCCCCCCCCCAACACTGCCCTATAGATCTAGCGCTGAATCCTTGCGAGGAGAAAGAAGAGAAACCAAGAGGAACTGAAGTTCTTCATGGTGGGAACTGTGCCTGCACAATTTCATTTAAACTTTGAATAGTTTACTTTTGTTTAAAAAAATTATTTGCTTTTGTTTAAAAAAAAAAAAAATTGTAGTGTTGACCTTGCCTTCAGGATGAACAAATAGTATAGTAGATGAACAAATAGTACTATTAATTTTTTTTTTAGATATACTGTAAGGTGACCTTTGAAAATCCCCCTGTTTTGGGAGTATCTTGCCCCTGCTTTGTTATGGGACTATATAGTCTTAATGTACTATTTATATATATATATATATATATATGTATGTATGTATGCACACACACACCTGTTTACGTCTGTGTGGGCCATGAGAATTGTTGAGATGATTGCGTATATTTCTACAGCTTCCTGTGAACTGATTACAGTTTTTAAAACTCATTAAAATACAGACGATGCTTACGATGATTACCTAATTGCAAGCCGCTTTGAAGTACCCTGGTAGCTGCCTGGTAGATGGAGCAGGGCGCACACCCATGCACAAACCGGGCTGTGCAAAAAGTGGTAACCCCCATTACTGACAGTGTTAAATGATGCAACCCCACCACTTGTGAATCAAGTTAGACTTTATCATCATTTATAATTCATTTGGATTTCCCTTAAACTGTTCTTCGAGTCTCTCCTAGGTGTTTATACTACACAAAGATAAGATGTATAGATGTATGTTGATGCCTAATAAATCTCTTTCATGTTTTTCACTTGCAGAGACAGAGTACCCTGACCTTGGGGAAGGACTGTAATCTAGTGTCTTTATAGAGAAGAGGAAACAGCTTTGACAAGTAGAAGTTAAACCCTAGATGGTCCAGGACTCTCTAGCCATTGCTTAATCTTCTTAATATGGTAAGACAAATCCCATTCTTCATTTTCATATTAACATATTTCAGTTTTATTACAATTTTTAACTCTTAAGCAGAGCTCTAAGAGCTTGGATAGAAAGTGGCAGGCAGCACACATATGAGTAAAAGACAAAAAAGAAAGATTTCTTCAGCTCAGCAAGCTCACAAGTTTTAAAATGCTTGGAAAAAATAGGGCATGGAGAACAAGCTCGCAGAACTACTGCAGAGACAATGTAATAATATAAATGAGTATAAATGAGAATTAATTAGTATTAATGAGGAAGTACTTTTTTGCTGGGTAGGACGCTGCCTGTCAAGATAGGCTTACTAAGCGGCCATAGGCTTAGAAACATCCCCTTGTGATTGTAACCTGCATCCTCAGGAAGTTTCATGCCATGGGGAGCAGGATGTGATTATTCCCAGCAGTTCCTGCAAAGAAATACGTAATATCCAGGTTAATCTGCTGGAGGTGCCTGCACAGTAACAGGTGTGAAGTTTTTCGCTTTGAAAACTAGTCCTGGAATTGTAGCTCTCTTCTTTCCCCCCATCTCTTTCTCATTTCTCTCTATTTCAGATGTGATAATAGGTATTTTTATGCTTTTGAATAAATTATCTCATAGTGAGCGTTCTTAGTCAGCTAATTGCATATTCCAGTAAACCAAACAGATAACTGAGTCTTGGTTGAAGACCAAGACACCCCAGAACTTGTCTTTAGTGTTGGCCTTGTCACTTTCTGTAGTTGCTATCATTAGATTCTGTGACATTTTTGAGGAAACATATCGTCTTCTGATTTTTTTTTAGTTCAGTAAACACTTCTCTTTTGTTTCGCCTCTTAAAATAAAATTCAATATTTGCAAAGCTATTTATGCAAAAATTCATACTATGAATAGTATATTTTGAAGAGTCCAAGATAAAACAGTTTTCTGTTCAAGAGATTTGTTTTGAAAATGCTGTTGTGTTGTACCAGCTCTAACATTTACAATGCTGTGTGGAATAATTATTCTTATGAAGCAAAAGAGAGAGGGCAATCCAAATCAAAACGCCCCCAATGCCCAAATTAAGCCTTGTATCTTCACAGTAAGGGTGTTGCACTGGAGCCTTGCACTGGGAACCTGCATTTCAACAGGAGGATTTTCAATCTGGCTCCTAGAATAGAGATTCAACTCAACGTGCTCATAAATAATCACCCCGTGCCCGCATTATTTACAAGATACAAGCTGTTGATTGATTAGTTTTTTTGGAATACTCAAAACTAAAGCTGACTCTGAAGAGGTAAAATGGGATTTGAGGAAGCTGAATGGCAGGTGAAATTCAATCTTGGTAAATGCAAAAGAATGCACGTAATTAAATATACATTCAGACTTAGCAGTTGCCGTTCAGGGGGGAGCTGTTAGAGTCATTGTGATGAGTTCAATAAAACTGGCTCAATGCTCAACACCAGTTGGAGAGAAAACGCTCTTTTACAGAACATCCAGGGAGAAGATGAGAAAAATATTACAATTGCACTGAAGTGTAGGTTCCACGGTTATCTCGAACATTACAGGCAAGTCTGGTAGAAGGCCCAAGAGGAACTGGAAGGGCTGCAAAGCGTAACAGCTGTGACTGGCGGCACGGCAAGGATTCCTGTTGACAGCAAATTAAAGGGATCTGAGCCGCAGCCTTGGGAGAGAGGCAGCCAGGCTTGTGGTTGGGGTCTAATAAATGACAAAGGGGCTACAAAAAGCAGGGATGCTCCGCAGTGCTGGCAGCAGCACAGGGAGGACGGGCGCTGAAGGAAATAATCACGTAGCAGGTGAAACCAGCAGGTGGAAGCGTCCTCATCGGAGAGCGCGGTGGAGGTCTGAGACGTAGAGGTGCCACGTTAAGCCCTCGCATACACCCCCCTTCCAGTCTTGTGCAGGGCACCTGCAAGACAGATAGAAATCCCTGCTAAAATGCCGTGCTGGCAAAGAGCCAGCGGGTGGCACGGGCACGATGCCGCTCTGCCGGCGCGCGCGAGCCCGGCGGTCACGGACGGTACCTGATGGATGTTCTGTTGCTTTACGTCCGGTAACCCAACTTTGCGTGTCTGGGTGATGGGTTTTATAGGGCTGCTTTTCTTTACAAAAGGCCTTTCAGAGAATGGAGAAAAATGGGTTAAGAAAGAAATAAGGTAACATAAATAGAAGAAGGAAAAAAAAAAAAAAAAAGCAACACAAAAGTAATGGGAAATTTGAAATAACATGTTCATGAAAATGCAGCATCAGCAAATTGCACTCATTTTCTTTGATATGGGATGATGAAAAAACATATTTCAGAACTGTATGAAGCACTGCTGCTTATGGAATCACTCTGTATCCTTGAAACATCTCCCTCCACGCTGGCCTGAGCGGGACATGGCCGGCACGTCCCACCTTCTCCTCAGCAGCAGGCGGGCAGGGCCAGCCAGGGAGAAGGCTGATGAAAGCCTGCTCGTTATGCATTCCTGCGCCCTCGGAAGGGCTCGGATGTTGTGCAGCGTCTCCGGCGCCGGGGGAAGCTGCGTGGCCAAGAGACGCTCCTGGGAGAAAGAGGCGTTTCTGACGTGCCGGGGGGACGCGGAGCTGTGCCGCGTCCAGCCTTGGCGCTGGCTCTGCCGTGGCTTGGGCGTCGTGCCCGGAACGCTGCGCGCAGGCCCTGCCCTCCCTCCCGGCTCTCGCTTGGTGCGCGAACGTCCACGTGGGCGTCTCGCCAAGCCCCGGGGCTCCTCGCGGCTCTGGGTGCCACGGCTTAAACCGCATTAAAAAGCAACTGGGAGCACTAGGACATGGAAGGAGCCCTGGGATAATTTGGGAAGCAGGCACTGGGCTCTCGCAAGCCACAGCACACCCCAGCACGGCGCCAGTGATGCCGGAGCCCCGGGATATCGGCCTGGAGCAAGGGCAAGGTGGAGAATAGAATTGTGCCTAGAACAACTTCCCTTTGGCCCAGTGGTGCATTGCCTCAAAAAGAGTGTGGGTTGGTTCGGTTCAACCAAGGGAAATGTTTCAATCGAACTGGGGGGGTGGGAGGGCATGAAAAGTTTTCTCTTTAACATCATATTTCATAGAGAAACTACAACATCTTCGCTACTGCGTAGACTTGACTTCATGGATTTGTGTTAAGCGCAGGCAAATTTGTGGGAATTGGATGGAGAAAATGGTTACATTTTTAATTTATTCAAGATAATTCCGAAATCTCTAAACTATTTTATCACTTTGTCAATACATTGAAGTATCTTTTCCCCTTTCTTCTCGAATATGTTTGCATGTTTGAAATGTGTACCTGCTCCCATGCAAGTACACTTGGTTTCATTTAGGCTATTTTCAGTATCTCCAAGGTTATGCCAAGAACAACATCCAAGGACTCAAGAGTCAGATTGTGATTTCAGCCTCAGAAGTGTAAACCTGTGCTAATACGTGGCGTTTCAGAGGTAGCACATTGACTTTAGTTTGGGAACAGAATATGACTTTTAATTATTACACCAAATCCAATTCGGTATGTTAAAAAGGAAAGGAAAAATCACTAGCTCTACATACTTTAGAACTTTCTTTGAGGCAAAATTAATTAAAAGAAAAATCCACGCAGGAAATCCTATTGGCATTTCAGGCACAAACTGTAACTGAAAAATGCTTTTATATCCAGATTCTTACCAGCAGCTTCCTGTCCAGCAGGTGACTTTCTACATTAAAAGGTTTGTAGAAGTGGAGAGCGTAATAGGATGAACAACTTTGATAAAGCACTTTGATTCTTATCTTTGAAATTTTTTCCTTTTTACATTTGCCTTAGTTGGTGCTGCTGCAGCCGAGGGGATGTCAACGCTCCCATTGTAAACTGCTTTCATGGGGCTTTATGACTTCACGATAAAAAATAGCCTTTGTCTGAAATACAGTAGAAAAAAATGAAAATAAGTTGGGTCAGTTAAATAGGGAACATTAACCTGAAAAAAATCATTTATGGTAAATGAAAGAACAATCTTTCAGCTAAAGAAAAATTTGTCAGATTGATAAAAGTGACAGCATTTAAAAATCCAATTTTGTGTTTGCAGCGTTGGTTTGACTACCTCCTTTGCATGGCGCTTAGCTTAGCCGGGGAAAGTCAGCGGGGTTCGTGGCGCGGCGCCGGCGATCGCCCTCCCCTCGGGAGGGCAGAAGGTGCAGGAGCTGCGAGGACGGGTTGGTGAGGAGCAGCACGTCCGCGCCTTTCCGAGCAGCTCGCGGGCCGTGTCCACCACGTGCGCGTGGCCCAGGCCGCCTGCAGTCGGGCTCTGAGAGGGTGCCGCTCACATCCTCCCTGTCTGGGAAATTACTATTTACTTTTAGGTGCTAGCTGTGAAATACAGATGTGAGCGGCTAAGTGTTGCAAATTGGAATTAACTGCTCTTGCATATGCGGTAAGGCCGCAGATAGCAAATATCCTCCGTGGTGGAAGAGCCCTGTCGAGGGCTAAGAGGGCATTAGGGCATTCGCGGGAGGAACAGCCCTGCAACGAAAGGATCCGGCGCGGTGTGAAATTGTGTCGCCGCTGCTGTTTGCAAACAGGGAACAGGAGATCTGACTGTGAAGCGCTTTAAATGCTCAAACGCTTTAAGAAGCGATTTTCGAAATGCCCGTCCCCGTTTATTGAAAGCTACACATTTCCTTTGAAACGTGTAGGCTGAATAAATTACTTTTGTAATTCAGAACGCCAGGCAAATTTTGCTGTATTTTGTATTAGAAAATATTGCATTAATTTCAGAACCACACAAAACTGATATGAAAGCTTTAACAAGCAGAGGTTTAGATTTGTGATGCAAATGAGTGCCTGGAAACGATCCGCTCGCGAGGTGAATAGCGGAGCTCAGGGCCCTTTGGTTGTGGAGACGTGTTTGCCGCGTCCTGCGTCTGCGGAAACGGATGTCGCCTTGCTGGAGTCAAGGCTTACCTAAAGCTGGGCTTCATGGGGTGTTTTCCTGAGGGCTCCGAATGCTCCGTGCGCTTCTCCTTGGGTGTTTTGCCATTGATCAGCAAATGGAGCTCAGCTGGGAGAGTGGGTGGGTGCGAGGCGTCCGCTTGTGAGCCTGGCCCAGGTGAGGCTCGTCCTGCCGCAGGTGAGCCCTGCTGCTCCCCTGGGCTTCCCGCTTCCTTGCCTTCCCTTGCGTCCTGCGCGCCCCTTCGCACTGCCACGGGATGCCCTGGCCGTTCGCTCCGAGCCTCGGACTCCTCTTCCCCGGTAAGAGCGGCAGAGGTGGATCCTCGAGCAGAGCGCGAGAGCGGTTTAGCCTCCCGCGTTCCTCTCTGTAATCGCTGTAGCTGTGAGGACGTAGGGCGCCCTCTCGGCGGGCCCGGCAGCTCGGCCTCCTCTACGCGGCTGCCTTGGCTTCCAAAGCTGGTCCTTGGCGAGCCCGTGAGCGCGGGCGGCGTCGCAGCGCGCGCGAGAGCTCTGCTCGACGTTTTGCTTGAACGCGCGTCCGTGCGGGAGCTGCGTTTCCCAGCGCAGGCCGGCGAGTTCTTCAATTTACCGCTTGGGAATACGCGGTGGGTATCTGGGCTCCCGGCTGTGCGGCCGGCACGAGGTCAGTGCCGAGCGGAATCGGGCTCCGTGTGCACCGAGGAAGGTGTTTGGGGGCACCGAGGCCGTTCTGCTGCCGTCTAGTTCCCCAGCTCGTGCCGCACGTGGTTGGAAATTGGGATGTACGAGTTAAATGCGCCACCTTCCAGTCTCCTTCTGAGCTTCTTCGGGAGCTTAATTTCCCTGGAACAACCTCAGAAGGTTGAGGGGTTGGATGTTTTCTTTAATATCCAGCAAGAAAACGAACAACCCAGCCAGGTTATTAGAGGGAGAGGACGCCTGGGTGAAAATATAACAGCTATAAGGGCTGCACATGGTAGGGAGGGGGTAAAATGCACCAACCCTCTGTGTTTTAATTGTTGGGCTCCTCCTCTCCTCGCTTTGCTGTAGAATCGACTCCTCCGCACGGACCCAGGCTGAGGTGCTGCCAATGTCTGTCCCCTGTCCCCTTCCTCAGTCTTGTCTCTACCTAACAGAATAGAAAGGGGCTGGGTCTCATGTTTTTAATATATTTTAAAGTCACAGAAAGCTAATTCAGTTCAAGCACTGGGGCTATCCATATTTTTAATTATTTAGTTTAAAAATAATATAAACACATGAAAAAAAAATCGATGCAGTTTTAATGAACCAGTCATACTCCGTTCAGAATCATTTGTCTCATTCCCATGCTCATCTTGTATTGAGTCTTCTTCTATATCTGGTTAAACTGGAGCCTCTGTATCATGGCTCAGACTTGTATTTTAGTGATGCTGCTAATATGTAGCACATTCTTGGTTACGTCTTAACCCTGTTTCTCTCCACATGTGCGAAGACAGAGAGACCTGTTGCATTGCTGGGGGGATTATATGTCTGATTAAATGCAAATATGTACGTGGCAGATCTATGTAAGACTGCAGGTTTATTGAAATGCTCGCTGCAGAGTAACACATCAGGGTATAATAAACTACAGGAACCATCCCCTTGGAATATCAGTAAATGCAGGTAACTTGCACATTATCTAGGTGCATATGTGCGGGAAAAAATAATTTCAACAGTTTTTGTTGCCAGTTGTGAAAGGAGAAAAATGCTTTACAGTGCTTTAGATAATGCAGTTCTGAAACAGACCTTGCTGCCCCGCTTCAAACGTAATCCATGTAATGGCTATATTGCAGTGAGGATAAGATCATCTTATAAATGCCATAAAGTGCAATCTGCTGTGGTTCCCTCTCCCCCCCCCTTTTTTTTTCCCTTTTCGTTTTTTAAATCAGACTTAAATAGACTCTCAGCAGTAGTTTATCTGTGCTGCATCAGAAGATGGGTATTTTGGGTTAGTGGGAACAAAAAGCTACAGGTAGTAATTGCTGCTCTCTCATGAACAGTTAGCGAAGAATATCTCGTTCCTCCAAAAACAAAAAAAAGGGGGGATTATTTGTAAGCAGCCTTGCAAACAAAAATCGTGCTAAACTCTATTTAGTGTGGGGAAAAATACTAGCATACTTAATTAGGGTTACATTTACTTCATCGATGAAGGGGGTTTGCTATAACATTGAAAGCTACTAGTGTCTGACAGCGACAACCTGAAAAGCCGGTAATGTTCCATTTTAATATAAATTTTGTAAAAACCCAGCGCTATAAGAAAGTGGAGCTCTGCGAGCGCTCCCAAAAAGGGACACGCTGTTGTGTTACGTACACACTGGCCAAGCGATTTCTTTGCAGCACGAGTGCAGTGTATTTGTCGTTGGTGTGTCCGCGTGCACTGAAAAATTCATGTAGGAAAAAATGCTTTTCCAAGTAGAAAGCTAAGTACGGGAGGAAGAGCGCTGAAGTTCTGTAGATTGTATTTACTGCTTAAGAGGAGGTTCTGCGTTGGGTATATAGGGTTTCCTGTTGCTGTATGTGACTTTGGTAAGTAAGGGTGCTGCTGCAGGCAGCACGTGGGAGGCTGGAAGCTGCATCTCCATCACACGTAGGTGCAACCTCAGCAGAGCACTTGCTCCAAACCTTGCGCAGCAGAAGAAAAAGGAAAGAAGAAAAGGAGAAGCAGAGGCGAGCAGGGAATCTTTTCCAAAAGGAAGCTGTGCGTCCCAAGCTGTGAAACGGGGTTAATTGGCGGGGAAGCGGGCGGCGCGCGAGCGCGTCGCGTTGGCGAGCGTGGCCGCTCTTGCCCCGGCCTCGGCGTGGGCCGAGGAGCGCGGCGGCAGTTTTCACGCCGCGGGGGCCTCTGCTGGCCCGAGGGCCCTTGCAGAGGCATCTGAGGCTTCTGCGCAGCGTCCGCATGGAGCAAGACGGGCGAGGTGTGTGATTTGCCTTGAGAGTGCTGAAGGATACCTGTCCCCGCAAGGGGCCGGCGGAAACGCCACCGCTCCGTGTCGTTTTGAGAAGGTACCTGCTTTGGTAGTGAGTAATATAAAAATAACTTCTCAGCTTTAATTTTTTTTTATATCTTCAGCCTCACACAAACTCTTTATTTATTTATTTTTTTCTTCCATCGGCAGTCAGGTAGGGAAACAAAACAAACATTTTCTCCACTGGCAAATGGAAAAAGAAAGCAACTAAAAGGTACAGCTTGCAACCTGTAATTCCGCTCCTCTTTTTTATTTTATTTTTTTTTATTTTTTTTTCTCCCGGTTAAAGTGCTTTCTGAGTAAATGAATCATAGAGGAGCTATTAGCCATTATAGACGCTATTGATTGCCTACGCTGCTGGGTACTTAATACAGATGCTTGTGTTGCATATGGCCTCCAGTTTTTTTGACACGTGTGAAGGTATATGTCATAAAAAAAGAACAAAAAAAAAGGCAAATAAGACATGTAAACAGCATATTGATTAACTTTCGAAGGTAGGTTCCAGAAAGCCCCGGATATGTTAGTTTAAGGAAAAAAAGGAAAAAAAAAAAAAAA
>VZSV01000054.1:2068726-2082904 GCA_013398735.1 Nothocercus julius
CTCATCAGCTTCAAGGGGAGGGAGAGGCTGGGTTTATTTAATCAGTCTGCCTTTGACTATAGAGGTAAAAGACTGTGAGCGCAGGTGGCTGCTGGCGATTCCTACCTGGACACTGCCTTACTGCTCCTGCGGGCGCCTGGGCAGGGCTGAGCGAACCAAGTTGCAGGTTTCAGTGAGCAGATCCCATTCACTGCATATTTTTTGGTGAGGAGGACCCCACTGTATGTCCAAACTGAGCCCTCCGACCACTGTGCATCGTCCCCCCTGTTTTGGCTCGTTGGCAGTTTTGCTCCTTGCTGGAGGCCGGTGCCACCCAACGTGGTTCTGCTTGCCAGGGTGAGATGGTGAGTGCAGGTCCGTGCTCAGCCAGCCCTTCTTGCTATCTGAATTTCCGGGCCCGTTCTGATCGTTACTAAAGACAACTCCTACTCCCTCCCTCCCAAGCAAATACGCAGGTCTGTTTTGCACCAGGTGGGTTACCTTGCAAAAGCAGATTGATTTTTGTTTGTTGTGAGGGCATCATGAGCTTTCCATGGCCTTGACAAATACTCACTTGAATCACGGAAAGGATAAACCCTTCGATGCCTGAGGCAATACAAGAGAAGAACTTTCCCAAACTCCAATGTTTATACTTTTGGGAATATATCCTAACCACTGTAACTTTAGGAGATGATTCAGTTGCCCCATGGCTTATTTATAGAACATAAAATGTTAAACACAAATTAGTATAAGCAGCCTAATCTCTCTAGAGACTCAGTGCTCTTAGTATTGCTTTGAGGGTGTGTGAAATTGTAGTATTTTGGTTGTGTTTTTGAAGGCTGGGAAAGTGAATCCCTGAGACAGGGTAGGCGCTCTGCTGTGTGGGCAAAGCTGTGGGAGGCTGGTGGTGTCCTGGAGCAGCCCGATGCCAGCGGGATACCTGTGCCTTGGGATGTCTATGTGTTGGGTTTTGTGGACCTGTCTGAGGCTGCTTCTCATGATCAGGGAGAAGAGGCAACTCTCTCTTTACTTCTTCACTACATACGAGGCCATAATGTGAGGGTGTCGTATGTGGGCTGCGTCCACCTATAAAGTCTCAGGCACCAGGTTTTTAAGGCTTGAGCACTTCAGGACCTGGTCCAGCGAGATCTTTCCTGTGTGATGCTTTCTCATTTATCATCTGACAAGGAGCAGCGCTCCAGCTTCCTCCCTGGACAGATGGCAGCTGGCCAAGAGAGCCGCGTTTTCTGTGGCTGTTCTGATGGCAGAGCTCCTTTTTCCTACAGTGCTGGCATTCGTTAGCCACCCTTCAGGCTTGCCAGGTTAGACAGGTTGTTGGAAAGGGGCACTTTGAGTGGATATACGTTAAAAAGTTCCTCCAAACCCCTCAAACTCGCATGTACTTCAGCGTAATCCACTTCTGATAGAAACACAAGGGATTAGTTTGTGTTGTGTTATCCCATCTCTCTTTCTGCGTACCTGTTCTGTAACCTAATAGCTTTCTTTTCCTCTCTCCTTTGAGGATGTTTCAGTTCAGGGAGTCAGCATGAGGCAAATTGGTTTGTTTATATCCATCTGATTTTTGTCATTTTAAAATAGTGAGAAAGTACAGAGAGTGCATTGGAATTTGATGGTAGGTTACAGAGGAAAATAATAGGCATGAAGAGTTGTGGAGTAAATGAGAAAACTCTCCAAAATGAGAGCCTAAGAATGTCCATCACAAATGTGGCAAAGATTCAAGTCACTTTGGACATTGTATTTGTAGGGCTGAAGACAGAAAGTCCAAATTAATCAGGGCTTGAGGTAAAATTGATTGACACTAGTAGGAGTTTTGCCTAGTCTCCAGTGAATTTTGCCTTCACCTCTTTCTGAGTTTGCTGAGTATTCAACAGCAAAAGCAATCAAGACTCAAATAATCTTAGCAGTTAAAGGAAATACTGCTCACTGCTTTTATCAAAAGCTGCTCTCGTATGAAGTGATATTTTCAAAGTATGTAGTGGTAGCCTCAAACAGGAAGCGCTGAGAGTGCCAAGACTGTGCCTGAACAGAGGAGCCTACAAATGCACCAAAACCCCTGCCAGAGACACCGAAGGAGGTTTTATCTTGGCGGTTTTCTCTAGTGATTGTATATGGGTGATATTGTTTGCTGAAATGGGTTTCTCTTCACAGGCTTCATGGAGGAAACCGCTTAGTAAGGATTTGTATGAGAGGTGGCATAAGACACCACAATTTTCAGACTAGCAGTGAAGAAGAAACTAGGCCAATGAGAACAAGAGAAATGTGATGGGAAGTGAGGCAAGTTTGTGCTGTAGTTTTTCCTCAGCAGAGGTTTGACACTGATGTCAACCTGTGAACATCTAGCAAAGGGAAGAGAGCTGGCATGAAAATCTCTTTTGACCGCATCGATTGGGAGATGCGTTTTGGAGAGGATTCGAGGCATATCTGCAGCCTGCTGCCATGCCGGGCTTGGGGAGGTAGAGGATGATCCGGCTTTGCGTGTTACCTCAGTCCTAGCGACTGATTGTTGTCTTCTGTTGCCGCTGTAGATTTCAACAGCAACAATTATCCTTTTAATACCTTACTGATATAATAAGAAATTTTAGGCCTCATCAGGTTGGCTCGTTCGGTTTATCTTGGATTCTGCTACTCTGCTTTATCTTTTAGCTTTTATACAACAAAAGTTGAGGTTTGAAACGGAAAATTTTTAAAGTGTCACTGGCCATGACAATGACCAGAGCTGTAAATGAGATGCGACAAGGCAGAGGGTGGATATTCTGCTTTAATAACTTCAATTAATCAATAAATCAATCACTCTATGTCCCTAAGGGAAATGGTGCATTATATGGATGTGGTTTTCTTATTTACCGATCTGTTGCGTGGCCCTTGGGGAAATTCCGACTCTTCCGAGATGTAATCGTCCACTCAGAGCTGACAGTGAATTTAAGTCACGGCTTCCACCACTTCCTCAGTTCGGGGCATCATCCAGCTGGATCACGCGGTCGTGAGCGAGTGAGGGTGAGCTGGGCTCTCCGCCACCCCCGGGGAGCCACAGACCTGGGCTTTGCAGGCTGCAGCAGCTTGAGGTTTTTCTGAAAGCTGTTGTAGAGCAAGATGAGAATTAGCCCGTTTTAGACTTCCTTTATGGTGGCAGATAGTTTGGCGTATGAACTAATGAGTGCAGACAGAGAAATAAACCAGATGAATAACATTCAATCCATGCAGTTCTTATCTTCTGCAGAAATCCTAACTTAGTCTGAGTTAAAGATAAAATTCTTAAACATGGCCTTAAATCTCGTTAATTTGTTTTGAAGTCAAGCTTTGTGCTTACGTGATTTTTTTCAAATTAAGACCTTGAAAAACAGTTTCCTTCCGTAAAATACGGAAGCCACCCTGCAGACTGAACTGGAAAGAGGATTTTCCTGTCTGAAGGTTTACAGTCTCTTGTTACACTTGTCACTAACCCTAAATCCCCAGCACTTTTAACCCAGTGCAAAAGCACTCTCTTTGAAGGAGACTTGTAGAAAAGAGGTCTGTTCAAACACGACTATTTGTGTTTATCACCTGTGGCCTATTTTCTACTCATTTGTTATTTCTACAGGTTTTTTTTTACAAATAACAGGATCTTCTGTTCCTTGCTGCAGCTTATGCATAGCTGCAGTTTTCTTTCCACCTGGAGTAATAATCCTCTATTTGCAGCTTCTCCACAGTCACCAGCTGTGATGTTAGAGACACTGGATTAATGATTTCAGATATAAAGAATATATTTTCCTGACCAAAGTGCATATTAATAAGAAATGATTGATGATTGTTGTTCATCTAGATTAATAAAAAATTATCTAGATGAAAAAAAAAAAAAAAAAAGAGAGACAATAAAAATGCAGTTGCTTTAAATGTCATGGTACAAAAATAGAATGAGGAATTCTTCCCACAATAGCGTGGGCAGTAGCGTGCTGTGAACGGGATGGTTTAGCTCTGATTTTAGCAGACGTTCTGGGTAGATAAGACGGGATAAATGACTATTTAAAAAAAAAAAAAAGATAATGTGGAATATGCCAGAACTAATTCTGAACCAGTTTCCCCAGTTTCCCAGTTAGCACCATTTTGTTTTGAGTCAGGCACGTCTGGCAGTGTTGCCCAAAGAGCCTGTGTTTGCCCATCCTTCAGAAGCACACTTGGGAATTTCTTTAGGAGTTTCTTTTCTTGTATTTTTTCATCAGGTATCATTTGAAACACCATCCCATTCGGAATGTGCCAGATGGGAAATCTCCATGAATTAAAATGTCAGAAGGTGACATCCTATTAGGATAAAACACACACTACATATATAATATGTGTATGTATAAATATATATATATATTTTTTTTTCTGTGACTCTTCTGTCTTGCAAGCAAGATAATTAGATAATTGTGTTCCCAGATAAAAGTGATGTACCATCGGTTAGGACTAAACTGATAATCTGCTGAAAGCAAGTTGATTATTTTAGTCTTTGCAATATCCAGAGCATATAGGTGGTTTTACTTGGTTTTCAAGTGGAAAGAGTCACATCAGTCATATGAAGTTTTAACCCTGAAATTTTATTCTCAGCTATTCAGGGAATAATTCCTATTTATTTTTCATGTCTTGAGAGTTAGGCATAGTTGCTTGGATACCTTGTAGGATCCTATTTGTGCTCACTATCGAGTTGTAAATGCTATAGGCTGCGTAAACATTTTTATGCATGAGGACTTGTAAATAGAACTTGGAAATTCTTCTGTAGACGTTCATGCAGCAGTAATTTTGTATGTATTTTCAGAAAGTATCAACAAAGCTATTTAAAAATAGTAAGTGAGGAGCAGTGGATTTTGTGTTACTCTTATCTGTAGTGATTCATTATTTTTTCAATGGAAGTGTGAACAGCTGACCAGATTTTTTTGCTAGAAGGTATTTTAGGGCATAAGATTCTTCTACTTTTCAAATAGAGATTCGCTGTTTTATTTTTTTATTTTTTTTGAAATAAAGCGAAAGGGATGTGTAATCTGTACTACAGTGAAGGGTGTAAGAAAGTTCATTAGGAAATCCTTGAGATTTCTTTTCCCCTACTCCCCAAAAAACATCTTTACACAAGAAAATATGTTATATTCCGTAAGGAGAGCTTTGAAGCTTTTGCCTCATGAAGCCCTAGCACTAAAATTTGCTCTTTTGCGTGAGTAGGAAATGCCTTTTCTGCCCCCTTCTTGTTTGGAAGAAGCAAAACATGAAGCAGCTTCAGTAAGATATTTGTACCTTTAGAAGACAAAAAGGCCTCAGCATCAGGCAGGCTTTTTCTTTCTCTCTCTCTCTCTCTCTCTCTCTTTTTCTTTTTCTTTTTTTTTTTTTTTTTTTTTTTTTTTTTTTTTTTTTTTTTTTTTTTTTTGTAGTTTTGAGTGTATTTCAGTGAGCTTATTAATTTCTTTCTCTCATGTCTCTTTAATGCTGTCTAAATTATAAAGAGTTGCTTTAATTGTAAAGACAATAAAAACTTCATGCTCATGTGATTTTTTTTTTTAATCTTAGATGAATTACTGCAGTTTCATTATTTTTACTTTTATATTCTAAAGAAACATTTGTGGGCATTTATATTGAAATAAAAAAAAAAGATTGTCAGAATACTTTTGAAAATAATTTCCACTGTCTCAAACACTTGATCTGGATTATGGCATATGTCTGTTTTAACAGCATTTTAATACTGTCAGGCTGTGTGTGATGTAGTCATTATAAACAGTGCATTTCCTTTAATGCAAAACTAACTAATACCTGTGACCAACCCAAATGCACTGGATATATGAGAAAATCCTGGATTTACTTAATATGAGAGTGGGTTCATCTGTTGGTCATAAGAATTTTCATTATTTTAAACTACCTTTCATTTACATTAACTAGAATGTGTATAAGAACAGTTTTTTTTTTTTTTTTTTATGACTTTATGTTGTTTCAATTAAGTTGTTCTTGGGTCAAATCAAATAATGGTAGGATTTGCTGATCTGCAAAACCGCCTTCCCCATATGGATTGGTATGAGATTATCCCACCAGGAGTTTACTATCTGGGAAATTAAAAAAAAATATATATCTGAGTGGCTAAATGTTTTCAAGAGGAGAAAACATCTATGATAATGAAATTGAGTCTATTTTAAAATGAGAGGCATCCTCTTGAAAGCCAGGACTAAGCACACTCAAAGAAAACACTGTGCACTAAACATTGTGCATTATGATTAGGAAACTAGGTCTCATTTAATCCATCAATATTTTGATATGTTTAATATTTAAAGAGACTTTTTAAGCCATTGCTCGGAAAACTCTAGGATAAAAATGACTTTAGAAATAACAAAGCTTACAAAAATGGAAGATACTTGACCTTTATCGCTGTATTGTCATTCGTGAAAGAAATCCGACGGCGTGGCAGTAGTCTGCATATATATGTAATCTGTGCCTTTTCAAAACAGGAGAGAACAGCAGAGTATTTTCCATAATTTTGAGACTTTTACAAATCAAATGCATAATAACATTATAGTATATAATAAATGTAGTTCTGCATCCTAAATACATGGCAAATGTGTTTTGCTATTCAATACAGGGGAATGGCTGAAGGAAACTTATTTTTGCTGTAATCAATACAACCAATTTTAAAGAGTACTTGCCAAAGCTGAAACAGTGAATCATCACCTCCTTTCTTCATGATGTAAAAAACCGTTATCATCTTGAGAATCCTGAACATATATATATATATTTATATATATTCTGGACTCAGTTTATAAATGCAAAGCTTAAAAAGCTTCAAAAAGGCAATATGGTTGCACTGTGCGATTTGGAAGAGTGAGGGGGTTATGTGGGACGTGGTTTCCGAAGCATCCTCGCCGTGTGTCCGTATTGCTCTAGCGTGGTGTGTCACGCGTGCTCAAAGGCATTAGGGTGCCACGGAGCAGTGCAGGGAAATGCAGGAGTTGCACAGGTCTTTTGCTCACCTTTGTGATACGCCATGTGTTATTTCCATACTCTACCTTTTGTAGTATTTCTGACTTTGAAGCTGTGAAGAACTTGGGGATCCTCAGTTCATTTTGTGTGTGTGTGTGCGCTAGTGTTATGTACAGTCTTCAACTGGCAGGATCCCATACTGTCCCACCCCGTGTTTGTTGTCAGCGTATATGACAACAAGGGCATGGGTGATTCGTGCTGATGGAGGTGATGGGCTGTAAGATGTTATCACCATTTGTTGCCAAACGTGTACAGGGAGTAAGGAAGTCACTTCAGATACAGATCACCTTGGAAAACCTTTGCTCTGTCATATGGAGATATGGGAATAGGTTTAACCTGCTAGTAGGAATGTGCTTAGAATTTTGTGCTTATTTATTAGCGAATATAATGACTTACAAGGTATGTAGAGCTGCTGTTCTTCCTTCGCTAACAGAAGTTTTATCACACGTCCTCCGTGGAGGAGAGTTTGGTAGAGAAGCCCATGGTGAGGTTAAGGGTGAGGTGTTCCAAGCAGGGTCACCGCTCGGGTAGCTGCATCCCCATGGCAGAAAGAAGCCTGAGGGAACCTTCATTGCAGCACCTGAGCGTGAGCGCAGGGGAATGGGAGGGTCTGACCAAACAGGGTCTTTTTTTATGAGTATGTGTGTGTGGATTTTCCAGCCTAAGTAAGAGCTGGAGGAGAGGAAGCAAGTCGTTTGCTCTATCCTTGTTGTTTCTGCCCGTGACCCCAAATGATTGCAGTAAATTCGATTTGGATATTTCTAAGCACAAGGATGGAAGCCTCGCCAGTGAATTGCTCAAAACTCTAGTTTTGCAGGTGCTTCTGCTGTGCAGTATCATTGGAGCTAATTATACTAGACCATGGGATGTTTATGCAACCTGTCATTTTCAGAGATGTTTTCTTTCATTAAGACTGAAGTTACCTCAATTGAGTGTCTTATTTCAACAAACTCCAGCTCTGTCAAAGCTCTTCATTCTTCTCTAGAATGTGAAAATTATTTTAATCACATTTTTCAGCATGGTAAGTGTTGAGGAGAAGTTAGGTGATGTCAGATGCCATCTCTAGCATGATTCCTTGCAAGGTTCAAAGAGCACTCCACGTTTGTCCAAAGACCACCCCAAAAACAAATGTTTTCAGATATTTTTAATGTAGCATATCTTATTTGGAAGTGGCTTGTGTTTTAAATCACAGTTTACTTTGAATTTTAATAATTAAAATGAGCAGGGAAGGAAGGTATGGTTGCAGGAGGAGGTTTTTGTTTTGAACACATCTAAAATGGAAAGGAGCTAAATATGAAGAATCCTCTTTGTCTCTTCTTATTTTGGATTATCTGGGCCTGAGGGTATAGATAAGGTAACTTATACAGTGAAGGTTTTAATAAATTGCTCTGGAAAATAAGACAACTTACATGTGTTTGATGTTTGTCTGTGAGTGGGTAATCCACCATATTTTGGTGGATCACAGTTTTGATGTTGCAAGTACTAAAGAGCTTATGCACGAGATTAAATACTTCTCTCTGGCATGGGAGTTGGGCCCTGGATGCTTATGTAACGCGTATTAAAGACTTGGCGTTTTCTGACAAGTTCTGACTTGACTGCAGCCTCTCCGAGATCCCAGAATTATGAATGACACGTTCCCAGCAGAAGGAAGGGTGCGAGGGGGTTTCTGTGCCCGTGTGTGAGAGGTTTGTTGATTTTTGTTTGCTGGGTGATGCACGTTCCTCTAAGTGCTTGATAATAAGGCAAAACTCTGCCGCCTTCTGCCTTGTGGGGTGCCAAAACTCGTGTGACCTTTTTTTTTTTTTTTTTCCCTCCTTTTGCCTTTCTCATTTGATTATTAATTTTTTTTCTCCTTTGATTGAGTTTGACTTCCTCACCTCCTCCTCTCATCAAAAGTGTTTCAGACCTGAGGACAGCTTGACTTCTTCCTTTGAACTTTCAACTCGGGATTTTAATGAGCCGCCATCTGACCGGGCTGGGGCTGCAGCAGGTGGGATCATCTGCTGCCACACTGCTTTAATTGTGCAGCCCCGTTATTGTGCCAAGCTCCTTGAAATCTCTGCAACCACCAGTACTTAGTCTGTGTTTAATAATTACGATTTCTTCTTTTCCCTCAGAAACAAATGTTTTTCAATTTGATCTAAAATTAGAGAAGGAATATAGGGATGCTGGAATACAGGTCTGGTCTTGCTGATCACATGGTGGGAAGGCCTTCAGCTGTGGTATGGCAGAGACTTTCTCCTGGTGAAACAACAGGTTTTGTCACTTGGTGTCCTTAGTTTCAGGTTTTATGAGATGTCTGTAGCCTTTTCTCCTTGGCTTATTTTAGTTGGTAGGATATCTTTTAACAGTATTAAAGCTTTTGAAAACTCTTCCTCTACACAAACAACAGCACTCCCTAACTTAGGTGCTATAAATATATGTATGTATATGTATGTGTGCAAATCTATACAAATATACATATAAACACCCACGAGACACTGTGTGTGTGTGTGTATATATGTATACACACACACATATAGGGAGGAGTTTTCAGTTCATCTATCACAGGAGAGTGCAGTACGTGGAGGGGTGTCAAGTGTTTAAGTCTCCCACTGCCCAGGGTGACCGTAGCTGTAGCAGGTGGAAGCCATGTGGAACACGAGGCCCACAGCTGCAGCTAGTGCAACCCTAACACATCCGAGCAGAAGAACCCAAGAACACGCAGACCAAAGGCTGGGCTGAAGGAGCAGACGCACTGACTAGCAATTCCACCCCTGACCCAGAAGGATCGATGGAATGTCCTGTAAACGCATACAGACTGGTGGAGTGCACAAATACAGATTGGTGGAATTAGAAAATCAGGACCTGATGAAGAGGAAGCTCGCTAGCCCTGGCTCCTCAATTGCCTCCACAAGTGGCGCCTGAACAGGGACCCCGGAGGGTCCAGGGACGGAACGGACGATTGGAGAAGATGGTACGGTGGGGCGAGCTCGGCAGGACGGACGGGGAATGTCCGTTAGCGGCCGCACAGAAGAAGCCCTCGTAACCGAGGGGTGAGTGTACCTTGGGAGCCAGGCTGCCAAGAACCGTGGGGGGAACCGTGACAAAGGAGCAGGTGATTTGATGAAGACTCTTAAAAGGGGGTGTAGAAAACTATAAGGCGTTAAGTGTAACCACGATTTATGATCCCTCTGCATGGGATACTTACGGGGTTGTGTTATGGGACTGGGCTATCGATGTTCTTTACAACCGGAAGAGGTACTCCTGCATCAACCAGCAAACCAAAAAGACATGGGGGTTGCACTGTTAATTGGCTAAAACTAAAAGGGGGAAATGTAGCTGTAGCAGGTGGAAGCCATGTGGAGAACAAAGCCCACAGCTGCAGCTAGTGCAACCCTAACAGGAACATATCTGAGCAGAAGAACCCAAGAACACGCAGACCAAAGGCTGGGCTGAAGGAGCAGACGCGCCGACTAGCAACTCCACCCCTGACCCAGAAGGATCGATGGAATGTCCTCTGAATGCAGATAGACTGGTGGAGTGCGCAAGTACGGACTGGATGGAATTAGAAAAATCAGGACCTGATGAAGAGGAAGCTCGCTAGCCCCGGCTCCTCAATTGCCTCCACAGTGACCTCTCTGTTCCTGGAGATGTAATGGTTGATATTGCTGAAAATAAGGTAACTCAAATGGGTTTGATAAAAATACTGGCTCTTAAGGCTGTTTATCGACAGGAAGTCTGCAATCATGAGTTAAGCGTCCTTGCTTTCTCTCCAATGCAAATTTTTAGTAGTTGGGTTTTAGTTTCTAAAAGGAGCTACGTAGAGGAAGAGTTTTGGTTCTTGAATTTGCCATTTCCATTCTATTATAAGAAAATGTTACTTTGAGTATCGCTTATATTACTTTCCTAGTTTTGTCTCTGTGGTATGTGTTTTGCTGTTGAAATTATCTTTTCTTTTCTGAAGTCATTTAGGCATTGGGATCAAAATGATGATGACATCAGAAAAAATGAATTTATGAACATGTTTCTAGGCATAGCAACTAATACATTAGGATGTGGAGAGACTTGTGATAACATCTTGAAAATTATTTTATGTTGTAGTTCAAAAATAATCAAGGGAGGCTGCTACTGGGTGAAAATTGAACTATCTTTTGATCTAGAAAAGTTGGTGCCTTTCATTTGTACTTTAGAAGTTTGACATTCTGCATAAAAACAGGGGATCAGAACATATAAAATCAAAACACACACTTGAAACAAAAGAATTGCAAATTTATCCCCAAAATAATGAGAAATGTGGTGACTGGAATTGAAAACAGTAATACTGTTGAACAGGAAAGAATGGACATGAAGTTGATAATATTTAAATGGGTAAATGCTGAGTTTCGCTTGTTAAAGTCCTTTGATAAAGTGATGAAGTTTTGTTTTTTGTGAGGTATCGTCCTCACTTTCCAGATAGGCAGCCTGCAGTGTTAGCTGTGTTTTTAGAGGAGGAACAGTAGAGATGCTTGCATATACTGTTCAAATTTGTCTAAAATAATCTGGTTTTGGTTTTAATTGCTTTGTATCTCAGAGGAATATTTTTGTTTTATAGGGGTCTCTTTCAGAGAAGCCTGTTTGCCTTTGTGTTTAATACTCCTATCTGACAGTCCACATCTGTCTTTCTCTCTGTTTTCTCTGTATGAAGATAATGTACTAATTCACTTGACATTTCTCTTGAACCAGGGACCACCTCTGCTTGGCTTTGTAATATTTATTGTTCAGTGGAAGGGAATTGGCTGCATCTAAGTCTGTAGAAAAGAACCTAATTTGTTGACTTCTAATGTAATACTGTTCTAAATCCGAAGATTTTAATCTTTCTTTATGAGGCCCTATGTTACTGAGTGCTTCTGCTTCAGATTCTGGATTATGCAGCATCAATTTATTAGCGGAAATATGCTCAGAGAGCATTTGCTTCGTTGCTCACAAAATGTCAGTGAAGTATGTTCTCTTTTTTCCCTTGTTAATGTTCTGGCTTTCAAAATATTTATTTCAACACAGTTTAGGTTTGTTGAAATGCATGCACGTTCCTGAATGAAAATATCTGCACACCCAAGCATCACCTCTGACTTTAATCTTGAGTAATCTGCTAAAATTTTTGGAAGTATTCATTTGACTTTAATTCCATATTGCCTCTAGCCTCACAGAATAAAGAAATCCCGTTCAGATTCGAGGAACTTCTCTCTGAAAACCAACCAGCGTGTTGCTGGAGAGAAGTTGTTCCCCACCCTGGGCTGGTTGCAGCAGCCGCGTCCCAAGAGCAGGGTATGGAACCAAGCACAATTTAAATGGCCTGAAACGCGCCTGGGAAGCGAGGCCAAGGGGTTCTTAGCAGACTAATTAAACGTCACCTCCCAGCATTGATGCAGCTTCTTTTCCTTTTTATTTTCTACTAGGAAAAAGAACAACTTCTCCCTCTAAAATGAAGACATCCTGTTGGTCCCAGCATCACGTTGTGCGCACGTGTGTGCAAGGGCAAAAAATGCATGAGGTTGTAGGGAAAGTAATAGGGGGGACAGTCTGATTTTAGCTCAATAGCCATTGAGACATTTTGCGTTGCTGACTTTGTAGAACTTTTAGTTTATACCGCCACTGATTTCCTGGTTTCTCCATTTTGTTTTCACAATTCTAGTTATTTGGATTCTAGGTTATTTAGACCAGAGGTTTATGCTTATAACGCCGTATTGATTTATTTTCCAAAGTAACTATAAAATAGAAGTTGCTATAGCACACTCTGCTCTGTAAACTGATGGTGATAAGATAAAATACAGTAGCCTCTATTTGTGTTAAAACACAGAATAAAAGAGAATTTTTGATCTACGTTTACCTGAAATGATTGATAGTTACAGCTGTTCAGCTTGGATTTGCTTTATGTTCTGTAGCTCTGCTTTGCCATATATGTATTTGTCAATCATTGCTAGCAGGCTTGAGAATAAAGTAAGAATTTGACCAAAAAAACCCCAGTTTTGTAAAGGGGAGCTATTCAACCCCTCTTTACTGTGATATTCTTATAAAAATGACTGTGGAAAGGGAACGCTTGAGATCTTGTACACATCATAGAGCCAGCATTTATTTCAGATGATACTTAAAACACAGCATATATGTTTGATATAGTTTTTTTTTTTTTTTTTTTTTTGGTAGGTATTTGTAAAATATTTTGAGATGCTGCAGGACTTATAGCGTGTGGGTTTCTCTCCGATTTTAAGCATTTGTTTCATTTTAAAAAAAAAAGTCTGTTTGTCCCAAGCTGGTGTACTGTACCAATAAAATATGATCTCCATTATAATAACCTACTTTATGAAGATTAAATGGTTTTGCAATTCAAACAAGGTAAAATTGGTTTAAAGCAAAATCAAACACTAGTTTGCTAGTTTAGGATTTGAATAGTGGAATGAGAAATCTTTTTTTATATTGCTATTGTGCACTGGTCAGCTAAGAAGTAATTGCTTTTTATAAGGCAAATTTGCCAAGGTAATGAAATGAACCTGAAACATTTCCTTTGAAATCAAAGTCACTATCACTCAAATGTCACCAGCAAAATTCCATCATATAGTTTCAGCAAACACATAATGAGAAAGTTGAGCTGGGAAATGATTGACAGAGCTCTGTTAGAAACCCTTACTTCCCATTTGTCCATAATTATCGGTGTTGTACATCAATAGAGATTTGATTTTGTTTTTCATGTTTATGTGCTACTAAGATGTACAGAGAGGGGCGCACCTGGATGCTGTCTGGAAAGCAATAACGCCAAGATATCAGTAAGATACAAGTTTAAAAAATTGCAAATGCTTTGAGGCAGGATGCTTTAAATTTCTTTATTTTTTCTAGCACCTAATGAAATTCAGTGCTTAAAAAAAGTATACCCACTGACACCAAAAGGTCCTAAAATATAATATGCAAAATTATTCAGAAAAATATCTGAGCTGAATCTTTATGGTAAATAGATATGTGTAAAGTTCTAACAAAAAAATTATTCCCACGAGTACGGATATTCAGCTGCATAAAATCAAAGCTTATTAAAGGAAGAAATGTCAGAGATGGTTTAGATCATCCGCAGCCTGCTGAGCAGGGGTGACTTTGGCGGCGGCGCGGGGCCGAAGGACGAGCGGCGTCGGTCGAATCTGGCGGGAGGGCCGCCCGCCTGGGCCAGGAGGGCAGCGCCGCAGCGGCCCGAGCCCTCCTCGCCGCCCGCGC
>VZSV01000054.1:2090397-2128482 GCA_013398735.1 Nothocercus julius
GTAGGAACAGCCTGATGTATTTCCATAGGCACCGGTGAAAACTCCAATCAAAAGAACAAATTTCTGACTGATGCAGTTAGTGTTGTGCTGGATTTAAGTGCCATTATGTGTGTCGTTGCTCAGTGCGGACCTTTGGCTTTTGCCAGGAGACAAGTTGGGGAATATTTTTCTGAAGCTGCAAATATTTGTCAGAACAGGGAATCTAAGCATAGCTTAATAGCAAATGCCTAGTGTAACAAAACCTGTTTTTGGAGGTTCTTGTTTTAAGAGAAGAGGGTTGAAAGTTTTATTTTCTTTTAATTTGGTGCACCAAAGGGCATGTGATGACAGGAGAATCCATAAGTAACGCTGAGGTCCTCGGCAGCCTGCCTTTCTGACAGCATGTTTTATAAACACCCATAAATAACCCTCGCGGCAGCGCATCACGGGCAATTATACCTGCCACCAGCGCCAGCCGCCTGAGTTACGGGGGCTTGGAAGCAAAAGAAATACTTACCTGTCATGCCTAACTGTGAGGCTCTAATGGGGCTGCTTTCTTTTTTTTTTTCTTGGGATTCACTATATCAGGCGCCTTATTTTTTTGTTTGCTTGTTTTGTGTTTCAAAATACAGTCAAGAATTCAGGAACCATTAGCCTGGAAATGTCTGCGGGGCTGGTGCAGAGGCGCGGAGGAGAGGAGCATCTCCTGCGTGGTGCTGCTGGGCGGGCTGATGCTCTGCGAGGAGCATCGAGCGCTGCTTTCCCTTTGCAGCAAAAGCATTTCGTCTTGGAGGAGCTGCAAGCAGCAGCGAAATGGCACAGGATGAGGGCGATAGTGGGGCCTGAGATCCCCAAGAAAAGGGGTTCTCACCCTTCGCTTGTGCTGCTTCCAGGCTGTGGGCTGGTGGAGGCTTTGGCTTCAGAAAGTGCTTTAATTGTGTTTAATTGTAATTAATTGTATTCTGCAGTTCACAAAGCTCTTGAAAAAGTGCTCCTAAACTATGAGTATTATCTAGTGCTGCTGTGTTTCATCAAAGCTGATGCTGTCCGTGTGGGATAGCAAAAGGAAACAGTGGTGTTTAGGTAGCCTGCAGCACCCAAAATGCAGAGAGCAGAGTTTTGGGACCCGCTTGACTGTGTTATTTGTAGATGCTTTTGGAAAAAAAAAAAAAAAAAAAAAAAAAAAAAAAAAAAAAAAAAAAAAAAAAAAAAAAAAAAGGACGATTGTTTTTCTTGCAGGAAGTCATGTCAGTAAGAAGTATAAATCGACAAACTAGTGCAAAGAAATTGTTATTAGATGGCAGCTATCTGGAGCAAAAAGCGAAGTTTCATAAAATGAGTCGTAATGTATAGCGTTGCTCTTAACTGCCTGACTTGCACAGAAGTGCTTGTGCTTTTTGAGGTCGGAGCTCCTTGTAAATACCAAGCAATGATTTTCCTTTAAAAATCGATAGTCATAAATTATTTTTTGCAAATACTCAGTTTGTTTATCAGTTTCCAAACATGTTGATTCCTTCTCTATTATTTTACACCCACTCCGGGTTTCTCCAGCCCGGGTGAAATATTTGGAGGCTGATTAGAATAAAGAGCTTACAGAAGTGTTGCTTGAGGACTGGCGGTGACTGGTGGGAGTTTATTTGAAAGAGGAAACGGGACGGATTTGCGTACCTTGATAGAGAGGAACCGGGTCATTACGGAGGAGCCCCTGTGGCTGCAAAGCAAACCCATCCCTCCTTCCGCGGAGGAAGCGGGTTGGCTGTTCCTTACCTTTGGAGGCTGTTTACAAAACAGGCGTGAATCGACAATATTCAAAGCTTTTCCTGAAAACTGACAGGGTTTGTGATTAAATAGATGGAGCGCCCCCCCTCCCTTTGCAGGCTGCTGTGTGCACTTGAACATAAGCTGCCAATTGTGCGAGCTGTGCCCGGAGGGGCTTTTCGTATCATACTCGGTGTTTAATCTTTTATATCTAAGACTCTTTGTGCAGATGGGCTCCGCATTGTGCATATTCGTTGAAATTTCAGGGAACATCAACATTTAAATACTTATCTGTCAAATGTGTCCACAGTTCCCTACCAGTTGGTACTGAAACTTCTAGTTTAAGGAGGAGTTTGGTAAATCTTCGCTTCCCAAGCAGCAGCTGCCAGCTGAAGTCCAGGAGCTGATCTTTTAGTGAAATGAAATCCCATTCAGGTGCATCAGGGGTTGCCTTGACCAGGCGCTCCAAATATGAAGTGACCGGCAATTTCCAGTGCACCGCGCACCTTAGCTTTCACAAATGTAGTTACTTGCGTTTCAGTGTAGCACTTAGAGTTGTTGTATGCTGAAATTGGGGGCTAAAACCTTGGATTTGGGTTGCAAATCAGTGCCTGGAAATAAATAATTGGCTGTGCTCTGTAATGGGAGTTGAGGAACACCTGGGTGCCATGCTTCCCATTGCACTATGCTGCCTGTAAAGCCTGGTGAAATGCTTCTGCTGGAATATGGAATAAGTTTTATTCTTTTTTTCTCCTTTCCTTCTCTGCTTGCAGCATATGATTCAGGAGAAAAAAAAATGATTCTAAAAACAATCATCTTTTTTTTTTTTTTTTTCTTTTTTGTTATACTGATGTGAATGATGTTCTAGTGAAAATTGTGTGTTAAGGTACAGTGTTGCCTAGCAAAGATGTCAGAACTGCCTGCAGGAAGCGCAAATCATTGAAGAAATTTATTGTAATTTCCTTTGACAAATGAATTCCAGGGAAGAGAGAAAATATTAAAGAGGAGAAAAAAAAAGGGAGAATAAAGTATCTGTCCTTACGTAGCGCGCTCTGCTCTGGCTTGGGCCGTCTCTGGGGGTTGTTTGGCTGTTTATGGAGGGTTTGGAAAAGCAGGTGCAATTCCAGGGTTTGTAAGAAAATCAGGGCTTTTATGCATCCACGCTCGGGGTTGGGTTTGGCCTCTTTTGTCATCCCTTGGTCTTGGCCTGTGGTCTTGGAGTCGCGGGGCCCCTTCTGGGACACCCAGAGTGGCTCCTGTGCTGCTGTGCCGGGGGAGGCTGCCTCTCTGTTTCGCAAATTTAAGGCACACAAGCCCTTTTAAATTCAATAGAATTATTGTTGTAGAAATATGTTGCAGTCTCAAAGACTCTTGCATGGTTTGGGGGTACCATTAACTCAGAAAGCAAAGCTATGCTTGGAGGTACCTCATGTAGTATTTTGTACCGTGACCGTCAATATCCAGATGAACGATTAAGCAAAAGATCCGTCTCTGGCTAGTATAAGCATGTACTTTCCTGGCCGTATTATCAGAGCCATTAAACTCTATTGGTAAAAAGGGATTAATTAGTTAGTCCGGCTTTCCTTCTGTGCTAAAACTCTAAATGCAACATGACTTTAAAGCCTTTTAATTTTTTTTACGTTAATATTACAGATGTTGAAGTAGAACATCAAGTTATGCTCTAATTGCTAATCAAACTGAAATGTATTCACGTCCTTGTAGGGCTGCAGAAGCTGCGCATGTTAGTAGAACTTGTTCTCTCCTCCTTTAGCTTCTAAAGATGCAATACAGTTTTGTGGGGCTGGCAAGATGTGGCAAGAGAAAAGAGAGAAGGGCTGCAGAATACTTTACATACTCTATAAAATACAGTCCTTTTTGGATTCTCCTCTGCATCTCTTTGGCAAGTGCATTGCATGGCAAACTGCAGCTTCGTGCTGCTCGCGGCTGCTGTCACCGTCCCCGGTGTGTCTGCGCCCTCCGGCTTCTCACCAGCTTCAGCTTAGCGGAGCCTTAGAAGAATTCAAAGCAAATCCAATATCCCTCATTGCTGCTGTGGTTGCTGTGTAAAGAGAAGGCTGGGGAATGGGCGAAGGGGCCGCCACGGCCGCCGTGACGGCCGGTGGGTGATGTCCTCGTCCGCCGCGTGGGCAGGGACGGCCACGGGAAGGACCAGCAGCGCGTGGCGTGAGCTGCCCTGGTTCGGTCCCCTCGCGAGGGGCCCACTGGGCAGGGAGGGCGCCGAGACGAGCGGAAGGCTCGAAGGGGCACCCGGCGGGAGAGGGAGCCAAGAGGAGGGTTTGAGCCGTTTTTCGGCTTGTTTTATTAACATATATGAAAATGGAAACCTCGAGGGCTTTTTATGGGGCAACTGCCATGGCTGAAGATGGAGGTGGGGGGAAACTAGGTAAATAAGAAAAAAATACCCAGTTTCAGCTATTTTCCTCTCCCAACAAGAGCAACCTTGTTTCTTGTATGTGGATGGATATGTACCTCCTTTCATTAATAATGATCATAATTAGAAAGTTGCCAACTGTCTATTTATGTAACACTTCATATATGTTTATATATATATACACACACACATATGAGTGAAATTTAATTTGTTTATAAAACAGAGTATTTTGAGCTCTAGGAAGCAGAGGTGAATTGATGAAATATTAGAAATGTGCCCGGTTTAGCTCTACAGAAATACGCTGGCAAGTAGCAGGCTATTGTATGCAGGTTATATATGCTGGTATTAATTTTCAAACATCAGACAATTTATTATATCAAAACTTTACTTTGTGAAATAGTTCTGTTGATTTTTAAGCAATTTATAATTATTTATGCAGCATCTGGTTGTGTTTGCATTTCTCATAAACCTCTTGTATTCATTGTGTCTTGGACGAAGTGGTGTGCACCTTAGGACCTGGAGAGCACTGGAAAGGTGAGCCTTATCCCAAGGGAAAAGGGAATTTTCCCTTGGAATACTAGGAATTTTACATAAAGCAATTTTAACAGTGTTCTAACAAAGCTTTTCTGTACTGATTTGATAGCATTGACTATTAGACTGCCAAAATGTTAATTGGACTGGCAGAGTTTTGTCTTGACGTTTATGTGCTGTGCCCTTTTTTGGCCATGCAAGATCCTGAATGTAACAAGTCGTTGAGAAAATCTTTGATTTAATTCAAAGATCTCAAAATGTAAATTCACAGAAGTACAAGCAAGGAACCACAGGAATTAAGGAACTGCTTATAAATTACTTCTCTAAGAAATTAGAAGATGTGCATAAGGGCAAGGTAAACAGATCAGTTAATGCAGATGTGGAAAGAAATGATTGAGTCAGAAGCGAATGCTAAACCCTCTGCAACAGGAGCAGATAGGAACTTGGAACGATGCTCTATGCGGCTCTGAAGGAGCTGTGACTGGGTGGTAGCTGCATGGTTGTGGATCCCAGATAGCACTTTTTAGCTGCAAGACTTACCCAAGAATTGGATAAATAGCTGGGCTGCCAGTCGTGGGAAGGCTGGTCAGCGTGGGCCGGCAGGTTGCACAGCAGATGCTGCCCGGTCTTGGGTGCGAGAAAGGGGACAAATTCTGCATCCCCCCTGTCATTCATTAGTCTGCACATACGCTAAAAATTTCCCAAAGTCTTGATTTCCAAGCCCACCACCAGCCCTTCTGGCTTATGGGGGATTAACGTCGAGTAACGACTTGGATATACAGCCGCCAAGCGAGTGATACGCGCGCACGCGGCTTCTTATGGCCTAGACAATGTTCTTAACAGAAGTGCTGGAGTCGTTAATGGCATGCAAGATGCACACTGTGCACTTAATTGCTATTCTGTTCCTCTGCGGACAGGCACTAGTGTGTAGCCTCTGACGGAGAAACATCTATCTTGGTAAGGAACAGCCAGCTTTTCCCCTCGTGTCCTTTATAGGTAGCAGCTCGCTCTCTCTTCCCTAACTGTGCATTCCTCAGAACAAATACCTTGTGTGTAGTAATAAGTTTTAACCATTTAAGGATGATGGTGACAGCTGAAACTTTTGCTTTTAGTCTCGCATCAGAACTAAAACTCCAAGGAAAACTTCAAGCTACTCGCAAGGTCAATGCGCGAATTGATGCAGCGTTTGAAGGATGCATCGATGTTCTGGAGCCTGCACTGTCAACAGGATCAGTTCTCCTAACTGTTGTTTTATTAGGTGGATTTGTGTTGAAATATGACAAAGGTCTTGTGCTATTTCAGGACATTATTTAAACACATTCTTAAAATTAGTGTTTCCAAAAAAGGTACGGTTTTCTATATCTGTATTGCATTTAATATAAGGAATATTTTTTGATATCTTCATGTTTATTTTTCTGCTTTTAGGCAGGGTTCTCCATTGGTGTCTGAGATCTGCAAGAAAGTGAAGAATGCCAAGCTGAGTTTTAGGTTTGTCACCCCTCATAAGTCACACTGCTGTGTGAGTCTTCTTGCAGCTTCTCCCTCTTCTCCACGTTTTTCGTAAAAGTGAAACGAAGTGGGTCGTTAGGATGCATGAACCTTGTGGTTCTGACCCGTTACATCATCTGTAACCCTTTAAATGCCTTGGTGAATGGTTGAATGTTGTAGCATGTTGATTCAGGATGCAGGAGAGGCCAGTTTGCTTTGGAAAGAGGCTGACCAAGCTCTCCAAATGGCCATGGACAACCCGTGCCCAAGCAGAGCCCGTGAGGTGCTCCAGCACAGATGGACTGGCTGCTGCACAGGGATGGATTTGAGCGGAATTTGACCACCTGCCCTTTGAATACAAGCATCTTTATTAAAAGGAAATAAGTGTATTATCAGCTAGCTACAAATTTAGTGAAACTGAAGAATATTTTTATTCCTGGGCTTGTGATTGTACTACGAATATGCTCACCCAGGCCCTGGCACACAGGGAAAATTTTCTAGAAGGATTAATTAAAGAACATTTTTCCTGGCAGAGGAGAAGGTTAGGCTGATCACTTCAGGAATTGGTGTCAGCAGACGAATATATTATCTGACTGCAGATCAGCAGAGCATGTTATTCCGCTAGGTCAAGAGTGGCCAACTTCATTCCTTCTCCCCCACAGTACTGGGCACCTTAATTAGAGGAACCTTCCTGAAATTTTTGGCATCCTGAAATTTGCTGGAGGGCAGTGTGATTTTGCAGGAACCTAAACAAAATAAATTCTGAGGTTCTGGTTTTCTTTGATGAAAATAAATTTCTCAAAGCAGTGAATCACAATTAATGAACAACCATATGACAGTTATTGACAATCCCTCCAGAATATGCTACAGAGCAGTAAGATACTTTATTCTTCTAATAAGGGCTAATGTTACATGGGGCTCTGTCTGAAGGATCTTCTTGCTTTATTAAATCTCATTATGACCACCTGAATTGCTACATTCTACATAATGATTAAAACACTTGACTCCCAAGTGTGATATTATAATGAGGATGGAGTTCACAGTCTAAGGAGGCACTGTATCATTCTGCAAAGCCTGGCAGCACATGGAAGTGTAAATCAAACTCCTCAATGTAATTTCCATGCTGCTTCCACAGAAGAAAAAAAAAAATTTACATACATGTGTGTGCATGCGCGCGCACACACACATATATTTATATGTATATATGTCCATTTCCCAGTCTGAATAAGAATGATCTAAATGGAAATGCATTTTGCATATTTAAGTCTTGCTTATCTGTCTTGCTTAAATCTCAAAACCAAACTTAAGAAGTAAAGATAGGAAACAAAAATCGCATTCTGCCAGTGTCCTCTGGAGGAAGCTTGAGTGAGGAACTCTGATGCTCTTCAGCATGAGGATCCAGTGTAAGAACGGAATAAAGCCTGTTGGTCAAGTAAGTACTCCTGAGGTACAAAACAAATTACTGGCAGTGAGAATAACCACTTTCACTCACATCTCATTTCAATTTTTTTTTTTTTTCAGACCCCTTGTTGATCTGATTTTCTGTCTCATAGATGCATCCAATTCCTCAAGCTCTGTCCTGTTTCCGAGACTTGACCAGAGCAAGAGGGAGCATTGCAGGATAAGGTGCTGTTATGAAGGGGAGGATGATATTTTCAGGCCTTATCTGGCAATGGTGGAGCCTGAATCAGTGTAAGAAGAAGGTGAAAAAATATGGAAGAAACCCTGTTCTTGAAAAATTAGTCAGGGAACCATGTGGGGGATATGTCTTTCAGATAAAATTACCTACAAGGGACTTGGTCCAGGGATAGGCCAGTGCTGTCCTGTCAAATAAAATTCTTTCCAAATTACTTTGGACTACTGTTTTGGCTTTGAATTAGGTAAATCTGGCTCTGACTTCTGCCTGTGTTGATGTTTGCAGTCATTATGCCGTTTGAGGGACGGCATAGCAGTGCTTTGAAACCCTGAATAGGTAAGTGGAGTCTAAACATCAGTGTGGTAGACCCTCAGGTTTAGTTTTGTGAGAAAGAGGAAAACCGGTTAGGACATCTTTCATGGCACTCCTGAACATTTCCTATTATTTTTATAGGAAATTTATAGGAAATTTTTTATAAACTTATGTAGGAGGGAAAACACCCAATCACGAACAAGACCAATACACAGAACCCAAAGGACAGAATGGCATCTACCATTGAAAGAAACGGAGCATAGTGAAAATGTTGTTGCTGCTGAGATATGTTAAAGGTTTTTGTGAAGGCTCATTTCTACTGTTAATTATTTGTTTTATAGATTGGCTTTTCTATGATGGCATTGAGAGCGTTTTATGAACCGAAATGAAAACCACTGCTTTGCTTTTGTTGATGGCACGGAAGGGGCTGTGAGCTTTTGGAAGCTGCCTGGTTCAGTAATTATATCATTGTCGTTCAGTTGTCAAACTAATTGAATTTTCCACTTGGACTAAGACTGGGTAGATTCTGTTCTCTATAGAATCTTAATAAAAGACGGCCAACAGTTTTACCAGGAGGAACCATATCCTTTTTAATGTTTCTTGAAAGCAAAACTGCTCTGGGTCATTGCTGTACCTATGTGTGATACAATGTAAATAATTTACCACTGTGAATTTGGCTAAAGCTAGCTATTTTGGATTAGGACATTGGCCGAAAATTCAAACAGTCAACCAGGCTTATGTGTTCTTGTATATGTTCTCTTATCCATTTTAATTTTCTTTACTGCCCAAGGAAGTTCTGCTTTATTCTGTGCTACAAAAACTTGTATGTGATATGTAGGACAGTCATAGTCTTGTTGAAAAGACAAGAAAGCTGTGGAGGTTTTAGGGAGAATTTTATTGTTGCTGAGCACTAGGGAACCTCTATTACCCCTTGTGGTGTTTGAAAACAGGAAAGGCTCTAGGTCAAAGTTATTTGTTGATAGTAGATGAAACTTATCTCCTTAAGAGTTCAAAAGTTGACAGCTATTTGAGATATATCCCAGGAGCTAGTGATAGTTCCACTCTGTGATCCAAATCAAATAAATCTCAGTAATGCAATATTTGGTCAACTAGCTGTATAGAAGTGAAGGTATATTAAGACTGTAAGTGCAATAATTACTTTAGTGTGACTTAGTGTCTTTTATCTTTAAATGACCAGAAATGTCATATAGAGAAAATAGAATTTTAATTCATAATCTCAAGGAAACAAAGAGCTGAAGATGGGGAAAAATAAGTGATTGCATGCATTAGCTATGCATTTATATATATATATATATATACACACACACACACACATACACATATATATATATATATATCGAATACAAACTTACGGAGTGCTACCCTTATATTATCCAAACAGTAAGATCTCTCTTCAAAAACTTTTCTGAAGTTTCCTTGCCTGTAATTGGTTCTGATCTGCAACTGTAGCTGCTAAGGGCTGTGAAGTGCTATGGACCCTTTTCTATGAAATATGATTTTAGTTGTGTGTTTTTCATCAAATAATCTAGGCTGTTTCTATCCCACTAGAGTCTGGGATAGAAACTTCTAGTTTCTATCTTAGTTTCTATTTCTTTTAGTCTGTAATTGTCTCTGCTATTTTTTGAGGATGTAATTCATATGTTTCTTAGTGTCATTGTTTCAAAGGCTATTCAGGAGTCTAATGGGTCAAAAATTAGTTAAGGGGATGCTGAGAAAAGAATGGGTGAGCTCCCCGTGTTTTGTTTGTGTCTGTACAATAACTAGTGTCTAGTTGGAATGTTAGTCAAGCTGTAATCCATCATACACTCTTAAAATACACTTATTCAAATGACTATCAAATAAAGTTTAAAAACAAATCCTCAGTGAATAGGAGACACATTTTATGTCTCAGGAGCTTTGTTTGTAGAAAATCAGGTCAATTTTTAGGATTTTCGTCATGCAAACAATAACATCCCAGGTATCTTGATGCTTGGTTTAGTGGTGAGTTTCTTCAAGAGCTCTTAGCAGAGGGAGAAGGATGTGGATGGGATGTCTTGTTCTCTGTTATTGGTTCAATGCTTATTTTCCTTTTCTGTAATACTGTGCTGTTTCATCAGATCAGGGAAATATACATAATTTTAGCCAGAAAACAGTAGGATGGCTTGACCTGGTTGAATTGTTTGGCATGGGAGATGCATTTCTGTCAGAGAGAGGTAAGACGCGCATTGGTATGTCGTACTTTGTAAATTAGGCCTAAGGCAAAGACCAGCAAGAGGATATCAAGGTACAGTCTAAGGGAGGAAGAGGATATTGTTGATATTTTTACTGCTTTTTGAAATGCCTTTTTTAATAAGATGATTAATGGAGATAGTATTTCATCTGAGACTCTTTGACAAGACTACACAGTGTTTTGTTCTAAAGGTTTACAGTGTGTGTATTGAAACATATGGGTCCTTATTGTTTGCAAATGTTTTATTTACCCTTGAGAGGCTTTGCTCTTTACATATTTACATACACAGTATTTTGATATTGTTAAGGCAGCAAACATTTTGCTTAAATGTGCAGTTTGCATTTTAAAATTGCTTGGAGGAAAATGTGTGTTGTTGTTGTTTTTCTTAATATCCATCTATATACATCTGTATCTTTGTATACAGGGTGACTGTCAATATGCTAGTTTCTATTTGCCAAATAATGACGTTTTCTAATTAAAGAGCACACTTAGGATGTAAATACCATTTTTTAATGAAGCCAATCCATCAAAAGTTAGCAAATGTCTGAAAAAGGTTGCCCTTGTCTTCTTACTATATCTTCCTTGTATGTATTAGGATACAATCTTGAGCCATAAAATCATAGGACTAAAAGAGACTTTCATCTCCTCCAATTTTGCCCTCTGCCCAAAATGAAATCAACTCTCCTGTGTATTCCTAGCAAATATTTGTGTAGCTTTTTCTCACGAGCTTATAGTTATGGAGAGTCTGCAGCCTCACTTGTCAGACTGTCGCCCCTTAAGCTTTCTCAAACCTTGTTGTCAAGACAGAGTTATTAATTTCCTCATCAATAGAATGATTAAGTTTTCTTGCTAATTTAGATGTGTTTTTGCAGTTCCTCTGTGATTCAAGAAGCTGGTGGTATTAATTCCTTACAAATTTATTAGTTACAGACGTTAAAAATGTCCAGATGTGCTGGCTGTGTCCCCCAAACACTGTAGACCTTGGATCTTCTGCTCCTGCACTTCTCGCTGCTCCTGCTGCCTCCCCATCCCTTGCAGCTCCTCTTTCGTTTGTGTCTCAGTGTTCTATTACAAAGTTCTCTCATCAGGGCCGAAGAACTATCAAAGCTTGCAAACTGCAAGCTGAATTGGCAACCAGATGCTCAGAAGAAATGAGCAACGTTTGGCCATGAACTACCTTTAACCAAGATTTAATTACATATTCATTACTTCAGAGACTAGAAAAATTCAATATGACAATCTTAAGGGACCTACAGTTATAATAAATGGAAAATTCTAAAAAAGTCAGCCTAATGAGAGAATATATCTATATCAGTAAAATACTATGATAATTAAAACAGTCATTTAATTTCAGATATGTGTGATCGTATTGTGTTGCCTTTAGAGAAAAAGGATAAAAAAGAAAGAAACCACATTTTTTTAGTCTCCTGTTGGATGCTGAAGATCACTTTTTTTTTCTGTTAGCTATGAGTGCTTTCTGCTAATTTGGGCCAATCACACACACATCTTGTTGTAATCGCTCTAACCTTTTATTCCTTCTTGGCCCTGGTCCAGCGCTGCTGCCCATTGCTGCATCCCAGCCCATCTGCCAAGGGACGGAAAAGTCGGAAGGTCAACGGCTGCTTTTGCAGCAGGAACTGGCTGCTTTGCCATTATCCCTTTCTTTGCAAATTGTAGGGAGTTATTACTTGATTTGTGTTTAAAAGGAGGCAATTTACATGGGAGCCGCTTGGATTCCTCAGCAGAGGAATATTCTGAGTTTTAATCCTATTGTAATTTGCGTAGAATTTCACTTAACCTTTGTTTCATGCAAGCAAATATACCGTAATAAGCCGCGTAGCAGCTCGGGGCACCTTATATAAATTGTAAAGCTGACCCAGGGGTTCAAGTGTCAAACAGTGCTTTTCCAAATGTCAGCGATTTCTGAAGCTACATTTACCCTGGCATTACCGGTCTTATTTGCACGAAGTGGTAAGATATTAGTGTTAATCCCATGCTGTATATTGCGGACACAACTTCTCCCAGTGAGTTCGTATTGTGACCGATTGGTTGGAAGTGCCACCTCCTGCAGCAATGTGCATCAAGCCCATAAGGTGCCATCTGTCTGCTGTAAAAATCAGGCATTTCTGAAGCAATTGCGTTGATTTGGAGAGTTTTAAGATAGCCAGGGGAGGACAGCAAAGCAGATCACTATTGGAACCATAGTTCCAGTAGTGTTTCCATGGCTTGCTACCCGATCTAGCCTTTCTCTTATGCAAGCTTAACAAGTTTTAATTTTCTAGAATGCAGTCACATATTCATACTTTTTGAAGACAAAAATATATCTTTAAAAACACATTTTCTTCTGATCTGAAAGCCTTTTTCTTTTTTCTTTTTTTTTTTTTTTTTTTTTTTTTTTTTTAAAAGCAACCTTTCAGGTGATACTGTTTTATCACTCAGTTTGGCTGATCTACTGAGGATTTAACTTGCTACTCATACTGCACAAGGCATTTTCTTTTATGTATGATGTATGTGTGTGCATTAGAAAAACATTGGCTGGTGACTTCTCTCTTTCTTTTCTTGTCAAGTTGTTCATTTACTGCTATACGTCCCCGAGGAGCTAGACTACTTAGCTTCATTTGATTGGTTTTTAAAATCCAGTTGATGAACTGGGTCCGCCGAGATGCACCCCTGATGCCACATGAATCCTACAGAAAGCGCTGGGGCTGCCCAGAGATGTACCCAGGTAATTCCCTTTTCAAAGGCTGCTCCTAGATGTTATCTGGGCAAGCAAGGACATATGGAATATAGTATTGTTTCTGGGATTTTTTTTTCCCCAACACTGGCATTCAGAAATCTTTAAAGTTAAGCCCATGTTTATGTGCTTCTCTGTAAATCTGTTTTACATAAGGAAGGGATGTGGACAGAATATGTAGAGGTGGTAAACCCAAGTCATTTTTAGTGAACAGTCATCATGTGACAGTTGTATTTTTGAAGAAAACATATGCAATTAATAGTCTTCAGTTCACGTGCTGTGTCCTGTACCAGGATCGATAGCGCTTGACTTATGACAAGCAATAAACTCTTTATGTTTTCTCACAGCCAAATATCAATCTAGATTATAAATACCACAAAAGCCAACTTGGACCCAACTATGGACTCAGCAATCACTCTGAACAGGAGTTGTCTGTAAAAAGTAGATCTTGGCTTAGACTTTGCAGCCTGTCCAGGGATTGTTTGCAGTTTTCAATACCTACATAACCTAACTAATATGAAAAATATTCTAAATATGTAGCATTAAAGCTATGCATTACCCTCTACAGCTGACTCTAGTATCTAATAGCTTATTTGCTTTGATGTACATTATTTGCTTCCATAGTTTAATCTCTTAGGGAAAGAAAAAAAAATGCCAAAAATTTATGGGCACAGAATGTAGCATTTTTTTGCAAGTAGGTTCCATCAAAATGATTAACAGAAGGAATTAGTGTGCACATTACTTAGAAATTAAAAGCTAATTTAGTATTTTTCAAATGATAAATAAGGGATGGGAGGAGGATGGGATAGCTGAGCGTAAATCTCTCCCAGCAGTACAATCCGTCTGGTTACTTCTGTCTTCCATGCGCAGAGCGCTGGCACCTCCCAAGGACAGGGTAGTCCCCCTCTTGCCACAGAAACCAGGTGCCGTTAACAGCTTTTTATTAGGGCGAGCTGGGCAGATACAGGAGCTTTGGGGCCACAAAGAGTTGTCCCTCCACTGCCCATTAGGAAGGGAGTATGGAGCAGGATGGCTCCAAGCAGACATCCTGCGGGATTCGTTCTGAGAATGCTTTTCTTATAGGGCTGTGTGGGAAATTTTGCTTCACATGGTGAGATTCTTCTGGTGAGAAGTGATTCAGTAAGAAACTTAAGTTGAGGGCTTTTTTTTTGGCTTATATTTCTGTCTGGCGCTGTAGAAGAAGACAGTAAATGTTTCTTTCCAATTGTCAAGACAGACAAACTGCAAAGTATAAATATAGAAGAAAGTTTTCAGATACATTTGTGATGTAGACGAGCTGCCTGGGTTAGTGTATTCAGAAGTTTCCTTTTACATTATTTAAGACTCTTCTCTTGCATGATTTTTTTTTCTTTTTCTTCTTTTATTATGCCATTCATCTGGAAATCTATTATAGTAGTTGAGTAGTGCAGAGGCAGAGGGGTGCATACGAAAGGAAGATACACGAGGGGAAAGAAACCCCTTTCCTCCCTAGCCCGTCTTCCCTGTTTTTGTGTTTTCCTTTCAGGCCCCATTTTTCTTACACTACTGAATATTGTGTTTACCTGCGATGTCATCACTTAAAGTGGTGTAAACAATTCCGGAACAAGGCAAAAAAAATAATTTCTAAAGGTAGCAGATTGTTTTGACATGTTTAAAGAGGACATACCTGGTTAAGAGAACAGGACACTGAAACCTATGAGGATGTCTTGTTCAAAAAAGAAAAGGCCTGTACACAGTTTCATTAACTACATATTTAAGAGGAGATATAAGGAAGAAAAGTGCGAAAGCAATTAAAATAAATTATGAAGGTGCATATAATCTTCTGCAGTGGGGTATTGAACCTAATCCTGTGAAAATAATGAGCAGATTTTCCAAAGTGGAGAAGTAGGTCTCTTTCTGGACAGGAAATATCTCTTCACTATAGGTAAGAAATAGATACTGCTATAATAGATACAGATAATAGATGCCCTTAGAAAATTTTAAGCCTGGCAAAAAAATGCATTAGGGAGATGGGACAGGAATGGGCGAAGAAAGTTCATGTGTTTTCAAAGGCTGAAGAAGAGCCTGAATCATGCTAAGCTGCACCACATATAAACTCATAGGTCCAGATATTGCAGTTTTTAGGCCTGGGATAGGTGTCCAGGGCTACTCTCCTGGGCACCAACTATAGATTTTCATGTGCTTCCATTAAAAGCAATGGAACTACTGCTTTAGTTAAGGGCATGGCGTATTTAAAATCTAAATTCCAAAACACAGAAATTACCTACCTGAAATTACAGCTGATACAGATGTGATAAAAGTCTTACTGAAGTTTAAGAAGCTGATGTGAAACTTTGCAGAGACACAAACTTTATCTTAGAATTGCTGCTTAGATCTATTTCCGTCGCCCTACTTGAGCAGCGTTTCTTTGGCCAGAACAGAGCCACCTTCTTATTCCTTTGATAGGAAGAAAGATTCATTTGAAAAAAGAAAAAAATTAAAGGCTTGCTATGTTGCCAAGGACAAGCCACGGTGGGCAAAAAAAATCCCTAAAAGCTATTGTGCGTCCTGCCTTTTGCTGAAGTAATATTTTCACCAGAAACTCAAATCCCTTTCTCATCTCTCCCATCAGTGCTAGGAACACCTGTAATCATTCTCTCTAGACTTCATTTCCAGAGCTAGATAATGTAATTTATAGTATTATGTGTAGGGAAATAGGGCATGAAAATATATCTTTTCAAGAAGTTCTGCAGTAGATAAATTTGAACAGATGACGTGTAAGTCTCATTTTCTAAGTTAGCTCTCTCTCCTCTCTTTTGCTATATTTACATCACATTCCTGAAATACATTGTTTAATATTTTCCTTTCATTTATTATTAAAGAAAAATAAATGCTTGCTAATACTTTTAGATTCTGGTAAACAAGATCTAACAAACTGCGAGTTTTAAGCTCTTTGCTATTAACATTGTAATCTAGTTGGCTTATCGTAAAAGTCATTCTTGTTTCCAGGTTATCTGTTGCAAAACTCCTTGATACAGACCTATATTGTGGATGGCGTGTAAGCCATGTAGAGGAATAACTCTTTTATATAAAAGCTTAATTTTAAGCCTTCAAAAGCCTTAAAGAAGTTAAAGTCTTTAAGTGTACTCCAGAACACTGAGTATTCCTGGTTTTCCTGTCAGCCTAAAACAAGCCTGGTATGTTCAACATTTGTTGAATTGCTGGAAAAACTAACAAATGTAACTAACTTTGGATTTCTGTAGACCTAGATGACAGAGTGATTCGGTGTATTTTTGTCAGAAAATGATTCTTGGTTAGTGCTCTTTGAAGATTTAAGAACATTTCTGGAAAATACTATTTCCCTAAATGTTGTAACATAATGTATCTCCAACTGTACCCTGGCAAACCACGTGCATGGATGATGGGCTGTTGTAATCTCAGGAAGAAAGCTCTTCATACTTGAAATGTTCACCAGTCATCACATCAGTCGGTTGCCATCACATCAGTCGGTTGCCATCACATCCATGCTGCACTGCAGCCTGCGACTGTGCGAATAAACCAAGGGAATCATTTCAGCTATTTGGAGATATTTTAGTAATAAAAACTGTAGTTCTCAACTCAGCTGCTCTCACTCATTTTATGTGTTTCCTGACTTGTGAAGGAAGAGACAGTTTGGGGTTTCAGCATTAGAAACGGGTCTGCCAAAATCCTTTGGTCGTCCTCCTGCTCCGGTGACTCCAGGGTCTCTGGACTTGTTGAGCTCTGGCCATGCATCCTCTTGCTTCCCGCAGGGAGTCTGGGATAAAGTCATGGACTTGAACCCCTGTCCTCTCTTTCATGTTCCGTAGCAAACCTATTACAGAGCTACTTATTTCTCGTAACTGCTGTCTTCATCTCACAGTTGGTAATTTTCTGTCTGTCCTCAATGCTTCCAAGTATTTGAAAGGATGCCCAAGGAGGGTTTTTTGTATCTTCTTGAGAAACATTGACAGAGATATTCACAGTACGGGAGAAAATAATAGTTCTTTCACATGCTAAAGTGAATGCAAGTGCTAACTGTATTTTTAACTTTTTGCAAATTTAACTATCCAAACCCTTGAATACTTCCCCCCCCCTTTTTTTTTTTTAAATAAGCATATTGATGTAGATGTTGCTTAGAGATTTTTAGATTTCTAGACTTGGTTTTCTGTGACTATAATTGGCTTCAGTTAATTTTATGTTGCAAAAGTGAAATTATTGTAAATAACCCTCTAAAATCTTAAATGCTACATTAAAATTATGCAGAAAACAAATTTTCTGAAGTACAAAAAAAAAACAACAAAAGTTAAGATTAGTGGTGATGTTCATATTTGTGTACGTGCATGAGTGGGCATCAGGAAAACTGGTACTCTCAGAAATCCAAGTCTGTCTCTGCAGTGTCCTCTCGTGTCCCTTCCTATCTGTTCCTGTCAGCTTTAGTTTGAGGTGCAGGTGTCAGTATTTAACTTGGCCGTCTCGGCTGTCAACCATAAATGATAAAATGTTGTGAGGGGCACTGCCGTGAGGACAGGCCCCAAAATGTTTTAGATTTAAGTGTTGGTAGCAGTAATTTTGCAATGTAATGAAGAAACATAAATTAATCTGCTATGCCATTGCAATATTTGGGTTATTTTATTTCTTCAGCTGAGGATTCGTAAGTCTAGCAATAAGCCTTCCTTTACTGCACTCAAACAGGAGAATATTGGGTAATTAATAGATGTTTTGTTACTTCTTGTAGTAGCGAAATAAAGTACAGCTCTCCTTTTTGCCAAAAGAATACCTGATCATGATCATGACAGACATCAGGGAAAGAGAGCCAAAGGTGTTTAATAATATGTCTTTAAATAGGAAATGAGTGCGTTTATCCTATGAGATATTTAAAGTGTGATTTTATAGAGCTGACAAAATTTTTAATGAAATACTTAATGTAGGAATTCAAGGAAAAATATTGTTTTCCTTTCAAATCTGAAACTCTCTGAAATTGATCTTTGTGTCTAGAAAGACAAAAGTGAAAATGAGTTGTAACATATATACTTTCGCCATTCTGCAAATTTGTGCTGTACTAGCGATCGATGAAACGTGCCATCTTCTTCACTGTGAAGTTGGCAATTATTAAGGATTGATGGGCAGAATATGCTAAGCCATGCTCCAAAGAATGGCATTTTGAAAGGCTTTTGCAGGATGAAAGGTACATCAAATAAAAATACGGTATTAAGTAAGGTAGATTGCTAGGAGTATCTGGAAATCTTACCCAAACTATGTCATTACTTTAATCAAATAAGTGGTGACAGCTTTAATTTTAAACATAATTTGTTTTTTGATGCTGTTAATATTCAGTGTCATTTATCTATAATATTTTGGATTTTTTGATTGTCAGTAGCCATTTTTATCTTCTGTTCAAAGCCTTGTGGAGAAAGCAGCTGAAATATCGGGGATGGCCTCGGTAGTTTTCCTACGTAATGCTGACCCCAGTGGCTTTTTATCTCTGAGGAATCGAGGCCTCTCAGCCCTGTATCCCTAAAAGTAGTAGAGGTTATTCCACCAGAGACAGGGAGCACGTTGTCTGGGTGCTGGGTTTCCTTAGCTGGGCACCATAGACTGGACCCATTTGTCAATACTAGTATAAATGCAGAGAGTAGGAAGGATTTTTTTTTTTTTTTTTTTTTTTGCATTGATCTTAATCTTGCTGACCTGAGAGAGCAAGTAATCTGGCTGTTTAGCAATTTGTTTCTAATCAGTGCAGCACCACAGATCAATAGGCCTGTGGGATGTGAGTACTGGAGCCAATACAGCTAGCTCGCTGGGGCTGGAAAGAGCCACCGTCTTAAACTCTGCCCTAAGCAACCGCTGTGCTGGCCTTCTCCTCAAGGTAAACCTGGCCTTTCACACTGATTTTCTGTGTGACCCGGAAGGCAACTCTGTCCGTTCGGCCAAGCAGCTTGTCCTCAGCATCCTTGAGGATAGTGCTCTTTGCTCATTGCGTTTGTTTGAGTATTGTTTGAATGCTCTTCTGGATGTAAATGCAAAGCTCACCTTTATGACGTGAGATAATTTCACTGAAGTGGGAGAAGTAGTCATTTCATTATAGACTGTAAGGACTTTCCTAGGATATTCTGTACAGCACTGATTATCTGCGTTCCGGAAGACTCTTTCCAATTGGTGTGTGTGTGTGTGCGCGTGCGAGCTGCAAGTGCTTTTGAGGAAATGGAGAGCTGATTTTATGAGAAAAGATGAAAGCTTGGCTTATTTAGGCTAGAAGAAGTGTTTGCATCCTAATAAGATTGCTTTCTATAAATAGATGGGTAGTAAAAGCCAGGAGAGAGCTTTGCTGCATTTAGACAAGAGCATAGTCTACAGTGTAAGAGCAAAGGAATTCACTTCCAAACGTTCATACCTAAACTGGCAATTACAAGAAATGCGCTCTTCTAAGAAGTGGACGAATGACACTGCAAAACTGTCCATGGCAGTAAGTGTTTGTGGCCTCCAACATAGACTTAAGAATTATGGTCTGTTTCTGGGGTGCATGTGTTGAATATTTGATATTGATGTTGGTTTTTTTGGCACTACTCTTCTTTTCAGAAATAAGATAGCTCCTTCCGTTGGCCCGTAGGTTTTCAGCTCTGTTTGGAACTTGAGGAAGAGTGGTTTTTTTTAGGCTTGACCCATGAAATTGTTTTATTGTATTTTGCTAATGTAAGGGATAAATTATTGGCCTTCCCTTGATTTCCTGTCTCTTGTAAGTCTTTTAAATTCTATGAAATTGAGTTACCTGTGACAGTAAGGAATTCTAAAGATTGTTTTTAAGTGCATTGACTTATATTTCTATCATTCACTTTACGAAAGTGTTTTCATGTTGTTATGATCTGCACCGAGAGTATCAGCTATGTCTTTACCTTCAGAATTTTTGTGGAGGTTACATTTTTGAGAGCATTTGAGGAATCTCTTGACTGTGTTATAAAAGCTGAATATATGGTACTCCAGCAGCATTGCAGCTTCTTCATCTGGCAATGAGGCTGCAAGATAGGGTAAATCATAACAATCTGAGAGCTCTAAAGATTAGCTGAATGCTATTCATTCTAAGGGTATTGGAGAATAGAAATTGCCTTGTTTGAAGTGACTGTCTCCATTTTCTTGCTTTCAGGGTCAGTGTTTTTTTGGGGCCCACTTTGATACCACTTACTGAAATCCCTCCAGAGAGTTGCTCCCTTGTCATTGAGATGGAAGGTTTGAAGAGCTGTGTGAAGGTAAGCACTGCTCAAAGAGTCTAGATTAAATTTTGAAAATGGTTTCCTATTAGAGAAAACAGTGTGTTTAAGCCCTAGAGTGGGAACTGGGAACTTAGATCTCTTAATGCACTACAAGCAATACTTGAGAGCCCCATTTTGTATTGAGTTGTGTGCTTGTGAACCTTGCGCCTTCATCAATCACAGAGAAGTTGATTGGAAAGTCACTCATCATTTCTGAAGACGTGGAAATTACTGGGTCACCTTGGGCACGTACAGAGAACGGGCAAAGGACTCATTACGAGATCATTTTCCTTCTGATATGCTTCTGTGTGGCAACCTGAAGGAGAAAGGCAACTCTTCCAACCAAGGGGCATTTTCCATGTTCTGGGCTCATTGCAGAGCCCTGAAGGCAGATGTAGGTTCTCCCTTTTGTTGCTGGAGCTCCTTGAACTTGGCAACTTGTAGGGGAGCTTGTTTAAATTTAAAAGTTAATATAAGCTTTGTCAGGATGCACATGTGAAGTTTAGCAGTTCTTTACCATTATTCATAGAGATGCGTTCCATTAAGCTACTTTGAAAGTTATGTGAATTATTATGTTAATCTGTAAAAGGCACTCTCTTTTTCTGGAATAATTTCATGTATGAATAATTTGGAACAGCACATCAACAAACAAGTATGTGTTCTTTACTTTTTGGATCTATTATTTCAAAATCAGGGATAATCGAATATTACCTATTTTTGAATCATGTTATGCATCTGTAGGACGAAGAAGTCTATTGGTAAGTTAAGTATCACTGCTATGTTCAAGGTTTTAGAATTTCCAAAACAGAGGCAGACTTAGAGACAGACTTTTAAGGTCAAAAAGATGTGAAAGTGTTGTGCAAAGGCTAATTCATGCCACCATACCAAATCTTTGTGGAGTATACTTATTGCAGACCAAAATAAATTCCTTGCAGTCACACTCCATTTTAATATGCAGGATTAATTCCAGATGGCTCTAAATAACAGTCTGAATATTAAGGTTTCACACAAGGAAGTGTTTCTGTATACCTTTGCTTTAAGAATGTGTAGGGTGTTTTTTCATTTAGATGGGTTCTGGTTGGAGCATGTTGGTATTGTGTGTAGATTTTTCAGGAAAGGATTCCCATAATTGTCAAATGATGCCTTTTGTAGTCTCAGATCAGTCAAATAACTGATTTTTAGTCCTCTCCAAGGTGAGTTCTCTGCAAATTTTAACCTGCATGCATTTTTGATACATTTGGAAATTGAATTTCATTTCCTACCTGCCTAAAATAATTCCATATCTTGTTAAATTAATGCTATACATCATATTTACCTTAATAAGTTAAAGTGTGTTCAGAAATGTCTTCCTCAGAGCTAAAACTGGAATTGTGCCTTAAAGATTAATCAGACAATGGGCAACTAGCGTGGCACGAACTGGCAATGCAGGCAAATAACCCTGTTTGAAACAGCGTGGTGGTTGCATCTTGATATGATGCATTCTCATATGTTAATAGACTTTGATTTTGAACTTGGATAGTTGCCACTGGGACACCTAGACACATGAAGTCTGTTTTTGGTTTTGTAGCAGAATATAAAACCAATTAAAGCCTTCTTAATCTTTAAGGTTCTGCACTGCCCTGCACTGCCTTGCAGTTGTGCTGATCCATAAGCATGGTCAGGTTACTGCTTTCCTCCAAGGGCTTCATGTAGTGGATTTTCTTTACTTTCTTCCACTGCAAATACACATATATGACCAAATGATGCCCTCTGGGGCTGTGTTGTGGCTCTTGCAAAGAAGCACTCAAGCAGAAGACTGATGCTTTTTCAGCAGAGGACCCCTTGCTCAATGGAGACGCAGGCGGAAGCGCAGGAACTAAAGGCAAGTTGAAATCTCAAGTGTCAGATGTGTATCATTTCAACAAAATCAGCAGGCTTTGAAGGCACGTGTTTGTATGAAAAACACTCTGAGCTGTGCAAAAGACTCGGGTGTCAGTGAGTTTTATCCTGTAACGGATAGCAAGAGTGAAGAGCCATACCTCTCTCCCTGTAATAAAGCTTACGGCACGTTGATGTTTAAGCACGGCCTAAATCCCGGTTGAATCAAAGAGCTGTTAAAGCTTAGAAATGTCTTGTTTGTGGTTTAGACGCGCGTTGACCTAAAGCACGCAGATTTAAAACCCCATGCCTTAGTATGAGCTCAGATTCGTACTCGGTCGGCGAACAGAAGGGAACTGCTTGTGACTTTTGGGCAGGTAACGTGGTAGCCTCCATGCTTTTCTTAATGGTTAGGTAACCAAAAGTATCAAAAAGAAAAAAGTAAAGGAGGTGAACAGTTTGGGTACCTCTTGTAATGCTGTGTTGTCAAAGACCATCATCGTCTTTGTGATTTAGCAAGTGCAATCTGGTAGACAAGAACTGAGTGTCCAAGCTGCTTAGCTGGAAGAGCTCTTTAGATCTGAAATGTCTATAGCAATATCTTCACAGCAAAGGGGAAGTTTCCACTAATGTGAACGGGATGATTCAAAGAAACTTCAGGGACAGCTTTTCGTGGTGATCTCAAGGAGACTCACTGACTTTGGGGTCAGAGATGAAATCCTTGTGCTTTAGATACTTAATGAAGAAAATATCCTTATTGGGAATGTAAATTGGATGTTTAGTCCCACTGATATTATTAGCATCTGCATATATATAGTTTTTTTTTTTTTTTAAAGTAAAGGAGTAGTTTAAGAGCTGTACTATTAAACTAATTGTGTTAGTAATCTTGATGAAATTGTGTTTCTGCCTGGAACTGCTCTCACTTCTGCAGACTTTGCTCTTCTAGTTTTACCATGGTGAGCTTGTGTGACATACATTATCCTGCCCACTGCTTACCTATGACGTTATCAGTGAGATAAATTTATCTCAACCTCACTTACAAAACAATATAATGTATGTGGGGGATGTTCTCCCCCAGACCTGGATTTTATCCCCAGGTTGAAAAGAATAAAAATATAGCACTTAAAAGCCCTGTTTGCCTTCTCAAAGGACTGCAGGAAGCCTCTTTGTAGAAATTGTAAAGCTTTTCAAAAAGCTTTTTAAAGATTTGTGTGTGTGTGTGAGGACTTTGTCATCCTGGTTCCTTTATGTAAAAAAGCAGGCTGTTTAAAACAGAAAAAAAAAAATACCTTAAAAGTTTTATTGCCATAGATTCCTTTCCCTGGGAGGACTGGAGGACTGTATTAGGGGTTCTTTGTTTTGCTCCTGTATCTTTGACACTGCCTTCCCTGGTCCTCAGGCTCCGCCAGAGGGACGGGAACGTTCCTGAGATGGGTCCCGCTGTGGGGGGACGTTCCTGAGATGTTCCCAGCCATCCCGGGGCGGGTGCTTAACAGGGTCGCAGCGGGGAAGTGGGGTGGCTTGTTCATCAGCCCAGCTTTGCACTGCTACAAGCCCCTGTTGGGAATTTTTCTGCATCCTTAATTTGCAGAATATTGTTTGAAATTAAGAATAATGTGACATATTTATGCAGTGTTTCCTAATCGATCCCTGTCACATGATAATGTTCAATTACAGATTTATTCTGGAATAAAACTCAAAAATGGCCAATTCACCAGCCTCACAGTAGAAGCTGGCAATATATTTTCTTTATCTTATGATTACGTATTTTAGATTACACATGCCAATTTCTTTTGGCAAGAACAGCATGAGTTCCTGTTATCCCCAGCTGTGAACAGATGAAGGAGCTAAACCACTAAAACCACTAAAAACCATGGGATGAAGAACTCCTTGAGTTATTTTGCAGGAATAGAGAAATATTCTGGAATATATAATTTATCACTGACAAAAAGATTGCATGCACTGTGTCTGAAAAGCTCAGAGTGAATCATAGCGGGGAATATTTTCTGTCTTTCAGGAATGGCCCTGTATCTCTAAAGCTGAGAACCTGTCAAGGTCTTCTCAGCACACCTGGCTTGTTAACTAGCAAGGCTGATACCAAAAAGGAATTTTGTTTTTAAGCCAGGACACAAGAAAGCAAGCTTGGACTTGGCTCCTGTTACTTTTCTGTGATCATCTGCCCAAAGGAGCTTTTGTAATCAGCTGAGACCCCTTAGCTGTTTGCAGAGAGCAGTGCTTTTACCTTGTCACAAGGTCTTACCTCAGTTATTTTTACTGCTATAAATTATGGAGGAGAAGTTACTGTCTTCCAACAGTAACTATGGGTGGCATGTATATATTCTAGCTTGTGCCCCTGTCTTAAGCGTATATAGTCAATGGGGTGGGAAAAGGTCCTCCTTTAAAGAATAGTTTAGACCTTGATTTGAAATGCTCCTTGGAGAAGACCTCCTCTGTCCGTGGGTTGTAGCAGACAGCACTAGGGTCACTAATCTCCTCATCTCAGTACCTTCAATACCCTCTGATTGCTTGCAGAAATATTTTCAAGAGCAGAGAAATTTAAGAGGGAGAAAAGTAGCTGAGCAAGTAGAATTTAGCCTCAGAGTGTGGCAGGAGGAACTCAGTGTTTGTGCCAAAACTGTGATTCTGCTGAAGATTTTTCTCAGTCCATTTTAACCTCACTAGGGATGTACGTGCTTTAATATACCCAAAGAGCATTGCTGCTAATTTTCAGCATATAGGGTGTGTATTTATCATGCAGGTGGAGCTGCTTGCTCCTTGGCTGAGATATGATGAGCTTCATACCTTGGGGATAGAGTCTGCACCAAAGCAACATATTTTTGTTGTGTACAAATCTACTGTAAACGGAGCCCAAATGAGCTTCCTGCTCATCCTTGCATGCAGCACGTCTCACGCGAGGAGCGCTCTGTGCAGCTTTATGAGCAGTTTGTGTATACATTGAAGAACATATCGTCCACGGAGTTTCAAATTGGCATCGTGCTGGCTACTGTGTATCCCTAAGGGAAAGTGGTGGGAGAACACCTATCTGCTTTTATACTGATGGGATCAGGTTTGTGTTCTTATAATTTGCCTAGCAGTGTAGTGAGAGACTAAAATATTCACTGAAAAGCATTTTTGCCTTGTGTAACCTTGATATAAATGAAGAATGTGAATTTTAAAGAAATTAGGCTTATTTCTGTGCAAACGGTCACAAATATGGCTCTGAAATATTTGGAGGAGCTTCGGATAAGGTAGGGCATACCTTAAGCTTTTCTTGATGAACAATTTTCTCATTCTGCCATCATCTTCAGCTGACCCTGTGGAAGCTCCTGCATCCGAAAAGCAGCCTGAAGATGGAGCTGCTGTTACAGCTTCATTTGGTCTTGAAGGGGTCCTGGGAGGTCAAGGTTCTCCTACATCTCTAACTTCTTAAGTACAGTTTGGAGAAGAAATGCTGTGCAATACTGTAGAACTATGATCCTGATACTCAACCGTTACAGCAAACGTGCTTTTTCATCAGCCAGTTTTTGACCTAGCAGGAAACAATTTATTTTTAAGTGGTTTGGAAGCTGGAGGAAACACAAAAGATCTTGCCCGTCTGGAGGGCAGGAGGACTCAGATGGGACATTGCCTTGACCTCTCAGAGAGCTGGAGAGGCTGGTTTGCACATGGAGCCCCTCATTTTGGGATAACAGCATTAGGTGAGGCACTTCATATCTTTACCTGAATTATCTGGTAGTTCAAGGTCTTTGTGGGGCATAACCTGGAGCTCCGTGAGCTATTCTGGGTCAACCTTGTTTGACAAATGATTAATTGAAAACAGAGCAGCTGCAGATCACCTGGGGGAGGGCAGGGAGTGAGCAAGTGTGGCTTGTTTGGTCCTAGAAAGCAGAGGTGAAGAAGGGATGTGATTACTCCCTGTAAATGTATAATGGGCAAAAACACCAGGGAGGGAAAATTTTAGCAGAAAAACAGCATTGGCACAAGAAGAAACAGCTTTAAGATCCGCAGCTGTAAAGTTAGTTTGGAATTACAGAAAAAGGGCTCTTAATTAGTAGAGCAATCAGGTCATGAAGCAGTTTTCAAATGGGAATAGCATGGAAAAATGCACTGCTCTCAAAGCAGAGCTTCCACAATTTGGGGAAGTTTATGTGCTGCTTACCCAATTACCGTGTCAGGCCTAGGTCTTTTGTGCACCAGAATGAAGTTGTGTCTGCCGTTTTGACAAATCAGTTTCAAGCTACAGGTAGGGATTTTGTTGTTTTTATTCTGAAAGATTCTGAAAACTTTCTTTTAAAATGGTGTACAGCTGCCTTAAGTTGGTTTCCTTATCCTCTACCAATGTTTCTAATGCAAATGCGTTTTTAAAATTCTGTACTTGTTTTTCCTCATACTTTTCTGCTTATCCTCAAATATAGGGTAGGAAGGTTTCTTTGACAGATCTAGCTAATACCTCTGATGTGTGGTTAGCAATTTTCCTTTTGGTATTTTGTCCCTAGGAGCTCTAGGCTTGGGTTGTCCTCACTGGGATGAAAGGCTGCGCGGTGACTTTCAGTACAGGTCAAATAGAACTAGGTGGTTACTTGCTGTCTCCTTCTTCAGGTAATCACAAGTTGAATGCAAGCTAATAATGTTATTCAAATAGTACACTGCTTCAAGAAAAAGATGGATGAGGCCTGGAAGGAGCTCTAAATGGGCATGAGATGTCCATACATTTAGTAAATACAGCTAGGAAGAGCTAATGAGAGCTGGATTTGTTTGGTCTAGAAAGGAGAAGCCTGTAAAGCTGAGAATGGGTGATATGTGCAAAAGGATTCTGGAAAGAAGAAGAAAAACTTTCTTTCTTTTTTTTTTTTTTTCTCTCTCTCCGTATTCAGGGGGAACAAGATGGTACTGAGCCTCAGATTTCGGTAAAGAGTTGTTTTTTTTGTTTTTTTTGTTTTTTTTTTTCCCCCCCCTGCAGAAGCTGAGGCAAAATGCTTCAGCTCAGGAGTATTTTGCCTATGAGGACTGCAATCCCTGCCATGGGACTGTGTGATGTGCCAGAGGACCCGTTCTAATGCCTAGGTATGAAAGGAGAAGCAAGAGAGAATTCTTTTCTTGTTTGCAAAAGGAAAGTGTTCTGAATAGATAGTCTTAAAAGAACTGAAAATCTTAATCTTGGCATGCCACAAATGAATCAAAATGATGCAAAAGGTCTTGCATGAAAGAAAAGTGTAAATTATGTATACCCAAAAAAAAAAAAAAAAAAAAAAGTACTAGAAGCAAGCATCAGGGGGAAAAAAAATCATAGAAAAAAAATCTAATGAAAAAAATTCTAGTACTGATTCTTGTAGGTTTTGAGAGGCTAAGAAACGGTGGTATGGTGCAAGGCTGTTTGGCTAAAACGATATGGATTAACTCTTGCCATAGCTTCAGGTATGGAATTGTACTAAATGATTCTGGCCCGCACGTAAGAACCTCGTCACGATCATGAGATCAGTGCTGGGCAGCGGGGTGCCCGAGGGCAGCACGGTGGGGCGTCAGTGCACCTGGTTAACTGGCTGGATCCTCTTCTGTGCCAGTTATAAGCGGTGCAGGTGAGAAGTTTGTTCCTTCTGCAGCTTCGCCCCCCCCCAGTCTTTTTTGACTAATTAAACCAAAAGCTGGACTGGCCAAGATTTTACCTGCTTCCAGAGGTCTGTAACATGTCTTTTTTTTATTATTATTATTTTTATTTTGAATAAGTTGGCATTTAGAACAGATGAAGATGCTTAAATTCATAAATAATCAAATGTTTTAGTGCTGAACTTCTATCACTTTGACTCAATTTGTTAACCAAAATCTGCTGTAAATTGTACCAAACTGATGAGAAGCAAAGAATGATGTCCAGCTTTTCCCTCACTTACCGTTGTTATCTTGGAGGCTCTTTCTGTATTGGCATGTTCACGTTGCCTTTTACATCTTTGCACTGCTGTTGCCCGCATGGTGTCGAAGGAGTAAATTCTCCATGATTCCTCAGAGATGCGGGGGGATGTTTTCCGGCAACCTTGCGAGGAGGCATTTCAGGTGTTGCTTCTTATTTTTAACTGCATGATGTGTTGACCCTGATCCTCTGCTTACAGTAAGCATTTTTTTTTTTTTTTCTTGACTGGCAATGGTTTTTTTGTTTGTTTGTTTGTTTTTGTAGAGCAGCAGTTTTGTGTTTATATGTGGCAGCTTGTCCCTGCTGTTGCTCTTAAGTACTATATCACTGTCGGATCCTTTAGCACGTGGTCTTTTTTCTTTCTCATTTTTCTTTTATATTATGTACTTACGTATTATTTCGCTCTCTTTTTTCCCCCCTTCTTTCCTCCTCCTGCTTTTAATCCTTGTGGAGTTACTGTCTTTGGTCTCCTCTGGCAATGCTAGAAGAGAGCTTGCTCCGTCAGAGCGTGCGCTGGTACCGCGGCAGGTGATGGAGATGTTCTCACTGAACTTACTAAGCGCGGTTCAAAACTGAACCTACGTCAACACGAAGGGATCAGACAATATTTTTGGGTCTTTCCAATGCCTAGTTCATTGCCTTGAATAATAAATCTGTGGAAAATAGTGGAAATCAGGCTGCTGAAAGCATCTCTGGCCATCTCCCTTGGACATACAACTCTTCGTTACAGAAGCTGAATCGCCGTTATAATGTATGATTATGGATAGCTGACAGAGAAGGAAGGACCCTGTATCCATAAACAAAATTTCAAGCAAAATGGTGACGTTTATGCCAAAAGCTATTTTAATCGTATTTTTTTTCAGTGGGGTAAGAGATTGAAAAAGGTTGCAAATTTTTGAACCAGGATGTTGGATTTTCAACAAGTGGAAGTCAGTGAAGGCTCATGAATTTCAGCAGGGTTAGGAATATCTGTGTCACTTGAAGATTTGTTGTAGGATCAGCATTTGTATAACCCCTTCTGAGTGTTTAGCTTTCACTAAAGAAGAACTGTCAGTTTCATCCTGTGTTTATAGGGGGCATCTGTATTATAAATTATCAACTAGCCCGAAAATGCAATAATTACCTTGTAGAAATTATCTAGTGTTTCGGCAGTAATTTAAAGCTATATATTATGAAATAGGAAAGCAGCAGAATATCAATGAATAACCTGAGGTGTGGTGGAAAGAATTGCCTTTCTGAAGGGGGAAACGGTGCCTCCACCTCCTGCAGAGCCTGGGCTGAGGGCTGTGACCCTCCTGCCCTCCTCAGGCAGGTTCATCATCTAGTTAATGTTGCTGTTAATGTTGAGGGTCTTCTCTGTTGTCATTTGCCTTTCTTGGGGGCTTTAAGAACACTTAAATAAAGCACCTCCAGGACAGCATATTGACAATGCTCAGAAGATCACAGAATAAGAGGAAATTTGCTCAGAAAATGGAGGGTAAATCCTCCTCTGTATGAAGGAGAGCTGGATTAAATCACTGAGAAATATAGGGCAAAACACAGTGTTCAATTTAGAAAGAGGGAGGGGGGAAAGCTTGGGTGAACAGAATCTGTTTGAATTGGAGATCTGGAAAACCTCTTTTAATTTTTTTTTTTTTTTTTTAAGAGTATTTCTCCTCTGCAACCTTCTCCTTTTACCATATCAGATGGGCAGCCCAGTATGTACTTGAAATGCTCTCCCTCACCGCCTAAAATGATAGCTTTTATTTCAGGACCTGGCTTATTATTTGATCCTATAACCCCTTTAGGCCAGCATTAGCTGTTGGTGTCAGGAAATCCCAATTCCCAGTGCCAAGGGGTTAATTGCTTTTTACTGTTTGATCTTTTTATACCCACTTTATATGCTACCTGACCCTTTTACCATCTAAAGGAAATACAGATAGTTTTTTTTGCTGGCCTACTTCCTGAATCTTGCCATAGCTTTCCCCACAGCTGCCCTGCCAATTTTATGTTAGATATATTTCAATTAAAAAATAGCAATTGACCTGTATTTTTTTATTTCCGTTTTATTCTTTCTGGTTTTCCTGGCAGAAAATGTACTGGCATTGTATTTCTCAGAACTAAAATAAACAGATAGGTTGGACACGTGATAAAAAAACATATTGCATATGTTTTTTGGTTATAAATTTGGGTGGTTGATGCATTAAATTTGAATTGCCTTTTTGCATGACAACCAATTTTACGTCATCTTAAACAACAGAGGCAAAAATGGTCGTGATGAGGAAGGGCCTCCAAACCCCAACCCAAGACATCTCAGAAATCAGTGGAATTTGATTAAATTCACCTCTGAGCAAAACAGATAATCGATTTTGTCAGAATCTTTTGCCTTGGCAAGGGCGTAGACATTCACTGCACATTTTATTTTGTCACCAGGTTGCAAATATAACATGCAGATTTCTTTAGGAGATGCATGCAATTGCTGCCATTAGATGGTGGTGGAATTTGTTTTTTACTTATTCAATGTTTTAAAATATAGTCTGGTTGTACTTTTCTGATTTGTTTGCTTGCTGTTTTGTTTTAAAACTTAAATACTTATTTGTATTTCCTTCATACTCTACAAAGAGAATAATCAGGCTTTTCTGCGGTTCTGTGTGCTTTTGCCAATCTTTGTAATTACTTTTTGTCAATTAAAATTTTTGTGACATACTTGGGTTATTTCTAGTACCTCTAGTAGTCTACTGCTTCTAGAAGTAGAAAATAAATTCTCCCGGAGATCTCAATTATCTTCAAGTTTGATAAAAACGCATTGCTACGTTGGAAAGTTATTTGTCTGCAGGAAGTGGGAGGAAGAAAGAAGCGTGCAAAACCCTGGCGTGTTCACATGAGACCCACTGGCTTCAGACAATAGAGTAGATTAAAAATAGCGCTAAAAAATAAAGCTTGGCTTTTGTGGAACTGTGTGTTTAAAAGCTTAGCAGGATTGTGCTAGTTTTATGAAATATATGCAGTAGGGCTATGCCGGTCTTTCAAAATGAAGCCCAGAGCAAAACTTGCGTGGTCTTGAATTTTAGCGCCAGGATAAAAATCTGCAAAGATCATTTGAAAGTCCCCGTGGGATTTAGGAACTTCATGCACAGGGCCAAGTCCCTGAGCTCGCTTCCCCTTAGCTGTGATGGAAATGAGAGCAGCAGAGGTTAACTAAGCTTTTTATTGCCACTGCTACTAATGTTATGGCAGGAGAAGATGGAGCCACAAAGCTAAAGCAGTGTTTTCTTAAGCAGGTGTCCTGCGGAGATGGTGGATATATTAAATTTCTATCTTGTCCTGAGGCCCTAATAGTTTCTGCGACTAACTTGCCCTCAATGAAAGCAAAAAAAAAAATGTGCAGGTCTCTGACAGCTGGCAGAAAATAACACCTGCAGCAATTTTTCTGCCTTTGCTGGCAGATCAAGCCACCCCCCGTCCCTGTTATAAATAAAATGTATGTGGCCGTTGTCGCCGCGGCTGGCGCTCAAACGGCCGCTTTTTGGCCGCTGTAGCAGCGGGGCCGGCGTCAGTCTGGTTGGGGGCGGGGAGGAAAGAAAGAAAAAAGGAGGGGGGGAATAGAAATGTTTCATTTGAAATTCGCCATGCAATTTGTCATATCTTCTTTCATGTGGACAGAGCTGAGCAAAACTGTTTATTAAATCTCCTCTCCAAAGGGCGAACTTAGGGCTTCATTTCCCAGGCGTGATCATGAACCGGTCCACGGTGTCACAGCGGGGAGCTCGCGGGGCTGCCGAAGCCGAAAGCCAGCCCAGGTGAGGTAGTTATGTACCAAAAAGTTAGTTACTTGCTAAAGGTACCGTCCTCAGCCCGCGTTCTTCCCAGCGGGACCCTGCGCTCTGCACGGATTTGGAGGCTTTCTGGGGGATCTGAGAGGAACAAATGTGGGGTCTGTAGTGGGGAGAGGGGCTGAGGAGATGTCAGAAGTCTCCAAATGCCTTGCTGCTCTTTCAGCACCACCAGGCGATTGCCTCGAGCGTCTCGTAGCTGTTCCGCTTTTAAACCCCTCTGTGACCTCCGACTATTTTCCTCTCCGCGGCCTCCGTGCTCCTCGTGTCCCATCTGAGTGACACCAACTGCGCCCGTGCCAAGTGGGAGCTCAGGAAACGGTACCCAGCAAGAGCAGCTAATTAAAAATGGGCAGTGTTGACATCTGTTTAATATATGCAATATTCCCAGCACTTGATAGCAGACCACCTTACAGTAGCAAGGGTCTAAGTCAGGCTGTTTAAATAAAGTAATTATGAAGTGTAGTGATATGGTTATAAACTTGGCGCCCTTCCAAATGGAGCCATAAAGTGTGCTAATTGGTGCTGGAATTAGCATGCAATAAAAGTCAGTTTTACAACAGTGACTATTATGCAGTGGAATTAACTTGGCTACTCTGGAGGTTTTAAATATACCTAGCCATTAGGAGGAAAAGCCACAAGATTATAGGGATCTTGCTCGAACGACAGAGATGGACATGTCTGTCTTCATTCTTGCGGATTAAGTTGTCCTTGCTATCTTAATATATTTAGTTAAATAAGGGGGGTGTGCGGAGTTTTTTGTTTGAACAAATTAGTCATACCTATGGGCTTGATTAGGTAATGGGTTGGAACACTACCAAAAATTTAACTAATGATTTGAGTTGCTTATTAATAGGTTAGAATATATTCAATTATTTGTACTACCAATATTTCATTGAAGGTGCAGAGCTCCCTAATTTCATTAAGTGCTGCATAAGTTAATATAAAAGCAGAGAGATCACTGCTTTGATAGTGTTGAAATAGCCCTAGTTTTTAGAGCTACAGAGTACATGGAAAATCCAAAGTACCAAAAGTAACCAAAGCAGCAATCTGCAGCAAATGCATTGCCAATGGCATATTTATTTAATATATCTCTATAAACTGTAAACTAGAAGTAAGCCCAAGAGCCCCTGTTTTAACGAGTGGTCTTCCTTGAGGTGTTCCCTTTTCTTTGGAAGCAGCTTCACCATCCATCCAACCTCTTCTCCCCTCTGTTAAAGGTTTCTTGGTTTTGTTTGTTTTGCTGGGGAATGATGCAACTTGATAGAAACGTTGACTCCTTGACTTTTGTGCAGTGTTTTCTGTGTCTATAACATAACAACTACTGAGGTCTGAAAATGAGCAGGACCCTGAATAGGTCACGGTTACGTCCATCCGCTGCCATCCCGATCATAGCAGGTACGTTGGGGGAAAACCCTTGCTGGGAGGGAAGGTAAGTCCATCTGGGCAACAGGGGCTCTTCCTAAAATTCCCCAAGCCCTTAGGGAAAACAGCTGAAAATAATTCAGTTTAAATGATGTATCATTTAAAAAAAAAAAAAAAAAAAAAAAAGAGGGACGTTGCATCTGAGGTTGTGCTAAAGCAAATGACAGGATAACCGTGATGGCCAATGCCATTAGTAACTCAAATGGAAGCAGCTGAGCTGCACAAGGATGCTCTTAGTGTAGTATCAATCAACAGCTGTGGGGTAATTGTTCTTTTAAATGTAATTATAAAATTATTGGCGAGGATAACATTAAGCCAACAACAGTCTATGGCAGTGCTGCTAATTTGATGGCTGGACTGAGAGCTGCCATTGATAACCAAAGCTGCAGGTAGTTTTTTCACAGACGTATAGTGTAGAAATGTCTAGGAAAACAAAATGTATTGACTTTTTTTTTTCTTTTCCTGCTAAGTTTGGGTGTAAGCTTAGCTTTTTAATGCACTAAACTGTCAGAATAATATGAGAAAGTGAGATGTGGAAGGAAAATGTGTTTGAGCCTTTTTTTTTTTAAAGACAATATTTGCATGTGAATATTGCAGGGCTAAGCAGAATCCCTGAGTCATTGCAGATCTGCTGCAAGGAAAAGCTCATGTGGTTCTTAAGGATATTGGGTGATATTAAAGTGTCTGTGATGGACTGGATGTCCCGCAGTACCCAGGTCCAGGCAATATGGTTTTGTAACCGCTTTGAATATGTCTACTCTATATAAATATCCCCTTTGTCAGTTGATTGATTTATTTCTAATTTCAGCTGATACAAATCATAAAATTAACGTTGCTATTTAAATCACGTTATTTGGGGGGGATTCTTCCTGAAATGTATTATGTAATTGTTTTTAGTTTTCCTTTAAATGTGGATTTGTTACTTTGCTGATTTGGACAAATAGCTTCCCCTGTCTCACGAGTTTCTCTTTCCCCTACCTATCTCCTCTGCATAAGCATAGGGGTGCTTAGCGAGACCTCTTGATTCCTTATTTATTTTTAGGGAATTTCAAATCTGAATGTTCCATTATCTTGCAGCTGATCTTACAAGAGCTTAGATGCAAAATAAAATGCCGCTGCTGCTGCTATTACCCATGTTGATGGTGCTGCAGGCATGCAGAAAGAGTAGTCTTTGGTTTTTTTCTGGATTTTTAAGGGAAGGAAATTTGAACAGAAACTTAGATTTTTCTTGCAAACTTACATTTTCCTTGCTGCCTGGGTGACAGTGTATGCAAGGTATAAAAGTGAGTGGTGATCAGAGAGGAGTTTCAAGCTCATAAGCCTCCCCGTACACTGACTTCACTTTGCACCATTATATTTCTGCAGCTTTATTTCAGCTACCTCTCCTGCAAAGTAAACCCGGTGGTTTTGAAGAGATGGCTGGGGAAAAGCCTGTCCGTGTTGCAAAGCAGCAGTGCTGCTTTTCTTTCTTCTGATCTCTTTTTATCTTCTATCCCCCACCTTTCTTGTTTTCTTTTTGCTCTCGGGCTACAGAGGCAGTGCAGAATAGCGATGAGGCAAAATTCCGTGTAAATTGAGGCAGTCATTTGCAGATAGCTGCTTTGGTCTCCAATCAGGCCAGTAGTGCTTGTTTTCCCCAGATGAAATTGATTATTTTGCACACGCGGTAGCTGCCGTGCGGGCCGATATGATGGTTCTAAAGCACATCTTGGCGTTAGATTTTAATTCCTCGCTGGCCGAGTTTCTGTTGTTTCCCCCAGAGACATTTGGGGGAGGAACAAAGATGCAGGGCAGCCCCTAGGACTGCAGGGATGGTGCAGAAATCTCCCTTGGCCGCCAACGTGAGAGCAGCCGGATTTCGAGGAGGTGGGAGCTGTGGAACTCCCTTCTCCTCTGTAGTGTTTTGACCTCAAGCTGTTTTGGAAAAGTTTGGGTTTAGAACTGAGAAACTTCGGATGATTTAACTCCAAAACCAGCACTCTCTAGTGATGTGTTTTTTTATTTTTTTTAAATGTCTTTTAAATAATGTCTTTAAATAATGTCTTTTATGTATTGTGAATGTATTGTTTATGTATTGTGAATATTTTAATGTCTTTTATATGTCGTTTAAATAATGTCTTTTATGTGTTGTGAATGTCAAGTATTGTCTAAAATAGACCTTGTTTCCCTATTGAGCCTGTAGTAGCGTGCTGCAGTGGATCGGCCATCTCACCCCATCTTTGCATCTGTTTTGCTTCAAGAAAGATCATTTTGGGGGAATGTTACATGGAGAATAGCAGAAGAGTTGCAGAGCTCCTCTTTATTTTACCTAGTTTGCCAGCAAACCTAACTAGGTTTAAGACATAAGTGCTTTTGAGCCAATGCTGGTGGGCCCGTGTCCCAAAATAACTCGGAAAACTCATTGAAGCGGCTTTAGCAATCAGTAATATCCTGAGTAATTTGGTGCTCTGCATGTGCTGGGATGGGTTTATACCAACCTTAATTCTCATGCTTGACGGGGCTAGGACTTGCTACATGTAAAAATGAAGATTGAAAATCATTTCCCCCCCACATGTCTTGTCTTCTCTGCACAATTCCACAGTGCCCAACAGAGCAGCCTTCCCGTCTCGGTTAAGTCCAGGGGTGTTACTGTCATTTACAAGGTTTAGATCAGCCTCTAATTGACTCGCTGCCTAGAAAGAAACCCTGTCCTCCAGTGGAGTTTAAAACAGGGATAATATTTTGGTGTATTTGCATAGTATATTTGCTCTTGAGGACACCTGTTTTCATCTAGGTGTTGTGTGAAGATGCAAACCTGAAAATTTCAAGTCCAAGTCCTGCATGTGCTCAAATACAGAACAAATTAACTACCCCTCCTGAGGTTATTCAATCTGTCACTAAAGGAAAAGAATGCTAATCTAATGGCCCAAATATTTTCATGACAAATAGGAAAGGAAGGTGTCAAAGCTGCTGGCTGCAGTTGGCGCACTCCCTCCCTAGTGTAGTTGAGGGTTTCTGTGGTGTACGTGGATAGGCTTTTGGTTTTCCCGTGAAATAAACCCAACAATTTTGGCCGTCAAGGTTTCATTCTGCCGTGGGAGTAACGACCACGTCTAGCTGCCGCTGTGCGGGTGGACGCGATGTGCAGGAAGCCTAGCTCGGAGCAGGCGATTTCGGAAACCCCCAGAAGCGCAGGAAGGAAAGGCAGGTCTTGTTCATACATGGAATTTGGGTTCTGTTTCTCCTTGAAGAGGTTTTAAGGCTCTTGCTGGAAGTTGCTACTGTTTTGCAGCTGGTCTTGTGCCTGAGAAGTGGGCGCCTTTTTAAACGAGACGTCAGAAGTAGCTGGAAGTTAACGTTTATTTTCACGTGCTTGCTAAGGATTGCGTTGATGCAAAGCTTTCTGCTGCTTAAGAAGCTCTATGAGCATCTTAAACTTGAACGTGAGAAGAGCTTGGCAGTTGTTCTTTTCAAAGACTTTTAGTTTGGGGGAAAGACACCTGTAAAAGGAGCATAGCTATGAATGGCGGTGTCATCTTCTGTTCTGAGCAAATCCTCCAGGAGGAAATCTCGGGTAAATCTTATATATCCAAAATCACAGTTGTACTGATGGGTCACAGTGCAGTTTTAGGACTATACATCCCAAACTTCCCCAACTGTTTTTCTCAGGCCTGAGAAATGGGCAAGAGTCTTTTGAACATCCCTGTTGTGCCAGTAGGTTTAGAGTCCACTGAACCCTTCTCAAAAAAGGACTCCGGCTCTGACCAACTCCTTAAATTGAAGGAGACTGTGCTGTTAGAAGGTAAGAGGTGATAAATATGCTGGTAATTACCTGTTAGGAGGAAAAAAAAGTTTGGGGTTGGAGAGCTGTGTTCTCCAAAGGAGTTCCCACTAACTTGGTTTCCAAAACCAGGATTATTTTTGTCTATGAAGCACATGTTAATTTTGCCCTATAACTGGGTTAATGTGTGCGAGAGGGAAATAAGTAGAAAAATAAATGTATAGCACTAAGCTACCACGATGAGTGCTGCTCCACAAATATCTTTGGCCAAAATTATCATATTATAGGTATGAGCTGAAGAGAAGGCAGATGACCAAAAATGAAAGCGGGGGAGCTTGCGTACTATGAGAGCTCTGGCGAGGACAGGAGTCCGTTTGACTTTGGGGTTATCATTTGACATGGTTTGTTTGCCTCCCCTCCAGATTTCCTCACAAAAGCACGTGGAGACGCATAACTGCTGCTCACTGGAGTTCTGGTACTCGAGGATGGGCTTATCAGCTCAGGTAAAATTGTCTCCCAGAAGAGCTGCCGGAGCCCGCACCAATTATGGCTTTGTTAATGCTTAGCACCAAAGCAGTAATAGAGAAAAGGATCAGAGGAAAGAAAAAAGAAAAAATGAGAGTTGTGAGGGGGAAAAAAAGCAATGTTTTTAATTGAGATAAAGCAACTTAGTTTAGGGGAGCATCACTTTAGAGATGTGTTTCACTGCTGTTTCAGGACGCCTGGCAGACGTGCAGGCTCTACAGAATCTAAATGTTGCCAACCTACACCAGTCATCAACAATGTGAAGGTTAGACTCAGTTTGGAGTATTCCTGTATACGTCACATTGTATCGGATCAGTGTTTAGTTCAAAGTGCCTGTATAAGGAACGCTAAAATTGGCCTAAAGCTTTATTTGTTTGTTTATTCATTCATTTTTCAGAGAAACAAGTCACAATGTCTGAATCTGATTCATTTGATATTAATACTGCCATGCTACATTGGTTACTGCCTTAGTAGTCCAGCTGATAAGTTTGTGTATATAT
>VZSV01000054.1:2128517-2149895 GCA_013398735.1 Nothocercus julius
ATTTCTTTTCCATCTTGAGCAGGCAAAAACTTTCTCCTTTAATTTCCTTTTCTTTGTAGGTACATCTGACAGGCTGTGTAGTGCCAATAGCTTTTTTGATGTTTGGCAGATTTAGTGTTTTCATATATCCGGTAGTTAATCCTATATAGTACATTAGGAAGCAGATGTCTTCCCTCTCCCACCCTCCTCAAAACAAATAAATCCACTGGCACAAGCCTAGAGATTGATCGGAAATTGAATGGACAAAATTATCCATAACCAAACACTAGCCCTTTAATTCCTGTCTTTTCATTTTGGTCTTTATTCAATCATTATAATTTTAAAGAATACAGTTTAAAGGTGTCGTGACTACACTGGCCAGTCTACAACAATTTTGTATTGCGAATTTGTGGGATTTAAAATGGATTTTGTCCCAGTATGGAATGTTTAAAATAAATGAACTTAAAAGTGGAAAACTCTGATTCAGATGTCATTTACACTGATTATTCAGATCAAGTTATTTTTTTTCTTCCCAGATCATAGTTAATCAGAAGTTAATCACACCAGAGCAGTTTTAAATTTAGTAGAGAATACTCAAGACAGTGATGTGCAGAAGCATCTTTGTCTTCTTTGGATTTGGAGTAGATTTCATATGATTGAAAATAATCTGCTTGGCTCCAAAAATGACATTTTCATTTTTGACATAGGGGATAGCAGCTCATATTCGAAAAGTCTCCTGGTTTATAACGTGCTAGTCCGGACGTACAAGTGAAATGAGAGTTGCCAAATGTCAGAAATCTTTTATGACTGTGCTCCTTTCGTGAAAATCATTACAAGGTTTATATATAAACTGGGTCCAAGAGATAGGAAGAAAAGTTGTTTAAAAGAAGAAAATTCTGTATTCCTGTACATCTCTGAATTAATAAGTATCTAGTATAATTGGATGTGGAAATGTTTTTCCCATGTCAGAGTTACAGGATTTCAAAATATTTTCATGAATATTTCTGAAGCTAATATTCTGATAGTCTGAAAAATAATAATTTGAATAAAAAAAGTTTTGATTCATATTATTATTTTTCAGCTCAAATGGGAAAACATTTTGCAAGGTTTTTCTGAGTTAGAAAATTGGCCCTGATAAGTCACTGTTTACCATCTGTGTTTGCTATTGCTCAGGGGAGGTTTTTTCTTTTTCTTTTTTTTTTTTTTAAATCAAATATTTTGTAAAATATTTAAGTAGCCTTCTCAAAAAGAACTTTCCCTGTTATCTCACATACAATTCTGCTTTTCCCATCCCACCTTCCAAGTAGGTGGTTGGTAACTTCACGTCCTTTAGCAAATGAGAGAACAGCCTAACTTGTCCCCAGCATCTCAGGCCTCAGAAGGCTCTTCAGTATTTTGCTTCTGTGCGCCCGGTCTCTTTCTTACTTCCTTTAATCGAACTGCTAAAGGTCACGTGCCGGCTACGCCTGCGGTGCTGCGGCGCGGCCAGGAGCCGAGCGGAAAGGTCGCCACGTGGGTTGCTTGCGCTGCGTCCACCACCCAGCAGCTCTGCCCGCTGCATTACGTTGTCAGAGTTAGCCTTTCTATTGACAGGCGTATGGATTTCCTGATTAATGCACCTCCGCTTTATTGGCGTTTGCTACAGGAGACATAATTTTAATGTTTGTGTGATCAATAGCTCCATCACCAGCAAGGGCTCCTACCGCTCGCCCGCGCGGCGCTAGCGATGGGGAGTTGTGTGTTTCTTGATAAATACTGCTGGGGAGTTGTAAACAGTACAAAAGCAAAGAAAATTGATGTTCTGTGCAGATTCCTATTGTATTTCACCCCTGGGAGAGAATGCAAAAGTGCCCATGTAATTCTCCATAGAGAAAGGAAAGCAGCAGGTAGGAGCTGTTTGGGGCTGGAATATAAATGTATGGGAAGTAATTACTTTTCAGATTCCCATCATGTAGTCACGTCATCTCAAATATGTAAATATCCGTAATAGAAATTACGGCTTTTATTCGGTTTTAGTCTAAGAAATGACATTTTAAATACCTTTAGCTAACTTCATTAGAGGAATGGCAGTCAGCGATGCTTCTGGAGCTGCAGCTGTCCATAAATTATATGAGGCACCTGAAGGCATCTGCTTAAAATGCACCTAAAGCAGGTTTTGTTCTTGGAATTGAAATGGGCTGTGTGATTTCCTGCCTTTTCGTCTCTCCTTCCATCTTCCCCTTCTTCCTCTCTCTCTCTTTCTGTGTGTTCCTTTCACACCCAGAGAAGCAAAATCCATTTTTTGTCTATTTTTTCTGCTCTGGTACAGTAGCACATTTCAGCAGGAGCAGCGCAGCACTGTTAAGCTTTTTTACAATTAGACAATCAGGGAAATGACAATAAATTGCACCATTTACCAGAAATTTGTCTAAATATTTTTTCAGATTAGATTCCTTAATTTGGTTGAAGTTCAGCTCCCCTTTGGCCACTTTGCTTGATTATCTGAGAGAGGGATCGCAGTGGTGTTTCTCCTTGCTTGACTATTCTCGTGTTGGAATATCCTCCTGAATAGTGTCATTTGGCATGAATGTGCTCGTTAAACCAGCGCCGGGTTATCCTTGTAGCTGCAAGGAGGTAGATGTTGTATGTCAGATAATTTATCCATTGCATAGCTTGCAAATTGCTCTTTCAGTGAAGCGCCTGTATTCTGGGAGACTGAGCAAGCCCCGACCATTAATGCGGAATATCGGATGCTGAAGTGCCACCCGTTCCAAGTTCCTCAGCTGCGGAAAAGCAGGTCCCGTCCCATAAATGCTGCTTCCGGCGGCTGTTTCTGCGGATGCCCGTGTTCAGCGCTGCCTTCCATCAGACTCCTTGATTTTGCTTTGGTGCTTCCTCTTTACGCTGCCCGACTGTACAAGTATTCCTTGCCCGGTGTACCCAAGTGCGGGTGTCTGTGTACACCCACCTTTCCGTTGTCTGTAGGAGCGCCATATATATAAATCTTGATCTGAAGCAGTAATGTATAGTGATGGAGTTCGGGTTTCAGAGAGCAATGACCCTTCCTGGCCTCAGGTACCTCATTTAATCTCCCTGTGATTTATATGGCTTGCTGTTGGATGAGAGCAGTTCCGTCTCCTGCTGATAGATCCTGGAGCAAAAAAAAAAGAAAAAAAAAGCCCTGCTTGAGTAAGCACAAAATTAATATTATGGATTTTTTTTCCCCCCCTGTTTCATCCTGCAAAATAGTGACTAATCAGGAAGAATTAATAGAAGAGAATAAGTGCAGGATTTTAATAAGGGAGGGTACCCTCCCTCACCAGCAATTCCGGCAGGACTCAGGGGAAATGGTGCTTACGTTTAATTTTAAGGATTGGTCATTTATCCATCTTTTACCCTCCGGGGTTTTCCACAGTTCTGCTTGCTTTTTCTCCCTCTTTTTTAGCAATCACTATAGCAACCCCGCTCTGTCCGCCGAGCGGCCCCGGGGGGCAGATGCCCCGTGTGCAGCGCGAGATGGGGGCGAGGAGGCCGAGCCCCAGCCGCAGCTTCCGAGGCCATTGGCCGACCTGGATTCCGGGATGTCATCCCGGGCCTCTGTAAGTGCAGCAGCTTTCTGCTCAAATCCCCGGCTGCCATAGCAGTGTGTTCAGTATATTGGTATTTTATGTAATGATGTTTCAGCTGAGGGCTTGGACGGGACCTTAGTGACGACATAGACTCCAGGTCAACCTCTGAAACAGCAAATAGAAAATTTTATATTCATTTATATTTATATTAACATAGTACATGATTTCCAGCCGCTTCAATCTTCAGTTCTTCAATCTTTATCCCTGTTGATTAGTCCCTTAATGAATACTAACTGTAATGTCTGCAGGCCAATGCAGTAGCACTTAAGGGGGAAGCAAAGCCATGCAGCTTTTGGAAGGGTTCAAAAAGCACTCATTCATTTTTACTTCTTACTATGAAGGAACTGGCATTTTTTAAGCAGCAGTTTGCAGGAAAGGGCTTTACTTGCTTTCGTGACAGGTGCCAGGGCTCTGCCTGCAAGCAAGCCCCTGCTCCGGGCCTCATCCTTCGTGTCTAAATCACGTTATTTTACACCATTTTGCACTGCTATTTTTACTGATGAAGATAATGTTACTCTTCTGCTCAGCAATTGTCGCTCTCCTTTTCCTGTCCTTTCCCCTGCATCTAAACCAGTCTGTAGCAAGTAGAAAAGTGGGCTGCAAATTCGGCAATTGCAAAATAAGCCGGACCTTTACCTCTAAAATTTATGAAGATGAAAAAGGGAGAGATATCAAAATATACCCAAGCACTGGGCTGCACAGTTTATAGTCCCCCCCATCCCTCCCCCCATGGGCAAATCTATATAGTGAAAAACCCATCCTACTAGTAAGTGAAATCTGCGGAGCCTCCCGACCTCGGGAAGCGAGTAAGAGCGCGCACTCCTAGGGCGCTTTTTGCCCTGCATCCTGGGGGGAATTGGGACTGCTGGGAGCAGCTTGGTTGCTCTCCGCCTTATTTAAAAATGACATACGAGCGCCTCGGTCTCTCCTCTCAACTGCCTTGTTGCATGCTTTTAATTGAACATAAGAAATCAATATCAATTTAGCAGAGACCTAAGAATCTGTGAGCTGAGCAGTGGGTGTCTGGCGTGAACAGTAGGCGTTTGCCGAATACCCTTTTAAGGCAGAGACCCCAAGTTCAAATGCTTTAGAGCAGAGCGCAGCCGGCGCCAGGGCAGGGGAAGCGGCTGAAACTTCCAGGGATGAACAACCCTGAAACTTCCGAGCGTGGCTCGGCGTTGCCAGGGTAATTAGTTTTTAAGGCCCAGCTGGCTTGTGATGAGCACGAAGGCTGATGGAGCTTCCCCGAAGGACGGCTGAGAAGGGGCCTTTTCTTTGAGCGTAACTCCTGCAGCTTGGCCCTGAGCAGCGGGCAAGCGCAGGGCCTGGTTTCCAACGCAGCGGAAAAGTGGACAGGGAGAAATCCTGTATCTCAATGGACAGGGAGAGGGGAGAAAACTGCTGCTGGGAGGGCAATGCCCTGTGCCGCTGCTGCTGGGCGATGTCGGTCTCCCGAAGGCTCTAGCGGCGTTTGGAAGTGCCTTTTGAGCCTCCCGGCAGAGCGGCGGGAACGTGAAAACTCGTAGTTTGTGTCTCTCTGAGAACCTTGTCCCTGGAAGAGAGGAGTTGGCCCGTGGCGCCTCCCCGTGACTTCCGTATCGCGTGTTTGGTGCACGCCAGCGTTGGCGATGGGGACTGGCCGTGCGCACGAGCGGCCGAAAAGGGAGGTGAATCGAGACCAAAGCTGCTTTGCTCTGAGTTTCCAGCAGCTCTCCTGCCCTTGAGGAAAATGAAGCGTGTGGATGACAACAGTAAAAAGCATTGAAAATGGTCTAAGTGTGGCTTTAGGAAATTATTTCCTCTCCAGGACGAGCAAATATTTTATGGGCACTTGGGTCTGCGTTTTTGTGTAGGTGAATGATATGTAGAAATAACTTTATTAGTATTATTTTTTTTCATTCCAAAGTGTTCTGCTGTGTATGTCAAGTTTTGATACACAGCATGCTTCAGATTGGGGTAAAGCTGAGTAATGACCACATATTCATTAATGTTTTTCCCTCATAAATTACTTTGTGTTTAGGTTCCTGGCTAGCTAATTAGATCTGTGGGAATTACTGCTTAACCAGTGGTAGCTGAGATACTTAATTCAGGTCTGAGCAAGATTTTATAAAAATAATACGGCTATTAAGTGCCACTACCAGATAGCCGTGTCTCACTTTTTTAACTACCAGTGGGAAAAAGATGGTGATGTTTCCATTGCATCATTCATGAACTTTCACTTCTGGCTTCCACCTACAAAGTTCCCTTTATGGGGAACTACTACATATTTTAAACATTTTTCTTCTCCCACTTCATGTACACTGGTGTTTAGTAGGTCAAGTTCTAGGACTCAGGTGGCAATCAGGTGCCTGCCTTTACCAACAGAAGGATTTTTTTAATATTAAACTAAAAGCATAGTTTTTATGTGAGACTAAAAGCAAGGGAGAATGACATAGGGCCCAAATATTTAGAAGCTGAACTTAGTGACATGGTTTGACCATTTTACTTTCTGAATGCCAGCTTCTGTCTGAAAAACTTGGGTTATGCCTCCAATAGAATAATACAATGTCAAAGCAACCGCAAGTTATAGTGGTTTTTCTTCCATTTTTAAAAGGCAAGGTGTTCTAATCCAAAAGACTGCCAATACTTTATGGGAAAATAAATATCCTAGCTTAAATTAAGAAGTTATTAAATTCAAGTAAGTAAAATTGCTCAATTTTTCATTTGCTTTTGATGCTAAACTACTTAATCACCCCTGAAAGCTTAAGATTCGTGAAAGCTAAAACATTATTTCTGCTCCAAATTAATGTCTGTGAAAAAGAAATATATTTCCTGGTCGCACAGGTGCAAGCACTGCTGCATTGGGTGTATATCCAAGGCAACATTCAGAGTTTCGAGTAAGTGAGGGCAAATAGCGACCGTGGTTGCTGTAGACCTGTGCCAGAGATACCATGAAGGGTGTTGGGCCTGAGCACGGGGGAACGTTGCTTGGCTGCCGGGTGCCCGAGCACTGGAGCAGGTTGTCCACAGACGTGGTGGAGGCTCCGTCCTTGGAGAGACTCCGTGGCCACCCGGATGTGGGCCGGGCAAGGTGCTCCGGGTGACCCTGCTTGGGCAGGGGGGTGGATTAGAGGGTCTCCAGAGGCCCCTTCCAACCCCAGCCCTTCGGTGAGGAGCACCTGGGATGACCCTGGTTCACAGCCCAGTTCCGCTGTGAAGTACAGGGAAACTTGTGAATGAGACCAGAGCTGCCAAGATTGGTGGAATTATTGCTGGTTTCTTCTGAAACAACTGAGTTTTTGTTTGTCACAATATGACTCTAATGAGCGACCTTTTCTCTCGGTGTCCTGCGGCCACCGGTTGCGTGTCCTGCCACATTCAGAGCAAATTGTGGGGAACTTCATCAGGATCTCCTCCTCTTCTGTGTGTCTGCTGGCTGTGCTGCGTGTGAGAAGGGGATGAGCCCTATTTAAAGCACTTTTATCCTCACTGCCTCGAGGTGGGGGAGAACAGAGTATTTATATCTGTCACAGCCGCTCTTTGTTCTTGGTGGCTGGAGGAGCAGCCGCCTGGAACTGAGATAATCCTTAAGGGTTTTGCTGCTGCCAGCATCCTGAATGGCAGGAGCAAAATGGATCCATCGCATTAACTCAGTTCGTCAAGAAGCACAGAAGCAACAGCGGAAGGGCTCGTGGTTAATCTCTGCTCTGGCACTTTTCTCTCCAAACCCATACCTCTGCTTCTGCGTTTGCTGAAGGCTGGGGGAGCTCCTTCTTAGGGCAGTAGAAATTCCAACCTTCAGTGTCTGTTGCCTACCATAAGTCAGGAAACGTGGCGCAATGAGTATGAGGCAGCTTTGTGGTTTTTTTGCTTCACTTTGTGTGCTAGAGTGTCTTTTTTCCTTTTTTTTTCTTTTTTTCTTTTTTTTTCTTTTCTTTTTCCCTTTGGTCCAGTTACAAATCAAGCTTGCTTTCAAGGCATCTTTCTAAATCTAATTATTTAATGCCTGTTAGCTAATTATGCGCTCAGAGCATGAGAACTTTGCAAATCAAATATTTATTTTGAAAAGTGTTCTGATCACCACTTGATTTGTCTCGCAATTAATGCCTTCTGCAACTCTAACATGATGATTTTTGCTGTGAATTTGGAGAAATGAGAACTGTTCTACTGAAATAAAATGGTGTACGTACAGGCAGATGCCGTTGCTTGAATACAGATGACACTTGCTATGCCCTCAATATCTAAAAGTTCTTATGTTTAAAAGTGCCAGTTCACTGACTTGAAACTTGTATTACTTTTCTGACTCATCTCTAACTGTTCAGGGGAAAATGCAGGAATTTATTCAGACACTACCAGGCTAAATAGTTTTTAATTGGTTTCCCAGTGATTACAAGCTGATTTAGCACAATTTGTTGCTAAAAAGTCTTTGTTGCAGTCGCTCAGGTTCTGTTTTTGCCCTCATGGACAGGCTGGCCATTGGTGCCCACCCCTGGCAGGACGCGCACCTCTAACTCGGCGACGCAACGCCGCGAGCGTGATCGGCGTTGCGTTTCCCCTACTGAATTATTTATAGGGGCAGGTGGGTGCTTAATTACTTTGAATGCTTGGTCGCTTGAGGCCTCTCTGCAAGAAGCCGCGTGGCGGCCGGTCCAGGCGCCCCGGAGCTTCCCGGAGCTTTGAAGGATAATGCCTGAGGCCGGGGAGCGTTTGGAGCCCGGGGCGACGCGGTGCAGCCGCCGCCGCGGCGCTCGGCGGCCCCGGAATCCACGGCGCCCTTTGAAGGAGCCGCTGGGGGAGTGGGGGGCAGGCTCGGAAGTGTTGCACTTCCAGTTTTCCTGCGCATGCACCGGATGAAACCGCTCGATTATTACCATATCTAAACCAGCTTCGGGTTTGTGTTATAGAATCTCTCTGGGTTTTTATAAAAGAAGTGGCGATGAAAAGATCTGGGGGAGGCGAGGGGGTGGAAAGAGCCCTTCTATTTTCCCGTTAAAACACTGGGGAATAGGAAGCTGTTGAAGAATGATTTTTAAGTTCGGTGCATGTTCACACATTGCAATAAAGAGTTCCTAATAAGTGACTTGCAAATTTAATAACACGTGCATAATAAAAATCACACGCGCGTAAAACAGAACATTAAGTTTTGTTATCCACGCTTTTGTTTCTGTGTCTTATTAATCCTGCGATGGAGTTGCATTTTCTCCCTATTTGTCTCTGTTCAGTTTGAAGCCGGATCTTGGGTCCGGGTCCCCGCGCCGGGGAAGTTAAGGGAGGGAATGGGGGACGGTGCAGAGCTCTCCGGGTGGGATTTCTGGTGCTCCTCACTCCAGCCCGTGCCTGTTTGAGCCTGGTTTTCCTTTAGCAGCATTTTTATGTCTGACGAGGTGGCACTACCTAAGCTGTGGCCTTTATTAAGGGGTGAGTTAGGATGATCATCTTGCCTTTCCCGTAATACCTCACTCCCTTCTTAAGGGGAGTTTGGAATCTGTGTTGAAGTTTGCTTGTTTGCTGAAATAAATTCATTCAGGCAGATAAAAACGTCTGCAAATTTAAAGAGAATAATCTTGAATTTTGCCAGAACTTTATAATATTACCTTTAAAAATAATAGTAATAAAAAAGCACAAGCTTGTAATGCCTGTGAGTTAAAGCAGAGTTTCCGAAGGTTGTGCAAAGTGAGTCTACTATATTTTTTTTGATATTTCTCTCATGCTAGAGGATCTAGGATTAAGAGTTATGTATGAGCATGCATCTGTTGCATGGGGTTGTGTCAGTGATGCTTAGGATTAATTATGTCAATGGGATAAAGCTGGATGGTCTGTATAGCCCAGAGGTAGTCTGAAGACTAGCTGGAGCCTGCATTTGCTGGGAGGCAACCAGGGAAAAGCAAATGGGAAGTTGTCTGGCTCTGTTTTGCAGCTGGGAGTTGAGGCACAGAAAAACTGCAGGCCAGATGAACTCCAGGTACAGTTCTGCATTTAAAAGCTGCCTTCTTGCTCTTTAAATACATGCTTTTCCTTGCTAAAGTGCTGCACCGTGCTCTTGCAGCATGTTGTTAATGTATTTTAAACTGACAGAAATGAGTCAGGCAGTGTGAATAACAGGAAATTGTAATACTTCCGAAAAATACCAGATTCTTGGTTGACTGCATCCATATATCACATTCTTGCTACTCTCAACTGTTTTGTTGTCTTATGAAGTACAGAGGTGCCAGGATTCCCTTATACATTTCCCAGGGAATACTGGGATATAACTGTAACAGACTTGTTCTTCCTATATCAAATAAAAATGTGCTTGGGGTTTTAGTTTTTTTCTTTTTTTAATATGTCTTAACAGGCTGCTATTCGGAGAGATTTGATAAACTCCTAAATTCCTAATCCCCTGTGAGTCTCGGAACAGTTGGAAGATTACTGCGCATAGCGCTCATCCCAGAGGGAAAAACAAACTCCTTCCAAAACAAAACTAAAGTTTCCTGCAATGGTGGCTTAAAAATAGGGCAATTTTACAATGTTGACTGCTTTAGAAATGAGAGAGTAACTGGACTTTAGAAAAGAGCTGATTTTCTTTTCATGCTTAACAAAGTAATGCACCTTGAGATTTATTTCTCATCTCTAATGCAGTTTTGACAGAATAATGGTACAGAATGTACCTGCTCCTTCGCTTTTATCAGCTTCTTTGGAGCACAGCACGAGTGCAGGCTGAAACAAATACAAGGGGCTGAGCAGCCCGCAGAATTTGAATTCATTCTTCTGGCTGCAGAGAGCAGGACTCGCCAGCCCCCCGAGCCCGAGAGGGGTGTTTATCGCACGGGGATCCTTCACAGGGCCCGGGCAGCGTGCAAGGCCATGACCTGCGGTGGCCCTTCAGAAGGGGTGACCTGCCTAAACGAAGGCGCTTTGTGTTCTGACCCGGAATGCTGTGTGGGATAGAGGAACAAAAAAAAAAAGAATAAAAGAGCTTTTTCAGTCTCTTCCTGGCGGTAATACAAAAGCTGTGACCAAGAATAGGTCTGTGGAAATCAGCGTGGACTTTCTCAAGTTCTCTGTGTGTCTGCCCCGTTGTCAATAGGCAGGAGGAAAGGCTGTGCTGATCACTGAGAGGTCGGTCAAGTCTCCACCTCTGGGTTTGTAAAGAAAAACTGTCGTATAGTGGGTTTTTTTCACCGTATCCACAGAATGGTTGGGCTTGGAAGGGACTCCTAGAGATCTGACCGCCTTGCTCAAGCGAGTCACCCGGGGCGCCTTGCTCGGGCCGGCTGCTGCGGCTGGTGGCAGCTCGGCTCGCGCAGAGCTGTCCCGTCCCCGCGCGGACCGGCGCCGCGCGCCGCGCCCGGGGGCCTCCTGCCAAGGCTTCTCTTGCCTTGGCAGTCTTCACGCTCCCGTCACCCAAGGAGCGTAACAGGGGGACATTCTAGTGACTTGTAGCGAGCCTGAAATGGTGGCAGCAGGCACAAGGCAGCAGTGGCTGGAGAGTTTTCAAGGGGGAGCTTTTTCATGGTGTCCAAAACTGCACGTGTAAAAGTGGAGTGCGTGGGCTAGAAGATCTGTGAACACCGAAAGCGAAGTCGGTGTAAATGGCGATAGAAGAGACGGGTAAGAGCTAAAGAAAGGAATAGCAGCAATAGGAAAAAGGACTGGGAGAAAAGATGACTTGTATTTGGGATCCATTTTTTCCCCTGAAACAAGCAATTCATGTATCTGTTCAGAAAACGTTAATTTATACTCCAGGGATTAGTGCTAAATGATAACATATACACATGGTGGTGCCAGTCGTTTTCCAACATCATCTTTTCTGTAGGACAATAACTGTAATTCATTGTTTTTACTGTATTTACTTGACATTTTGGAATATATTGCAGATAACGAGTTGTGAGCAAGAAACGCTCAGTATGTTAAAGACAACAAAGTTTTAGGTCAGCCAGGAAATAGCAGGTACATTCTGCATTTGCCACAACTGTTTCTTGCCATAGATAGATACTAAAAGATGTTTACAAATAGAATAAAATAATGAGGAAATGCTGAAAATACGCATCCGATTCAAAAGGTTTGTGATCTGAACGATGGAATAACGGGTCACGTTAGGAAGTGCTCCCCCGTTCTGCAGTGAAGGCCCTCAACGTTTATGACTGCTTGGCTTAACAGAGTACACAATGCCAGAAGTATTTAATTGCAGAAGATTTTGATTCTGTACAAACACTAATTTACTAATCTAAGGCAGCTGTGAATGCTATAAAGCAATTTGCTGAGTAGGAATAATTGATGTAAAGTGGATTTTAATCTTTTTTTTTAACTCATTTTTTCGATAAATGCTTTTCTCGATGCCGTAAAGTAATGCCAATCTCGTGATTATGGGATACTCCTGCAAGGTTTGTACAAGGGGGATCCATTAAACCGTAAATTACATATTTTAGTAGGTGGGGTTTGGGAAGGGAAACGACAGTGTGGACAGCTTTTGGGTCTCCACTGGCAGTTAATGCAATTGCTGTCCTTGGCCAGATGTTTGATTCCTAGGAAATGCAGCGTTATATTCAGACTGGTGCTAGGAAAATATTTGACGCTGAGACAGCTCTAGGCCTGGGGACCGCAGGCTTAGGACTAAGGTTTGGTTAGGACCCTAGGGAAGCCCAGTGTTCGAAGGAAGAACAGTGTAGTTTGCTGTGGGTCAAAAAACCAACAGGCTTCGTTACCCCCCCACCCCGCTTAATATTCTGTTTAGCACCCGTTTCATGGAGTTTTGAGCAAGAGTACAGGCGTTGCACTGCTGTGGATTTTTAAATTCATTTAGAGAAGCTTGAACTTGAACCAATTAATTTCTCCCCATTTTCGCAGTTAGAAATGCTATCATTAAAAGCTGAGCTTGTAGTTATTCTTGCATAAGTATTTTCTCTAGCTTTCACAGAGCTGATTTTCTGTTGATTTTGTATTCCAGTGAGCAGGTTAGCAAGGAGCCTTTCAATTTGTCCCTCTAATGCTGTCACTGATCCTGTTTTAATGTACCTGCCGGGTGATATACTGCAGGTTGATCAAACCAAAAAGGTGGAGAACCTGTAAACCTAATTGGTGTATCTCTAATATTCTGCTAACTGAACCATTTTTTTCCCAACTAGGGTTTAATTCAAACAATGCCAACCAGTGTGTTTCCTTATTACCTCAAACAGAGCCAAAGTTTAATGGACTTCCAGGAGCAAAATTGTGGATGTTTTGGTCAGAAATTTAAAACTAAATCAGAAAGTGAAATTATAAATGTAGTATGTTCTTAATTGAGAGTGATGTGCATTTCTGGCATGATTAAAAAATGCATTGCCAACTACTTTCTAATTAACCATTTAAACTAATGAATTAAAAACACCCCAGCCCTCCAGTTCTTTGAACTATATGTTTGTTTTACTTCAATTCAGGCATTTTAGGGCAATTTTCCAAAGCATAAGGAAGAACAGTGACTTTTTAGTGAAGCATGGCATTGCTTTTGCATTCAATTACCTTACTATCCATCCTCCCTTGAGTTTCTCCATTTTCTTCCTTTTGCCTTTCAGAGAGAGATATGCTAGGAGATGAATTTTAAAAAACAGTTTTAAGGAAATGGAAGTTGCCATGATTCACGCTCTTACTCCTGTTTATTAATATCTCTGTATATTAATCTGTTTTGGAGTTTGATTCTAATGGTTAGCATTCCCAAGAAAGACACAAAAATAAGATGTTATTCCTTAGCAATGTAAACACTATGGTTATCAGAACAGCTGTTATTGCCAGTGATGGGTATTTTTGTGTTTAGAGGTTCTTCTCATTTTCTTCATCTTCATTCTTCCTCTGTTTTAAGTAATGTCATTATATTGGTGGTATGAATCCTTCAATTACCAATATTATTCAGTTAAAATATGGCTTATTAACTGCAAGAAACAACTTCTAGCATCCTTTACAGAAAAAAATGACTCTGTAGCTGAAAACAATTCATACTTATTTGCTGCTATTTGTATAACGCTGTTACTACTCTTATGTGTTCTTTTTTGATACGAGACCTGGATTTTATTTCAGCTAGCCATTAAGCCACGGGTACATTAAAATGTGTAATTTCACCTGGAATATATTACTCGATCATGTCTCATGAGAAAAGCCAAGTCATTTTGTCACTTTTGAAATACAAAAGCCATACAAAGATAATACTGTTTTATGCTGCATTAGTAGGGGCTGCTAAGTATGCATGTGTGCAACTAGAGTGTTTTAGACGGGTGGTCGGTCGCTCAGCGGCTTCGGAGCCGCTGGCCAGCGAGGAGGTTGGCGCTTGGCTGCCCAGCCTCCTGGTTTCTTGGTGCTCCTCCTTTTGCCTAGAAAGTCCAGAATAATCCAAGCTTTTTGTGCGTGGTTTTTGCTCTGTCCCTAAAAGAAGGTGAGTTTCTGCAGTAATGGGGCAATGTGTTGTAAAAGTACCTGCTAATTCCCTCCTAGTAACTTCTGAACCCATTTAACAGTTTCCTTCCACCCACAAGGAAGAACTGAAATCGTAGAGACGTGAAGTAGTTAGGAGTTTACAAAATGCATGTCCTTGGATTTCATGGTGTCCCCCACGTCTAGCAGACAGGTTATGTTGGGGAGCGCGTGGCGCTTGCACTTGCTGGTATTTCATTAGCTGCTGGAGCCACCTCGGAGGGTCTCCTTCCCACGGTTTGGTGGGTCGGGTTTGGTCTTTCAGGCTCGCAGTTAAGGGTCCAGATAACAGCACAAACAGAAGAAAGCTTTGATTTTTGAAAAGCACTCTTGTGCTTGATCTTTTGATACCGTATGAGTTTTCTTTGCTGTTACTTGCTGCGGTGTGTGGATGCTTTAGAAGTGTTGAGTGATTTGATTACCAGCAGACCAAAGTTCCCTTGTGTCCTTTCGTATACTAAAAGGAAAAACTGTGCTCTCTATTGATCGCACACCAAAAAAATATTTACTGTGGATGAATTTTAATCCGAGTGCATCTGCTTTGCACTGTTGAACTGTGCCCCTTTGTAAGGCGACTTTGTGCCATAGCATACGTGACCCTGCAGAAAGTCGTGCGCTGGGTTTAAAGATGTGATAACCCGTGGCAGCGTTTGCTCACGAAGCTGGGCTGCAAGAAGGGCCTGCTGCTAAACTGGCCGTGGCAGGCATTAGCGCTGCAGGTGTTCAGGACTGATACCCCGGAGTACTAATTGTTACCCAGTGAGTTGCTAAGCAGCTTAAATAGTGGTAGGTCAAGGCTGGGCTTTCTTTGGGGTGGGAAAGCTGCTTTTAAAAGGCCATTCTGCCTTGCTACATGTGCCACATGGAGGGGTGGCCGCACACCTTTACACACATGCCCCTCTGTGTTTAGATAAGAGGGCATATGTACTAAATACACCTAACAAATATAGTATTTATAGAATATAAAGATATGGTAAAAGTATGTTTTGTAAATATACCAGTTTTATGTTTAATTTATGCAGATTTATATTTCTGTAGTTTTTTATATCTTATATTTATGTTTATATATATGCATGGGGATGTGCGTGTGTGTAGGTGTGTGTGTATTTTTTCATCACCTTTGATACTAGACTAAAGGAAAACCTTTTCAATGCTTCCTGCCTTCGTCACTTTCTCCAGGCTACGTCTTCCTCAGGGTAAAGGTGAGGACTAATGCATGGACCACATGGACAGTTCAGAGGGATGTAAACGAAAGAAAGACCCTTCCAGCTATTTCACTGACACCCGAATGCCAGTTCACTGAAAACAAAATACACGGAGTGTGCGGCTGCCAAATTCTGGAAGTACTTGTTATAAATTTGAACCAGTTTTCATGATGATAGTCATAAAGTTGGATTTCTCCACTGAATATCCTGGCCTAAATTAATGTTGATTCAAGATTGTAGGAAAAGCTGTAGTTCATTTTTACATAGGCAAATAGTCTTTTCTTTTCTTTTCTTTTTTCCCCCCTGGTCTTCCCTTGGAGCTTATTAAGAAGCTTCAAGTGAAAACAGTGAGTTCCGATGGGTTTGAAGTACACTTTCAGAATGTGGTGTTTCTGTTCAAACACTTAAAACTCAGCAAGACTAATAACTGAGAATCTTGATAAATGGAAGTAGCTGATTCACTTGATTGCAGTAAATCATTTATTAAGGACAGTGTTTTCGGTGCCTACATAAAAATTTGGAAAAAAAAAAAAAACCTCATAATTAATACAAAGCTATGTAATCTTGTCGTATTTTTCTGCCACCCTGGATTGCAATTTCAGACTATTTGGTGGAGCCCAGATTTCTCTCTCTCTACAAGCCATAACTAACTGAACTCAATTCCATGCCCTTCAAAGTTTTATGGCTGCTTGATCTGAATCCATTCTTTTCCTGCTGCGTAATGAGCATGCATAATCAAAGGACAGGGAAACTGCCTGGGTTCTTGAAGCACTATTCTTGACCTAGCTTTAACATGCTTTGAAATGTTTACCAGAATGTCCCTTTGCCATCTTCCCTTTTCTTTTTCTGCAGAAAATCTGTTAAACAAGTATTCCTAAAAAAAGCATGGTACTTGTTTCCCCAAACGACCTTGGAAAATCTAGGTCTGCACGAAGCATCTTTCTCTTTGACAACTTTCCTTTCAGAGGAAGTTTGGTGTGCGGTAGAAAGGACATGATATTTGCAGATGGGCCTGCTCAAAATGTGGCAGAAATGAAGAGATGATGAAATGAGAAAACCCTCTCCCTTGGGGCATTCAGCTTCTCCTGTCTAAAAGTCAGTGGGAATGATGCCTTGGGAAGGAGTTAAGGAGGAAACAAAGAAAACAGCCAGAAAATCATATGCTGCGTTTGAGTCATGTGGACTTCTGTTCAAAGAAATCAGTCTAAAATAAACTGCCAAAAGTCAGCGTGTTCTGCCGTGAAATGCCACTACTTCTTGACATGTCTTGGCTGTGTAAAATGCCTGATTTTCTGATGTGGACTTGTGTTCGTGTATTTAACCTCATTGTAGGTAGTGATGAGTTTAAAAAAACAAAAAAACCCCCACTTCATCATTGCTATGCTCAAAACCAGCTCTTGCTATGAAACTGTATATAGGTTGAACTTTCTCCATTTTTGAGAGAGAAACCTTTTGCAGAAACAAAAACACCACCCTGCCAAGCTCTGTGGCTTTCACGCTGCCGTCGGAAGCTGCCGTGCTGTGGAGCAAGCCTGCACGAAGCGGGCAGAGGCTCCCTGGGGCAGGAGCACCCCCGGCCGCAGGAGTCCAAGCGCTGCGTGCCCAGCGGACGCCCAGGCGCTTTCGGGTGCCGCGTTGCCTCCCGCGTTGTCCCGGCCGTGGTGCTCGCGGGCGAGGCGGCCTCCCCTTCCCCTTCCCCGCTGGCTTCAAAGCCCAGCGGGGCTCGCGCGGGGCCGGCGCCTCCCGCGCTGCCTTTCGCAGCTTCCCGCCGCACGGAGTTTCAGCGTTCCCTCCTCGGGTTTCCATTTGATGTGGAAGGTGCACGGAGATAAGAAGGCGGCTGACTACCCTCAGCTCCCCAGCTGAGGCCCGGGAGGGACAGAATGCGATCCACGGAAGTAAATTCCCGCAGCTGTGCTCCCATGGGAGAGTGTTCTTCTAAGGGAGTGTGTTTTTGTTGTTTAGCTTTGGGAAAGGGGTCGGACAAAACAGAGTTAGCTTTGCTTGAACACAGAAAGCAAAACCAGGGGGGAAAGAAAAGCTGCTTTTTTATTTATTCTCTCTTTTCTCAACTCTATTCATCCCTCTGGCTTCTCAAGTGTTTTCATCCTAGTTAAAGTTATGCAAACTGATTGCTGGAGGCAGGATGGCTTCCCTTCGCTCCCGGTGAGAGTGCTGCTCCCCGGATTTGCCATGTGGGATTAGCACATGGGGATATCAGGAGCGCAAACGGTGCCGTCTGCTGCAGTGGTCCTTGGGCTCGTTGCTCCCGGTTCGCACTGTAGCTGCTGGGCTGGGTGGAAACGTGGGTCTCAAAATGTGCAGCACAGGTAGGGAGTTGTTATCGTTCGCTGTGCGTGTGTGCGTAGGAAGAGGTGAATATACACTGACCCACTATTGCCTCGGTGCCCTGCAACACGATCTCCTTGGACAAATCTAACTAAGTGAGAGTCTGATCCACTCCTGGTTTACCTCTCCCCTCCTGAAGGCCGCAGTCCTGTGTCCTGAACTTTCCTTGGTGTTAAATTTGATTTGCCTCATGAGTTTTGCATAGAGCCGATGCCTGTAGCAGAAATCTCCATTTCTCTAGTATACCGTTTTCAGAGAATATGTTTGAGTCCTTATGTAGAAATGGGCATCAGCTAAGTCCAAAGCTTGGAGTCACTTTTTGTGAATTGAGAAAAAGCCCTTAGTGTGTTTTCTGTCTGTCTGTCTGTCTGTCTGTCTTTCTTTTCCAGTGCTTCAGCTACCCTGCTTCAATTACATTTCCTAATGCCGATTATGCATTGAGCAGGGATCCAGGGTTTGTCCTTTCACTTGCTAAACAGAAATCAAACATAGTCTTCTCCCTAGGCCTGGGTGGTTGATGGAATTGATAATAGAATATAGTCTCCATCTGATACATTTTTACCTTTTTTTTTTTAATAAAAGATTATGCTGTCAGGTCTGCAAATCTTTGCAATTCTATTTTAAATCCTGTCCACTTGGTGTATCCACTGGCCATAAACCTATGTCTTCAAATCCCTGTAATGTGAGTGTGAAAGCAGGAAACCACATGTTACTGCTCTCTCCAATGCTTATCTTGTACCTGCCTGGTAATATGATATTTAATTGAAATATGAGTGACTTTAGAAATTTATAGGCTATATTCCTTTATGTCATTTGATGAGATCTTTAGCAAATTCTGCCTCCTTGTGGACACTCTCTAATAGCACCTTGAAGGAAGGGTGTAGCAAGGACGCTTCAACTTCACGTCCTCCTCTGGCGTCATCAAAAGGTGTGAGAAAGCAGGTTAATGGATGAGAACTTGGGCACCTGAAGGGCATTAAGAAGGAATATTCATGAACATCAGGCAGAGAGACTTTCTCATCAATCTTATCCAAGAGAGAAGTAGCCATTTATCGATGCATATTAGGAAAACAATTTTGTTCAGAAATATTCGTAAAGACTCCAATCTAGGGCTTGTTTGATTAAATGTGTGTCTTTTCAATGACTTTGGGGTTCGTTCATCCTCCAGGTCTTTTCCATAATGGAGCCTATGACTGGGAATTTGTTTTCTTCTCACATAAAGTTCACACTGAATCAGTTCCGGAGAAACTGAGTCTTGTGTCTTTGATGGCAAATTTCTGGGTGGTAATACATTATCTGACCTGCAAGCATGGCAAAAGCAGTATAGCAATTTAAAAAAGTGTTTATGATATAGGATAAGGAAGCAAACAATTTTGGAAGTTTAAACTCTTTTCCATTTATGTTGCCAATGCTCTTCTCATGTGGGCCAAGAACCATTTCTTTTTAGGTAACTTTAAATGGTTTTTGTGAGCTGCACAGAAATAATGGGAGGCATTTGTTTCAGTGGAAATCATCTGCCTGGCATTTCAAGCAGTGCTATTTATCTGTGCCCTGTTAGGTGTTACCAGCAGAGGTTTATGCAACTGACTGCGGTGGTGATTAGGTTTATGCTCCCGCGTGCAGCATAGCTGGCTCTGCGGTTACATTCGCGTGCCCGGCACCTTCGTGGCATCTGTGATTCTGCTTAACGCAGTTGACTCTCTAAAGTCTTCTGAGAGATTGACTGACTTCTGGATGCTCAAGTAACTGGAGTAGGAAGATTGGTGTCCTTATGTTTACGTTTGGTCCATGACCCTTCTTGCCCACGAGAAGAGAAACCCACCGCTGGTTCTCGGCCCCCCTCGGCCTGCAGCTGGTCCCTTGGGGTACTTGATTTGTAGTATGTGGTATATTTTCTTGAAAAGCTGACCAGTTCGAAGGCATGTGCTAAACCTTCCTGGGGGTTAAAGCAATTGCTCCCAAAGTTCTTTGGAAGCTATTTTGGTGTCCTGCAGCACCTAGGCCGGTGCAAAGTTGACTGTGCTTGATGAGCCGGTCGTTTGGACGAGGTGGGGTGTGATGTCTGAAGCTGTACGGAGTGCCTGACGGGTTGTTTCCTGATGCGTTACCTTGCTTTTGCCTGTTCTTGCAATCAAGTAGATGAGTGAAACAGAGGGGAGGGGAATGTGATGCTGAACGGCTCTTTTAATCTGACCAGAAATCTTAATGGGAGACCATCACGCATGGTGTTGGCAAACCTCCCGCTGGCCCTAGTTACACCCCTGCCAACTGGGTCAGAAAACACTGCTCAATTAGGTAAAAGATGAGTGGTGAATTAAATCAAGAAATATATGCTGTCTTTCAGAACTGGAGTTTGTTTGTCCACCAGGGCTGCCTGGCAGTAGCCCCTGTTTATGCCTGTGATACTCAGGAGAACTTTTAACTGAATTCAGCACTGTTGCATCCAGGACAGATGTGGCATATACCCATTCGCCTCTGAAAAGCGTCTTGTTGACAGCCTGCTGTTCTTTGTATTCTCTCTGTGCACTGGGCTGAGGTTTTTTCATTTCATGCATCATCATTCACAGTGTGCTGGAGTAATTCCACAAAGTCAGTACATATCCTTAATGCACACAAACTGAAGAGGGAACAATGTATTTTGCTGTTGTTGTTTTTGAAAGTTGGACACATTTGCATATATTTAATTTTCCTTTTCACCTGTGAGTGAATTCTTTAGGAAAAAGAAAAGAAAAAAATAAAAGACACAACTAATTATTTGGAGAATTTGTAACTTTGGACTCCATTATTACCTTGTTACCCTTTTTGGTTTTCTGTAGGATTTTTAATGACTTCAGTTAATAAGGAAAACAACCCTGATATAAAAGATGAGGTGTCACATAGTCTAACTAAAAGTACCTTGACAGTGTTTCCCATATTAAAGAGAGTTAAGGCAAAATGAATAATTACTTATGACACAAACATCCTCTTTGCCTTTGATCCGCATGTGCGCGTGGATCTGGATGCTCTTATTCTGCTAAGTAATCCTATTTATTAATGCATGGCAAGGGTGAGAACTGGTTCATTTTATATATATGCGTGTAGTATAAGTATGCATGGGTGTGTATATACAGTCACCAGCAGTTGCACTGGCAGGACCTCCTTGCCCTGGATGTGTTGCTAGATGTTCTGCAACCCCAGACTGAAACGTCAGCCCCGCTGGCTCGATGCTGTGGCCTGCAATGGTTCTGCTGTTATTAGGAGCTCTGCTGGCTCTCTTTGACTCTTGAGGAGGTACGTGATGGTCCTTATCATTTGTTATTAATATACGGAGATGTTAATCCACTCCTGTGACGGAGAGGTGGAAGCTGTGATGAGTTGCCTCCAGAACGGTGCGTGTCACGCTGAACTCAGCTGAACTGTGTGGCCTCAAAACGTCTCCTGGCGGCTGACGAAATAAATATGTGATGGCGACACTGATTAAAGATGCATGTGTTTATGAGAGGAACCTACGGGAGGTTGTGAAAGCAAGGTAGAGAACTGAGGTATTAGCTGCTTTGGCATCATGTTGGGAGACAGTTTTGAAGAGAGAGCGGCTATATGGGGGTTCAGTGACTGTAAGAGGCACCAAATTCATGAGAGAGGCTCCTGCTTTGATTTGTGCTTTGGCTAAGGAAAAATGGTCTGGGATGACATATACAAGCCATGTTGCAAAAATTCAGATTTTCAGGTAAAAGCTGATTCAATGAGTACTACTGCTTACTTAGGACAAATGTGATTACTGAGTGCTGATTTCTGTAAATAGTATTTTTCCTGTAGGTTGTTTTTTTTTTTTTTTTTTTTTTTTTAAGTTGCTCCTCTCT
>VZSV01000054.1:2149916-2161896 GCA_013398735.1 Nothocercus julius
TTTTTTTTTTTTTTTTTTTAAATTACTGCTCTGCAGCTTTGAGACTGCATCCAAAAACCTCTGTGATGATGATCTAAAGTAAGCTATGTTGTTTTTCTTATATCCTGCTGGATTCCTAGGGAGTGATGAATAGGCGCGCGCTTGCAGCACCTGGAATATCTCGGAGCCCAAGCAGGCACGCGCTGAGGAACGGGATTTGCTCGTGGGCACGTGGGGAGCTTTTTTTAAAGCTCACATTAAATATGAAGGGAAAGTAAGTACGTGCGACACTATACGTTTCACAGGCCTTTGGCATCTGCTGGTCTATGTACGTGACTGATGTGGATGGAGAAGGGTAACTCCAGGCTCTGCGTGTCCATTCTTCTTTATTCTTCTTTTGTGAGATGTTTTGGTCAATGCTGTGGCCACAGTTAAGACAATGGTAGTAGGAAATTTTCCTGCAGTGTTTGTAGTATACAGAGTATGTTTTGTCTTGCAGAATTATTTGCCGGTATCCTCCTAGGTGACAATCTGCGTGTGACTGGACCTCTGTGTTACTTACTCGTGTCAGTCGGTTATTTTGATCCTGGGTGAAGCCAGTGCTGTTCTTGAATTTGCTTTAGTCTTGCAGCGCTGTGCGATGACACTTGCCTCTCCTCCTTGAGACAATGGGCTGTTTCCATAAAAATCCCGGCTTCTTCCCGGTCGTGCCTAGGAATTGCATTTGAGTTTCTCCTATGGCAGAGACATCTTTTTCTTAGTAATAGTTGGAGGCTTATAAAATGACGCTAATAAAATGTGATTTTAAAAATTAGCCACTATCTCTCACAAGCACGAATTCCAACATGCCAAAATTACTTCTGTAACACTAAGTCTTAGTGAGCTAAAACTTTATTTTATTGTCTGAGCTTTAATTTAGTTAGCAGTCATGACACCATCTGGTTTTTAGTTTCCATGGGGAAAAAAATAGAAGTGAAATATTTGTGTAACATTTTTTAAACATGAAAAAGACCTCATTAGTTCTGCTTTCAAGGATGATCAGTTCATATTAGTGGGGATGGGATCAGACTCACTGAAATGAAACCAAGTACCCTAGTTAAATTACAGTGAGAAATTACCCCTTTCTAAATGTTCATGCTGTTTTCTTTGAGACGATTTTTTTTTCTTTTGCCATATAGGCTTTTTATCAAACACAAGCATGAAAAAAATATAAAATGATCATTTAATACTTCTGGTAGAATGACGCATAGTAAAAATACATAACTAAACTTGAAGTATTTTAATTGGTGCTACATACTAAAAACAATTTAATACCAGTTTTGTTTAGTGGTGAGGAGACATGCACACAAAACAAGTCCAGTGTCTGATCTTAATTAACACCAGTGTAAATACAGTAAATTCACTAAAAGGAGTATTACACCAGTAGCTTTGAGTGTCCGTGCACCACAAAGCGCACGGTCCTCTTGCTCACTTAAGAGTTGCATTCCTATTGCAAGGTAAAGCTAATTGCCCAACCCGGAGTTAAGGCATTATGTAACTCATTAATTAACAAGGTTAATTAACAGGGTTTCCGAGTCATTTGGAAATATCCTGTATTTTAAGCTTGCAGCAAGGCATTGAGGATGTGTTCAATTAAAGATAACACCACACGTTGAGTGGTTTGAGCGACACTTTGATTGCATATTCCATATTCCTGCATGTAGCAACACAGTTTGTGCATTGCCACCTCTATAGGTAGCCCCCGGGGATTTATGCACAGTTTTGGTGCTGGATTTGAGAGAAATACCAGTGTTGGGGCCTGGCTGACATTTAATGGAAATTCTTACTTTGTAAATGTTCTCTCAGAGCTCTATCAGATGAGGAGGTGATGCATGGTCAGGTTAGGGAAATACAGTCCAACCAGGCTTTGAATGCGTGGCAGCTGGATCCTCGTGGGAGCTACAGGAAAGAGCTGCCGGATGCAGGGCTGTGCCAGCAGTCTGCGGTCCAAGTGCTGCTCTTTCCTCACGGTGTTCAGCATGTTAAATCTCATTTTATAATACTGTTATGCCTTAACTTGGGAAATTTATCTTAAAAAATGTGATTTCTTTTCCTTACGTGAAAATGTCATCTGTGTTTCAGGAGGAATTATTGCGGGTCTGCACAAACAAAGGCCTTAAAGGCCAATTAGGAATATTATTTATCCTTATTAGAAAAGCAGGTTTGCAAAATCATGTCATTTTTCGGAAATCTAAATTGTATAATGTTGCTCTTTACTTTCTGGTAAACTTCTTCTAGTTATTAGTAGGATTGATTAGAAACTGTAAAGAATCCAGTGAGCTGCTAATTTTTCAGTTTTCTTCAGTTACCGTTTCTCTCCTGTTACTACTTGCGCGCTAATGTTTGTGTTCCATCTCGTGGATGTTTTGGTTGACCTTTATTTAAACCCAGGCATTTTTAGCTAAAGATCAATGTAGGTTAACAATATTTGACATCTGTGAACCGAAGGAGAAAAAAAAAAAAAAAAAAAAAACAAAACATATTTTATGCAAAGAAATGCCAAAGGAATAGAAATATTTTTTTGCTGTAGCTCATTGCTGGGTGATTCTGCAGCACCTCAAGTAGGCGTTCATTTAGCCAGCTCTAGCCTTCCATGAAAGCAAAAATTAACTGCAGTGCGTTTCTGGGCGCCGATTCCACGAGAAGCCGGTCTCTTATTGCCAGAGACCCTTTTGTTTTTTACTGATTTTTTTTAGTGTTTTTTTCTTGTTTTTTGGTAGCTTTTCATAATCATTCTCAGTCAATATTTGAACAGAAGACTTAAATTTTAGAGGCTTTTAGTTGTTTTTAGTCACACACTCTTGGAAGTTATTTTCATCAACAGAGGAACTGATTCTACTGCTGCTTCATTTGGCAGAGGGAAACATGCCTAGAAAAGTAGTTGCACAGCCCAACTTCAGTAAAATAAGAGCTCTCTTCTAGATCTGTGAAGAGCAAAACAGTTTTAGTGATACTTTAATGTAAGTCTGGCAGTCCAAGGACATAGACATGAAAAGAGTTGTGGAGAGGTGTATTATCTTTTATTAGACCAGCTGGTGTAACTGGAAAAAAAAAAAAAAAAAAAGGGAAGTAGTTTTGGGGCATGCAAGCCCTTTTTGTCCTTTCATCAGAGACCTCTTGTGTTTTCTGGAGAGCAACCGCTTAATGGCCTTGCCGGAGTATTTTGAAGGCCTCTGAGAGTCATCAGTATTACCTCAAAGAGGAATTTTTTTTCTCTCTCTCTCTCTCTCTCTTTGCTGCAGAAACTCAAAGATGAAAAATTGTTTAGTTTGCCCTTCTGGACGGTGTTAGTGTTTATGGGAATGAGGGTGGCACAGCCACTCGTAGGCAGAGCATTCGTTCTGTAATTCCCGAATTGTCTTAAATGACACACAAGCCATCTCCGGACGGCCGTGTGCGAAAGTCTGGCCGGGGTGTTAAGCTACATGGGTACCCTTCTGCAACAGAAGGGCATGAATAAATGAGAAAAAAAGTTGTTTTCCTGTTTATTTCAAAGCCTAGTTTTAATCTCAGTTATTGAAGAGTCTTCGGTTTTAAAGGCTGTACCAGCTCCCTGTGATTTGTTTGTACATGAAAAGACACACATGGGTAATGGAATTGGCTACTGGAATGCTTGAAATTCTTAAACTTCTGCCATTTCCGATCAAGATATCAAGATGACCTTGGCTGTTGCCCTTTCCAAATAATATATAAAGTTCTTTTTTTACTGAGACTTTGCTCAGGAAAAGGTGTGACTGAGAAGTGTTTTAGCATTTTTGCTGAATGACGATCTGCTCGAAAACAGTTGAGCTTAGGGAAAAGCAATCTCCAAGTACAATACTTGTGTGTGAGAAATGAATATCTAAAGTGGAATTTCTGCTGTGCCGTGACTTTGCACTTAGAACCACCTTCACATGAACTGCCTCTTGTTTATAAATAAGAGTAGTTACAGTACCTAAAAATAAGTAAAAACAAACAAACAAAAAAAAGCTTTTTTTTTTTTTTCCTTTTTTTTTCCTCTCTAGTTACGCAATGACAGTTTCTGGGTTGGTGAACTCAAGCAACTGCAAGAACAATTACAGCTATTCGTTTTAGTAAGATATGTTGTATGTTCTTGTGTTTTGACTCTAGTAATAGTTCAGCATGGTATGAAGAACCAAGTGAAAAAAAAAAAAGGCAGGTCGGTGTTTTTACTGTAATGTTTGCTATATGATTTCTGGGCTTGGTGTCCCTGTGCCTTTGGCAAGCAGCTGACTACTTAGGTTTTTCAGTGACAGATTGAAATCAGGATCGTGGGGAAAACATCCTGTGCTACAACTGTTTTTAATGACTTGCTTGGTAGAGAAAATAATGTAACTTTTATAGCTTCTAATGTGTGCTCTATGTTGAAGGTCCTGGAGGGGGATCCTTCTCCTCCCCTCTCACGGATTGGCCTCAATGTTTTGTCCATTATTTTTATATTTTACAACCTGAAAGGGACCAAATATGAGAGCAATCTTGAATTCCTTAATGAAGCCCATTTCACTGATGCTAACCGAAGTTGTGTCCAAAGCAAACCTATGTGGGGAGGTCTCAAGATTTCCTTTATACAGAGTAGACAAATCAAGGGCTTGGCCACACGATGGGCATACGCGCACAACATTTAGCTGAAATGTGGATGGATGTGGGTTTGGCCACGGGCGCCTCGCTGTGTCGGTGAAGCACGTTGCGCCCGGCCCATAACAGTCTGTTGTTGCTGGCAGTTTCTTGAGGTCCTTTCTGACAGGGTGAACAGTCCAGGGATGCGGAGAGTTACCCAAAATGCAAGGCCTGTGTTGCCCTTATGGTACCCTCTATTCGTTGCCACTAAGAAGGGTGATGGTGATTTTTTTCTCTGTTATAGAGTAAGGTCTGTAACGTGTCACCTTATTATAGACAAATGCAAGCTGGTCAACAGCAAATTGCTTATAAATGCATTTTTTTATAAGTGCTAAAGCTGGAAATTTCAAAAGTTGATGAGGAGGTTGAAGCAAGGAAAAGATTTGCAAAGTCTCCCTGTGATTTCTTTCTAAAAGTGTAGCCTTTGTTCCTAATTTGTTAGATTTATACTGCACAAGGGCACTGGAGCACTAATGCCACATGTGATTGGTTTCCAACTCCTTCCACCCAGAAGGATGATGACATGTTTTATTTTCTTTAATTATGGCACAATTATGGGCTACTCACACTATTTCTATTATAACCTGGGTTACCCTCTTGGCCTCTCCTGTTTAATAATCCGTCTTTTGCCTCACAAAGTGTGCTTTCCAGAGCCTGAAACACCTAGAATTTATCAGCACTATTATCTTTGCAAAACTGTAGGGTGAAATATGGCATGGGAATACCATCAGCAATGTTAGACCTTTAGCCAACACTTCTAACCAATACAAGCCTATGATAAAATGCTGAGATAAGTACAGTATTTCATTAGACAACACAGATTGGATAGATCAGTGCAGTAAGCCATTTACAACATTGTGCAGAGATATTTTTGGGCACTATGTCAGAGCTTTATCTAAATGTATCCATCTTCTCCATTCGCTTCCTAACTGAATCCTCTTTGGCCTGTGCATTGGTGCAGTTCCATAAACTTTATGCCCCCTTAGCTCTGCATTTTGCTCTCATGATTCTGATAAAACTATAGGTAAAATTGTTGCATAACGGAGAAGCCTTATTATGCACTGAAAATGCAGCTCTAAACTTCGGGCTTTCTCGACAGAACTGCTTGAAGTTTCACCTTTCAATGTACTTCTGCCTTGTTTTATGTTCCCTTTGCAGGCATAAGGGTAATGGGCTAATTAATAATTCATAAAATACTTGGCACGTTAAAGGGATTTGCTCCCATGTAAGGATGTTTTAAAGAATATTAGGAAGCCTGGTACCGATTTCTGAGAGTATGCAAAACCTATGGTATCAGGTTGTTTTTACATCTCCTCGGAGGGACTGTGAACGCGTATATTGCACCAGAAGGGCTCTTTAGTGAGAAGCCTCCCTAAAGGGAGCAAGCAGATAAGCAAGATGGTTACAATTCCTGCTGCAGATGCCCTGATTTGGGCACAACAGGTAGGCAGCTGGTGGTCATCATTTTTGCTCCTGTGGCTTATATATGACCATGGTTTTATTTTGTTGCAGGTGCACCAAGAGCAGAAAATAGGAGGGGATGACATTACAGCCAAGGCGCAGAGCGTTCCTCCAGTGGCACTTCCTCCGTGTTCCTGATTTGTGGTAGCTCTCCAAGGACATCCATAAGAACCTTTCCAAGCTCCTGAAGATGCTTTAGCTTGTGCTAAAACCAAGTTTAAGTAGATGACGTTGCAAGGAAGGAGGAGAACAGGAGGAGAGGCAAGTAAGACATCTTCCGCTGGGCAGATTGTGTTAAGTAGGCCCAGGAGGGGGAATTTGCACAAGCATCATCCTCTGCTTGCTTGTTTTATTCTAAGTTCCTGCACATAAATGGGCTTATGTTGCATTTACACCACTATAATCAAAGAAAGAGTCAAGGCACTCACCATCCTAAATTGTTGAAAAAATAACATGAAAAAATAACAGTAATATCCTCTTCCATATTTGAAACTTACTGCAGAAATTTCTTCGACTCTGATTTTAATGTTTTCCTAAGGCAAAATTATTAGCAAAGTGCATTTTTTAAAAGCTGATAAATTTATGTTTTTACTTAAAGGAATAAGGTTGTATCGCAGTGCTTGAACTGGTTTGGCTTGGAAGAAGATCTAGACTTTGTTTAAAAAATATGCATGTTGTTATTTCTCACACCAAAAGTGATTAAGAAAACCTTATTTTAAAAACACTGTTTGAAAAATTATGGCATTAAATTGAAGCATTGGAACTATTTAATTGGCCATTTAGTTACCTGTACATTTAGCTTATAAAACCTGTCTGCTGCAAGGAGATTTCGAATATTACTTGATATGAGCAGAGTTATGCAAAAAGAAATGTAAAATACATTAGAGGAGAGGATTAAACACAGTAATTGCAATGATGTTTCTAAGATGCTTGAGAAAACATAGTTTATTTTAGTTAAGGTTTTGCCCTCGGCTTTGGGTAGCCCCACATCAAAACGCAGGTTATTCACACAGCCGGGCGAATACAAGGCGCTGGCTCTGGGCAGTGTCGCAGATTCCAGTCCTTGCCCTTCCTTTCTGCCGCTGCTTGGGCTCTCAGAGAAAGCGTCTCCGTGAGTTCTGCTCGACGCCGCGTCGCATCCTGCTCTGCCGGCTTAAATAATGACTAACGAGGAGAAAGCGGACAGGGCACTTGTTTAAATTTTTGAATGATCTGTTCCAGGTCATATTAATTATTCTGAGAAGCATTTAACAGAGCTTAATACGACAAGGGTTTGACCATAAATGTCATTTTCATTTGTTTGTGTTATTCAAGACTGTTGTAACTGGCTGCTTAATGGCCTGTGTCGTGCAGGTGTATTATTAGCTCTCATTGGCACATTTTACTTAGTTGTCATTAATGGCACCGAGTGGCTTTCCCATCCTTCTCCCTTGTAATCCCAGATAGAGAGCAAGATCAGCGGCCGCTTTATCAGCGAGTTACATTAAGCTGCTCTTTGGCACTCGTGAATCAGTGTATTTTCATCTCCAGCCGGTCCCTACTCTGTATATGTCAGCGCCACTGCACTAGCGTCTCATTTGGCAAATGACTTGAGGGACAGCTCTCCTTACAGCACCCCATAACCTGCAGGATGCTCGCTCTGCAATTCGGATTTTACTGAAAAGTAACCCCCCCAGTGCCAAAGAATAAATAACTGCAGTTAAAGATTAATAAAATAAAATGCAATTGTGTTTGAGACATAAAATCAGTTGTGGCTCCTGACTGAAAATTCAACAGTAATTGAGGGGCGTAAGGGCCAGAGCATCATGTTATTTCAGCTTCCTGGCACAAGACATCGCGCTCAGCTCATCAAAGAGACTATCCCATCTCTCGAGTTTCCTAACAACTGAAAGGCAAATACCAGGCAGGAAGCAAGCCTTAAGAAAGCCCCCAAGATGAGAAAAAGACTGAACTGGCAGATGGCAGCATTGGAAGGTGTGCACGAACCATATTCTTGTGACCATAGTAGAACTCGGTTGTATAATCATGCTCAACTTTTAAACTTTCTTTTTATAAGAAAGAATTTCAGTCAGATAGTTTTTTTTTTGTCTTTGCAAATAGTTGGTTGTTTTTTGTCTTATTTTTTCACTCTCTGTCAAACCATTAAATTAACTGAATTTTGTACACCCTAATATCTAACATTTGCAACAAGTAAGTAGCATGGCAGAGATCAGCATAGGATGCTGTAGTTGCGGGACGTTCAAATGAAGTCCTTAAACCTTGCTTTTTTGGTGACTTTTATTCTTTTTGTTTGTTTTACTTCATCATGTCATGAAAATTTTGATCATCTCTTTCACTTTCATGCTTCAGTAATGTTCGAGATATTGAAAGATACGTAGTTATAAATAAAGACGGAGGGGAATTATATTAGAAAGGTGATTTAGATGACCGAGCAAGATGCCAATTATCTCCTGCCCTGGACCAGGAGGCCCCCAGAGATGCTGGGATCTCCATCCTTAGGGATTTGCAGCAGTCGCCTGGGCAGGGCAGCCTCACTGCACTTTGAGACTGCTTTGAGCGATGCTTCCATGGTGCCTTCCAGCATAGACTTGTCATTTAAAGCATAAAATTTGGCTTCCAAGTTCAGAATGACACTTTCTCTGTGACGCTGCTGCGCTGAAGCCTTTGTACGAGCGCCAGAGAAACTGGGTTGTCGTAGCACGGCTTCCGGTGAAACCCATGGGTGACAAGTAATAGGATCAAAGGAGCCCTTGTTTTCGTGTCTATTAATGCAGTACGTAGAGCAGTCTGGAAAAGCAGAGCAGTCTTGGCAGGTTTATGCCAAATGCGTAATATAGATATGGCAATTCATTTGTTTGTCTTCAAGGCATATATATGCACGTGATTTACGTGTGCAAAGAACCAGTATAAACCTGTGTGTTATCTGATTTCTATCTTGAAGTATTTCCTATTTTTTCTATGCAAAGAGACATCTTCCTATTCACAGTTTGTTCTTGGGTGCTTAAAAGTATGAATGTACCTTTTTCTCCCTTTAAATTGCAAATACTCTATCCTTCTTAAAAATAAAGGTGTTTTGTTAGGAAGAGAGAAATTTATTTCTCCTTTTGCTCATTGCTCATTAGTTTCCTATTGTAAGCAATGTAAACCACATGAAAAAATGCTATTTAAACATGTTGACGCATCAGATTTAAGCTCTGGAGCTTTCTGTGGCATGTCAAGAACACTGATAGTTGGGTCTGCTTTTTAAACATCTTTCTGGAGACTTCATATCATTCATTTTGTAATTCCGTAACTGTATTCTGTCACATCAACCTTCCTGTTGAAAATAATATTCTTGTGGTTAATAGAACAAGAAATTACCCTTGAGATATTTATTTTCCTATAAATTTTCTTGGTCAGTAATAATATGCTGACATTTCTGCTGAGAGAACTTGATGAAATCTTGTGTTTTTGACCTATCCTTGAGAGTCACTCCTGGGAAAAACGCACAGCACAGCAGAAAATACCGGAGCTCTGGTGCGATGATGTCATGTTAAATTCATTAGAAGTACTCCAAATTGAAATTTTGTTGGCGTTGGACAAGGATGAAGTATGAACCTGTGCGCTAGGAAGGAAAGACATGAGTGGAAAGGAAGGAGAAACATGATGCAGTCTTGCCAACTTTCCACCATTTAGTGGCTTGTGCTCTCAGCACACGGCGTGAAGACCAGTGACTCTACCCTCTGTCCCCCATTTTGGTTCCTTCTGAATCTTCTTTCACTTATTTACATCTTGTTCCTACAAAATGTTTTGTGATGGCTTAAATTAGCACAATTTATTAGTGGAAGTGTTTGGAAATAGATTTGCTTGTGCCTGAGTCAGTGTCACCCTGTGGCTCATTTATTTTTAATAGAAGAGTGCTATTGGGCTTTTTTGGGATGCTAAAAAAACAAATATATGTTTAAGAGGATTCTATTTTTGTTAGGAATGACAGGGAATGAACAACAAAAAATTGTCCAGGTTTGGGACCTGTGCGTTCTTCACACCATTTAAATGAGCACCTGTGACCGGTGGGCTGTGGTTAGTCTTGCACCACGCGTGGTTTCTTCGCTTTCCTGCCTGCGTCACTGAAATTGTTCACAAAGAGTAACTTGCTAAATATATTTATTAATAGCCAGCAAATTGAATTTTTGACCATGCAGACTCCATGGCTGCATTTTCACTGTTTGCTAATATTTTTAATCATTTATATATCCGTGTGGGATTGAAATAAATATGGAGTATTTTAGTCAGCCTTTCAGCCTTTGGAAGCAGCCTTTTTGATTTGAAAAATTTCTCTTGTAAAGAGATTGTAAAGATTGGGTGACCAAAAATATAAGTAAGCATTCCCATGTTAAATAATTCAATTTTGTTGGATACTCTTGTCTTTTTTTCCCCCTCCCCACCTCTTCAGTTTACTTCTTATTTTAATATGACCTTATATCTTCCAGTAGTCATCCCTTTTAAATGAAAGGGAGGGAAAAGGAAAGGGAAGAAGGTCAGCTCAGGCAGAACCCCTTGCAGTGGCATAAAAGACAAGGAGAAGTAAGACTGAATCATCCCTCATGATTGTTTTTAGCAGTCCTCATGAAAAAATGAGTGTGCTGATCTTAGCAAAATCTATCTAATTTTGACCCCTGTCTGATGAGTCCCCACTGGAGAGGCTGGAAGTTTCATGAGCCTAATGGCTCGATAGCTGAAGATAAGAAAAGAGGGATGAGCTGGTTGACCTGCGGTTTCTTCTCTTCTCTGTGGTTTCTCTGGTCCGTGTAGCCTACAAACAAAATGCTTCATTGTTGTCCTTGTCAGAGGAATGGGCTCAGATACGAGAACGCTTCTCCCAGTAACCTTGTTAGAGAAGCTGTGAACTGAAATGCAAGGAAAGATTAAACGTTTTTATTTTTCTCAACTGGGTACACTGCAAAATCTGAAACTCCCAGTAAGAATTAAAAGTTCCATCATGGAAAAAAATAGTAATTTCTTTTTTTCTTTTTTTTTTTTTTTTCCTCCCCCTGGTGAAAAAACTGAGGCAAGATTAGAAATGTTAAGGACAAAATAAAACAGAAAATCATTGTTCAGTTTTGAAGACTGAGTAGCGTTTTAGCTGCCCTCTCTGAGACCCGGGCTATTGTGCCAGGCTATCTCCAAGGAGATGTAGACATGGCTCTGCTTTTCTTCTTTCTCTTTGTAAAGGGCTGTATTTAATAGCTCTCAAGTGTAAATGAGTAACAATGGCCTGTCCTTTCCTGAGACTTGGAATACCTAACTTTGTCAAAAATAAGCGAGGAAAAAGTATCTGGTGAGACGACTAAGGCTCCTAAAATCTTTAAGAAATGCAGCCATTCTACCATTGTAAATAATAAGGTTTAGGAAAAATAAGACTATGAAACTGCCTGCTACAATACATTTCATGCTGCATTACCAAGAAGCCTCCCTTGTCATTCTATTTATTAGCTCAAAAATAACCAATATCTCAAATTCATTTCATGACTACTATTTGCCACCAATGTATTTAATTCCCCCACGATTGCTGCAATTCGTTTGTAGTTTATTTTAATTTATATGTTATTGAAATTTGCTCTTGATGTCAAAGTACTTGAGATTGTCAATTCTGCTCAGCGCATGATAGTATTTCGTAGAGCCTCTATTGCAATTAGAGAGACACTCTCTATTCCAGGCAGAGGAGCACCAAATAATAAATCGAAATATGTGTTTTCTATAGAAGATACTTTTTTTTTTTAATGCCAGAGCTAGTGTTTTGGCAAGTTTCCTGTTGAGGGGCTGGAGATAGGACAACTGAGATGTCTTCAGTGTCCGAACAGGGTGAAATTTGCCTATAAATCCTCTCTTTTCCTGTAAATAAATG
>VZSV01000054.1:2162428-2208411 GCA_013398735.1 Nothocercus julius
ATCACCTGAAATGCACGAGGATTCCATGATGAGACTGATTCAAGCTCAAGTGCAACTCAGGATTTGGTCCAGGTTAGAGAAATAACTGCTTGATTTGGTTCATTAGGTTTGTTTTTGTTCCTGTTTTTTTAATGTGTTTACTGGCATGGCATCTGAAAATAGTGACCTGCCTTTATGGCATACATTACTGACATCCCGCTTGCAAGGGAAGATACTCTGAAGGAATGTCTTGCTATATATTTAAGCTTTTGCAATGGGCTCCACTGTCAACTCTAGACCCGTGGGGTATTGCCTGCTGCTGTTTTGCCAGGTGGACTGATGGTCTGATGTATGAACACATAGATCCATTTCTGTGTAAATCCAAATGGTCATTCCATGAGGTGAAGGGTAGGTGAAAACGTATATGCAGGTGATGTCCAGTCCAGGGGCAGGCCATCCTGGGAACTCGGTCTATTTCTGTGGTTGCAGGAGGATGTTTCCATTGATATGGTCAAAGTTACTGGGAACTGGGGGAGACACTGAGCCAAGTCGGCCAGAGAGCTGCTCTGCTGTCGCTAGTGAGGTCAAAGCTTCAGCAGGGCTGCTGGGCACGCTGTTACAGACTGAGCGTTCGGTTTAGGGGCCTTTTACCTTTACAGATGTCTAGGTGTCTGAAGATGTCTGTGTCATTTAGGATAAGTGGAGCTGTGCTTTGACAGTGAGCTTTCTTCTTGTCTGAGAACTCATGTAGACCAGCTTGCCATGAGTTTCGTTGGAAGAGGTCCAGGAAAAAAGAGAGAGCCCATTTTGCATTTAGGAAATGTTCCTTCAAAGAGATATCCTTTCATCTTTTGGCCTTTTCTTTGCTTAGTCTTTTTCAGAGTTGAGATTTTTACCTGGGAGAGTTTGAGAAATTTCTTGCGTCCTTTTGAATGACACTGAAATAAACAGAACTTCCTGACTTGATGGAGCAGAAGTGGCGTGGATGGGAGGTACCCACAGCCACCCTCCTCTTGCTTCTTGTAGCAGAGAAGAGCCCCAATGCCCCTCAGTGCTCATCTCCCTCCTTTATTTTCTACGGGAGAAAAAATAGTAACAATCAAGGCTTAGTTCCTGTACCAGGGGCTGTCATTGTGTGAGGGAACTGTCGCAAAGAGGAGCAATGATTTGTTTTGCATACTGTAGGCTAACAGCATCCTGTGCTTGTCAAATTCCCCAATATTGCAGACAGGGCTGTCACTCCGTATTATTAATTTGCCCCTCAGCACAACAAAGGTACACGGGGTACTAAATGCAAAGCTGAAGTGACAAGGCCCTTTTATGCAACTAAACCAAATACATCCGTGTCACTTTGAAATCAGCAGTATTTTACAGGTGCTAGTGGGCGGTGAGAGGGGGCTCATTGACTTTCCTCGTGTATGGGGATATCGAGGCTGATTTTAACCTTGCCCATGAAAGGTCAGGCATAACATTATTTCCTCCCAGCAGCTGTCTTCAGGGGCTTGAATTAGCATAGATGGAGAGTACCACAAAAGGGGAAAAAAAAAGTTCATTTTGCCCTAATTGGATTAAGATAAGTCTCACGCACACTGCAAGGGCGAGGTTTCGCCAGGGCGCAAACTGCGAGGGTGACAGAAAGGGATTAATTTATGGGCCTCTCGTCGGGCTGTTGACTAATAACGTATTGATCGGGTGCAGGAGATATGCAGGGCGTCTGTCAGGAAGGCAGGCGCTCCGCAATTGGGAATGGCTCGCCTATCTGACACCGTCAAAGCCAGATAAATACCGCTGGCAGCTCGGAGGAGCCCGTCGCGCCCGTCCCCAGCAACGAGCGGCTGCTCCGTGCAGCTCCTGCAGGGATTTCTTCCTCTTTTTCCTTTTTCCGCCTTTCCTTTTACACGATCCTGCAGACATATTGAGCTACCGCAGGCTAATCCCCGCGGAGCCGGCAGGTGGTACTGTCCTTGCTTTGAGGAGTTATTAAATTCTTAAGGTCACCGCAAAAAAAAGCTTCCATTAAATTGAGTTAATAAAAACATTGGGCAAAGGTTCGCCGAGGGTGCAGGTGTCACAGCTTGGGAAATTGGTCTGTCTCTCATGACAGCGAGCGCAAAGAATATTCTAAAACACATCACAATATGAAGATGTGAGAAACGCGGCTTTTGTGATGGTTTGGATGCCTGGGATGAGGTGGAGGCGCTTGTGCTTCGGCAAAGGGAATATCCTTTTTAACGTTCGCGGGTTTTTTTCAGAGAAGGATGGGTGCTGGTGACTTTCGCTGCCAAAAAGCTTTAAACTTCCTACAAAGAAATACAAATTCCTCTTCCCCCCTGCCACCTTTGCCTATACATGCATGGAGAGGCGCAAAGATAAATAGATGTACATAAAAATGTAGATTAGATATATAGATCCATGGGTGATCTGTTGTTAACCTCGTTTTTTTATTTAACAAGGGACAACTGAGCCTGTTGTTTTTCCAATGATACTAACGTGTGCGAAATGTTCTTTGCTCTGCACAGCTCCTGAATAAGAACAGGATTTAAAATCTTTGAAAGGCGATTTCTTTAGCGGGCTCTGGGATGTAGCCATTGATAAGGAAATAAAATCATAAACTGGACTTCTCCTTTTTAAATATATTATGATCCAGGGTTTTCTTTTCTTTTAAGTGTTAGCCTGAGATTCAGCTGCACCAAGGTAAATAGCAAACTCTCCTTTACTTCAATTTTACAACCTAGAGCCTATGGCTGTGAGCAAAAGAAAATCGGTTAGTTTTGCTGAGATGTTTCATTGTGGCTTTAAAACTAATAACTGATGTTATTTTCAACTCCAAAAATGTTAAGATGCCATCAGTTTGAAACTAAGGTTGCTGCATTTATTGGACAGCAAAAGAAGTAAGAGGAAATTGGTGTGTGTGCTATTTATTTAGAACAGGTCTCTCCAAGGCTTTAGTTTTATATGACAAAACATGTAATATGTTATATATTCAATTATGTTAAAATACTAGTTTATTTTACATGGTGGATATTAGTTGCGTAGCATAGTTTTTAATTGTCACTTACTTCCCAAATAAACATGCTACATTTCCATTTATTTTCAATATATTAACTTTTTTTTTTCTAAAATAGATCATTTTAGCACATGTAATATGTGGGAGTCTTTTTTTTTTTTAGGGTCTGCTTGGTAAGATATATTCCTCTCTGCTCTTCAGTGTTTGAGACAGTTTTAACATCAAATATAAAAGCACAGAAATACTCTGCTCACAGGTAAAGAGCCACATTTCTTGCATTCGTATATAGCATGTTGCAACATGCAAAATCCGATTTTAGTGATCTATCTGTTCTTCGTGCTAGTCTTGAATGAATGAATCTTGTGGGTACTCAGCATGTTAATAGTGAAAATGGTTATAAACAAAATTCCCCGAGAAACCAGGGAATTCAGTTCAATCGACTTGACTTGATCTGGTAATCCCTGGGATTGTTGAACTCAAAAGAGTTTAGTACCTATTTTCTCATATACATTTTTAAAAGAATGATTTTTCATCTGGTACCTGCTTTTTTCATGGAAATGTGTCAATTTAGCTCTTGTCCTTAGGTGTAACCTTGTATTAACTCAGACTGCTTAAAACTGAAATAACATTTTGACATTCTTTCCACATCTCCAGTCACAAGTGCATATATCTCAGAAGCCTCTACAAGTTAATAAATTCTCTTACTTTATTCAGAAAGGAAAAGTAGCAATTATTAAAGGGAACATATGGCAGGTGCCTTAAAGCTCCAGGGTGACACTAAGGCATATGACTTCAGCTCATTATAAGTATTTTCTAGGTTCTTCTTAATTGCTCTAGTAATTAAAATTCACCAAAAATTGTGAAAATGCCAAACAAATAATACAGTCTTCATGCATGTTTTTCAGTATTACATGTAATCAAAGGTCAACTCTATGAAAACATAATTTAAATTTTTGAAGTAAGTTTAGTCATCTGTGTGATTGTAGAAATCTATTCATTTTCATTTTGTTTTGTTAGCTTTTATCACACTAATTTTTAGCCAAGAATTGATATGTTTGAGCATTCAGGTAAAACATAAATAAAACTAATTTAACTAAGGCTGCCAAAAAGCACAAGTAATGTGTGCAATACATAATACATGCGTATCTATGGGATATAGGTGAATATTTAACATTACTGAGAATTCCTTTTGCAGTCAGTGAAGATCCAGGAAAAAAAAGTCCTCCTGAAATCATTTAAAATAGTCCTTTTGAGGAAAAAAAGACGACTTGATTATTTAATCTGGTATTTTTACCAGAGCTACTGCTGTTAAAAGATAAGTTCAGGATCAGAGAGCTGGGAATGTAGGCGATATAAGCAAAATTTCACTAGTTTTGACTGAAATTTGACTGACTAGTAATATACACAGGGTTATTTTTGTGTATGAAATTGGATCCTTAAATACAAACCTTTAAACGTTTAGAGGTGTTAGAGGTTAGATAATACCCTTGAGGAAACAGTTATTTAAGAAGTATGATCCGAAATGCGTGGCAGCATAGCCATTGCAAATCGCCTTTCAAGAGAGGGTCTAGTTATTATGTGTTTAATCAGTCCTAGCTGTAAGGAAATTAAGGGAATAGTCTAAAGAGAAGAAAACAGAGTTCTTAAAGGCAAAAAGAGAGAGTTACAAATAACGGCGCTTTTAGGAGGTTTAGCAAGAAATCTCCGTCGGGGCAGCTGAGAGGAAAGGAGGGGGAAGTCATTATCCATGAACAATATTTTATGGCACCCAGAGAGACCTTTAGCCTCTTCACGGAGCAGGAACACTAAGAAATGCAATGTAATGGCGAGCCCAGGTCCAGAGTGGCTGGACACCCAGGAATCAGGGATAATTCCCGGGGGAGCAAGGGTGCGAGGAGGGTCTCTGCTGTGTGAAACTGTTCTTCCTGTTCTTCCAGGGTGCCGGAAATGTGAAATTAGTCCCGGATTCTGGACTCGGATCTTGCACGTCCCGGCTTAGCCTGCAGGGGCAGAGCTTTAGCTGATCCTTCCCCAGGGTCGAGGTTGGTTTGCACTCATTTTGAGCAGAATCAGCCTCCTGTAAAGCAGCAGGTTTTGGTTTTAGAAATAGTGATTATTCAGAGGAGAATGCTGTGGCGAAAGCAGGCTAAATCCTTAATTATGCTCTACAAGTTCTTTACTAGATCGTTGATCCCAAGCCGTGTGCAGTAAAACACCTGCTTTCCTCCTAGTTTAGCAGCGGGACTAAACGCGTCCTACGTACAGATGTGTCTTCCTGCCAGGCGCTTGGGACTATGGAGTTACTATCACACAGGTCTAGAGCTGTTTATTCGCAGATGCTGGAGGGAAAACCAAAACCAAAGGTAAAGCAGGCTGTCCGTACTGAGTTGTGGTTTTTTTCTTGACGTGCGAGACGTGCAGGCAGGGTGCCCGTTGCTTTGGTTTGCGTCGTGGGTTCCCTGCTCCTGCCGCCTGCTCACGTGCTCGTGGGGGTGTTTCTTAAAGAGTTATTGGGGAAAAAGCAATATGGATCTGTGAGTGGTACTAGTAGAAACTGAGAAATCGGAGAGAGATCCAGAGGTGTTTTGGACTAGGTTCATGCAAAAGTGACTCTTGGGAAGTTAATAGAGCGTTTCTACGCCAGAAACACAGGGCAGGCAAAGGAAAATGTTAATGGCACAATAAAAATTGCCCTGTACTATGCTGTTTTAGCTGAAATATAACATTAAAAAAAAAAAAGTGAAATATTTTAATTCTAGTCTCCTTTCCCCGCTGGAAGACATTTCAGCAAAGCAGAGCTATGCATGGTAGATCTGTTTTTACCTCACATGCAATGCAGAAGCAATTTTAAGCCACAACTGGTTAACACGAGAACTGATGTTAAAAGAGGGGTTGCTATTACATACTATGGGGACAAACACTGTGAAGTCTGAATAGTTGATTGCATAGAAGGTTGAACTTCCACTGGTAAATAATAATCAAAAATGCTGTTCTGCACGTGTTCTGTTTCAAAGGCAAGTTTAGTTCAGACTGTGATTTCATCTAGAGACAAAGTGATAAATGCGAAATTGTTTGCCATGAGTCGACAGTCAGGAGAAAAGCCTGTAGCAGTGAAACACTCTGAGAACGTTGATATAAATACAGTAACGACATATTCAGTGTTCTGTTGGCCCCTTTAAAATCACCCCAGGTAAAACCAGCACCCAGTTTTGTGGCTGGTGCAAAGTTAGCTGCGTGCTGCCTTACTTTACCCTTCAGGGCATGTTTTGTAGTCCCAGCTTTAGGGATGATGCTCCTCACTAGCAGCAAAATTCCCCTTTGTAATTTTTTTTTTTTTTTAATTAAAGCTTAAAGAAAAGGAATTTCAATCAGTTATATTACAATATTCATGGTTATAGTTGCACATTAATTTATATTGATAGATTAGGGTAGAAAGTTGAAGTTTACAGAAGTAATTGATCTTATCTGAAATCAATTGATTTTTCATTCAGATTTTTTTTTTTTTCTCCCTTTTCACCATGGTTGAGGTATGATCCTCATTGGAGGCCTTTGTAAATGTGCCAGTCAAACTTGAAGACAAGTTGGATGGTTACGCTGCTTTCTTCAAAGAGACGACTTGTGAACTGTTAGGATTTTTAATGCCTTCTTAAGGAACACGAGATCTTTCCTCTTTCATGCATACCTCTCGATTATCCTAAATTCATAGGCAATAATTTTTACACTGCTCTAAGTGCTCTTAGAACCTCCTCAGTAGTTTTAACCATGTATTCTGTAACTTTATATGCAGTTTTATCCCATAAATTGCCTTGATAAGGCAGCACCTTTTCTTTCCTGATAAGTTAAACATTCCTTCAAACTTTTTTTTTTTTTTTTTTTTTTTTTTTACCAGTTGCTTGTTTTTATTTGATGCTATGGGAGCTACGTTACTAGAGTAAATAGATGGAAGACACGAGGCCACTTTAAGCTCTGTTTTTGCTTAAAACTGCCATGTATACAAATGTGAAAGGCCTACTTTATAGTCAAGCAGCAGGATGAATACAATAGTGTGACAAATAAATGAAGCATCGAATTGTGCATATTAACCTACTATTTGCTGGATAAGCCAGTTAGAAGATTGGTGGGAGCCTCTGCTTTATAGCATATTAGTGATCCACTTTGGGCCACATATATTAATGGTGGACAATAAAGGGGGACCAAATAAAACCCTCACGTTCTGCTGTTAGAAAATCTGATGATCAAGCATGCTTAAATGCAAAAAAGAATGTACTTGAAAGCCCCTCTGTGTGACTTCAAGGGTTCTTCACAATAAGATTTTTTACTTATTCTAAGAGTCCCCTGAGAGCTTACAGCCTTGCAGAAAGTAGTAAATGCCAGAGGTGTCAGCAGCAGCCAGCGAGTCTGTCATATATACTTTACTCGTGTCCTGACCTGTAAAACGTCCGATCTGACACATCCCTTGGCAGTTTTGAATGGACGGGCTTTTCCCACTCTGTAATTCCACTTGCAAGACTTACCGTAAATAACATTAACGCATGCAGCCAAAATGAAGTGGCTCTTTATAGGAGCGACGAAAGCACTACCCTGTGATGAGAGGCAGGGAATGGACTTGACGATCCAGGGGATGCCGTTCAAGGGGGTCCTGGCCTGGTTTAGGATGCCCTGGATGGCAATACAGCAGTTTCTTGGCAGATCAATACAGACCTTTAGCAGAGTTTGCTGGGACGTGTTGGGACGTCCCTGAGGCTGGAGGCCACAGCTCTGCCTGCAGCGCGGGAGTCGCTCCTTGCTCGGCGTTTGCAGAGCCCAACATCTCAAACATGGAAGTGTTTCTAGTCTTGGCAGCAGGCACCAGCCCTCTCCTCCCCATGGACACGGTCACGTCCTGCACATGTGGAATAATGTTCCTTCATTGCTTTTCTTCCCTGGAGCTCCATACCCTGGTGTAGTAACCTGTCCTCGCCCCTGGTACGGATGTGCGAGTGGACTGGGAGCTTTGACACTGCAAGTGCCCCAGTATTCAGAGAAAAACAGCTGTATTTTTTTTCTCCCCTTTTAAAGCTCTGCCAAGTTGTGCTCTTGTTCCCTTTGTGTGCAGTGTCCTCCCGTGCGCTCCTCAGGCTCGTGGCCGCTGCTGCTCCACGGTGAGGCTCTTCTCCCGAGCCTTTTGCCAAGGCAGCGCGCTCTCCTCTTCCCGATTCCTGCCCCAAACGCTGCTGGTCCCCAAGGTGCACGGAGCAGGGCTTCCCTGCAGTGCTACTGCAACCGCTTGGGTCAGTGCAGAATATAAACACAGGAGCTCCTCAGGTATAAACGCAAAAATGGCAAAAACAGCATTCCCAATTCCAAGCTCACGGATCCCTCTTGGGTTGTGGATCCTAAGTTTGTGGAACACAATCTTACTTTCGCAGACTAGAAGAAAGAATTTTTTGATAGGTTTTAGTAGTGAAGAGTTTGTTAAGCTTTCAGTGCCGTACTAATTCTGGTACTTCTGTCATCTGCTGCTCACAGAAAATGTATTTTTCCGATTATTTCTGTATGTGCAAATGTTTGATAATGGAGCAACTAGTGGTTGGACACTGAGAAAATTTTGTTTTCTGATTTGGGCTAACCAGAGAGCATATGAATGCAGATTAAGGTGTGATTCCACACTTACGTAAAGTTACTACTTGCTATTTTTTTTTTTTTTTTTGACACCTTCTGGTAAGACTCCTAAAGGCTTCAGCACTGTTTGATGCTGCATTTGATCAATGGGACTCCTGCTGGGTAGGTAACAATTTATTTGCGATTTGTAGAATATGTAGAGCGACCTTGAAATTTTAGGACATTTTTAATCTTTTCCCTTGTAATTAATTATTTTAGTTTCATGTGAAACTAGATAGGTTTTTGACTTTGGACACTGATATCTGCATAATTTGGTGTAGTGATTTGGTGACAGTTACACAGTGACCACACCAAAACTGAATTTTGCATCTCTACCTGGAACGTGCTACCAATGAGAAGTAGATGTGTTGTTTTTGTTCTAATTCCAATAGATCTTTTGTAGAAAGACTTAGATTTGGCAGGTATTAATGTCTGTGAACTTAGTTTTGCTTTGAGCGATGTTGCAGAACTCTATAGTTTCTGATTAATATAGATTTTATTTGCCTTTGTTGGGGTAACTTGAAGATCACTGGAGAATACTGATACTTTTTTCCCTCAAAAATAGTAACAAAAAATCTTTCATCTCTGTGCATCTTGGACTAGTTTTGTGGAAAGGGGAGCAGTATATTTGACAGCCAGTAATATTGGCTTTCCAGGGCAGATGATTAATTAAGGCTTTTTTTTTTTTTTTTACTTCAGATTTAATAATATTTTATTTTGCTCATCAAAACTGTTGTAAAATCCCCAAAGCCCTTTACTGAGATGGGAATGAAACAAGTTAGCAGGTGTTATTAAGAGAACGTGTCTGTTGCTTTTGCAAAGTGCCAGAAGTTGATTGCAGACCAACTGGGGAAGACCTATGAGATCCTCCCAGTGTACACAAAAGGAATGAACCTATAATTAAATTACAGTTAAACACAGATGGTTATTTTACAGCAGGTGCTCAACTTTGAAAGTGTATCTCTGGACTATTTTTGTTCCAACATGGTGTTCAGTCCCTGTTGGGTTTCTGGCAGCATTTTATGGTTAGATAAAAATATTTCTTTGTATTTTTTTTTTTTTCTTTTTTGGTTCAGATAGAAAGCTATCATGTTCCGCTATGTTTTAAAGGAAAGTTAAAGGAAAGCCATGAGAATCTCTGTGTTAATGCAGAGATTAAAGACAGCTTGGGTATTTTGGAAAAGATTAATATTAGATTATAATACAAAGGATATCTACATACCATTTATGGGATCTAAGGGACTAATATGTATATATAAACATAGATATCAGAATTTTTAGTTAACCATGGTGGAGCAAATGTTGTGCAAATGTTACGACTAAATGTATGCCTTCTGTTTGAATGTTGAAATAGTACACTGCCATGTTATAGCCTTCTGAAATCACTATAGCTATATGGTTTTTTGCTATATATTATGTAGTCCTGACACTACAAGAGCTCCATCATCTTTACATGGGGTCTGCGTTTGTGAGATGTGAAATATGCCTCTTATAAATAAAAAATACTTACTAGAATCATTCCCTTAAATTCCGCATGCAGAAAAGAGCATTACATAAAAATCAAAGTTGATTTTATACAATCATGGGGCGATGTAAAAGTTAGCTTTGCAGTAATCTTGTCTTCTGATGCATGGCTTTAGGTTGATGTTGTGTTAAATTTTTAAATGGATCCTTGCTGTATTGGATTGCCCTATGGAAGCTTTGGTTTGCCAAGAGATGAGCCAAGCAGCCCAAGTCCGTTTGGGCATGGTGATGGCTGTCCGGAGGGAACTGGGCTTGATGAAACCAGATCAGTCCTTGGAAACAGGCCTAAAACAGAGAGACAGGAGTTGCAGATTAGCTGTAAGAGCAGCGCAACAAGTTTTCCCTTTCTTGTACTGTCCAGCTGGTGTCTTTCATGTGCAACCCAAGGTGGCTTCAGGTTTATTGGCACAGCCAAGCTGCTCCTTTCCATAGCTGATGACGTTACTGCTTCTGGGTCTTAAATATGTCTTTTGGAGGTACAGTCGCTCTACATGTCTTATTTCCTGCATTATAAAATTCACGAAGGATGTTTTCTGGCAACATCTCCTTTGGACTTACTCCTTTGCTGCTTTTGAAATAATATTTGCTGTGCCCTAGCATGCCATCATTAGCCTGACCGAGTCGATACCAGGATGGTTTCTGCACGTTCACGGTAAGAAGCAGTCCTCACCCTCAAAAATCTAAAATGCTCTCAGCTCACGTCTGAGCCCTGTTTATAAATGAATTTCATTTTAAAAGGAATAAACAAGAGGTATCCTTAAAGGGGCACATCTCAAGGATATTTGGTATTCTAGCCTTTGACATTCCCATCTTGTAATTGCTTTGTTCCCCCTTTGCCTTTTTGGCAGGCTATAAACTCCCTTTCTTCTTGCTTTCCTTCCTTTCAGTTTCTCTTTTCCTCTATAGGAGTGAGTGGTGGGAGTCAAAAAAAAAAAAAAAAAAAAAAAAATCCTCCGTTCATCCGTGGAGCTTCTCTAAATTCAAAGTAATGGTGCATTCACCTGAGTGCGCTTTCTTCACATGTCTGAGCTTCCTCTGCCTCTCCAGCTGATTCCTGTGGGCTCTATTGCAATACATCTCAGCCCAGGCTCTTCTACCATACATGCTTGAAATGGCCTGCCTCTGGAGAGGAGAAAAAGTAATAATAAAAAAAAAAAATCAATTGATAGCATGATTACGGAAGCCCAAATGAGATGCCTGCAGCTGCATTTTTATACATCATCCATGCTCTTTGGGGAAGTATTTTTTATTTATTTATGTTTCATATTTATTCTTTATTTATATCCAGGTTTCTCAGTTACGATTTCCAGCACACATGTTAATCATAGTGTTTTTAACAGATCAATAATATCAAGATAATGAGATCGGTGGAGATTTCTTTGTTACACTTGAAATGTGGTGATTTTGCTCAAACATTAATCACGTAAAACTGAGTGCTTATATATTTGAGATTTAGGATGAGTTGCAAGATTTATTGGCTTTGGTTTATGTGAAAAGACTCTGTATTTCGAATTAGTATTATATAATGGTGGCTAGCTGTGCATTGTTTCAACTTGAAATTCACCTTTATAGATTTTAAATTAAAATTTGCTTAACCTTATTGAGGCAAACATTTTAGTTTTACCATAGGTCAATACAATAAAATAGAAAATGTAATGGTAGCCTGGCAGGCAAAATATTTATAGCATAAAATACAAAGCTTTTTTTCCTTCTTTTTTTTTTTTCTCTTTTGAGATCAATTCGCATTCTTTGCTAATATTTAATCAGTCATACTGACACAGTGATTTACTTGGCGTTACGTCTGATGCATTCCACGGAGGCTCAGGTTCTTAAATTATTTGTCTTTGAACTCACCGTGACCTATATTCAGTCTTCTGTGGCTGATGAAAATTACTCCTTTGCCTTTCGCTACCGATGACTCAACCACCAAGAAAAGAAATATGCATTGACATTCTTGATGGCCGCACTGAGTTCGTCTTAAAGTATTAATGTAGGAGGACTTCTCCATCTTGCGCACATGCTGCTGCAGTGAAGAGCAGCAACCCATGTTGCACTGGTGTATACAACCTATAACGTAGCTATAGGTGCCACAGGGATAGCGCTTCTCCAACAGCAAGGAGAACAGGGCTTGAGCAAGGGGTCTCCAGGGTGTCTCCATCCAACGCTGGTCTCTGTAGGCCACGAGCAAAGAGCAAACCGAGTGTGGCACAACAGCAAGATGACAGGCACAATCCAATTACTGTAATATTATGCAAGATAAATTGCACTGTTAACACTAATTTGGTTTCTTGAACTTTCTAGTCTGCTGTTTCCCCTTTGTCATCTTGTTTTTTTCCCTTCAGTTAATGGACGTGCTTTATTTTACTCGGGAGGGTTTTTTCCCCCCTCTCTGCTTGCTTCTGCTGCCAACTGCTGCATTTCATAGCCGGAAAAGAACAGGTGTGTGAAAAATATTGGATTTGGCAAATATTCATTTTAATCATACACGAGTGTATAATTTTTAATTACCATGTTTTCTCGAATTGCAGACATTCTCCATGGATAAAAAGATTCAGAAACTACAGAACACTTTATAGGCTGAAGCTGCTTTCCTCTGACGAGGGGGGAAATGTCTGATGAACTTACATTTTGTGGGAGAGGATCTTATACACAGAAGGAATAGCAGGCTGCAGTGAGAAATGAGAGCCAAGGAAATACGGCCGCTTTGTTCATCCCCTCAGTGTTTACCGTGTAAACCATCTCTCTTGTAGAGAGGTTAGTGTTTGAAACAGAAGTGCTTTCTGCAGCTCGTGGCTCTGCACATCATGTGCAAGGTGCGTGCGCCCCTCCTGTGCCTGCAACCGGAGACCAGGTCCCTCCAGGGCGGGTTTGTTCGGGTCATGCATGCAGATACTGGTGTTGCAGCCCTAAGCCAAGTTCCCTTAGCGACTGGAAATTACTAAAATGTTTAGCACGTTGTTGGGTTCATCTCGTGGTGTTAGGCTCACCGACGCGTGCAGTGCCCCTCGCTGGCCTTCTGAGATGTAAAGGCACTACGTTTGTCTCCTTCTCCTCTAGATGTGCAGGTATGAACTGGTAGGGACACCCCTTGCCACCCCCGAGCAGGGACCTGCACGTCTCAGCATGAATTTTGCTGCCTTACCAGTGCGATGCCCAGCGATCTCTGCAAGTAACTGTCCTGAAGCGCTCAGCGTGCTCTGTTACTGCACTTTCTCCATTGTTGCCTTTAATTAAATTGTAAAGCTATCTTCTTGGCGTACGTGGCTCCCGAGGGGGGGAATTATGACTAGACAAACTATTACGGACAATATTGTCAGAAGAGGGGCGTTTGGGGTAATAATAGGAAGCGAATTCCCGAAGCTCGCTTTAACGGCTGTGCTGTTCCCACTCAGACTGTGCAGACTAAATGGGCTAAACCAAAACTAAGCAGGTTCAAGCAAAGCCCCGTCCAGGTGGAGCAAGGCTGGCAGGGTCTGAGGCCTCTCCTATGAGATGATCGCAAAGGCCTTACGGAATTGGCTCAAATTACAGTTAGAGTTTGGGTAATTCCCATTGCTGATGGAAATCCCGAGGCTCTAGGGGAGGCTTGAGAACTGCACCTCGTGGGGAGGCCAGCTGCCCCGGCAGTCCTGCAGGAGGGATATACTTTTTTGAACGTGAGCCAGAAAAAAAATTGAATCCAAGATTTTCTTTATTTTTAGTACAAAATCTGTTATCCCATCAAATGAGAAATTTGTGAATTATCCACATGTAATTCAGTTAGTGGCGAAAAAAATTGCTATGCAAGTTAAATGATAAAAAATTCCAATTGTTTGTTTCGGTGTGTAGAGGGTATCTGTATTTTCATTAATATGGAAATAGTAATTCCCATCAAAGTTGGGACGGCTCTGTAACCTTATTTAGAAATTGATTCCAGAAGAATGGTCAGGCGAAGTGATAGGAAGCTCAGATTGGGTTAGCGTGGATGTGTGCCCTAGTGCTTTTAACGAGAATCCATTTACATGAGTGAGTAGTGTGGTAAACAGAAAACAAGCACATTACTGTTTTTCTTTCTTTAAGATGTATTTCCAAAAGATATTCTCTAGCAGATTGTCTGTTCAAATGAACTTCTGCAAAATAGTTTCAAGTTTGCATCATATGAAAATAAAATGACCTTAAATCAAGAATTTTTGCATATAAGGAAAAAACAGCGCAGAGATAAGAGTTGGCATCCTATATTTTCCAGATCCTTCTCGATTTAAATAAAACGTCTAAATTAATGCATGAGTGGTTGTTTATAAGCCAGTTGCTAGCTGTATTTCATCAGCTTGTACTGTGTAATAACCATAGGTTATGAAACGTGTGATTTTTGTACAATATAGTACATCAATTTCAATTTGCTTTAATTCAGTACTGTAAATCACTCCTCTAGCTTGAATAAAAAAATTAATATTAGGGACTTTTAAAATGCATTTGCATCAATAGTGGTATTTTAGCAATATTATAATTTGCAGCAGCTTTTAATTATTGTGCTTGGGGATGTATTTGCCAGAATAAAATAGATCCCCATAATATCCATAGTAAGTTGTTTAATACTTGGACTGTTGGTTGAATCGCTGATGAGGGGCATAGCATGTTCTCTAAGGTAATTGGGTGATGAATCTCCGGTCTAAATTTATACAATTTGATTAGTTCCACTGGCAGATAATTGGTAATTAGATGGTACACAAAATATCATTTTCTTCCATGCTTCATCTTTCAATCTTATTGCCCAAATAGCATTTGTTAGAATATAAAATCACAGGCTAACATGAAAACAGTTTTATATCCTAAATAATGCCATGAAATAGAGAACTTTGATTGATTGACATAATTGCTTATACTGATGGCAACAATTAATTTATTCCTTTTAGAGAAAAGTGATTTAGGTTTATTTTTCACCGTAACATTTAAAAGAGAGATTATCTAAAATGCAAACCTTTTATCTTGCAGGACTAAAACATGCAATGATCTTGCCCGAGTTGTTTGTCATCTTCAATTTTTGTTTTTATTAAAAGCCGTTCTCTTTTCAAGGGTTTTGCAATGGATTACTTTGACATATATGAAAATCTTATTGAAAGTCTTAGATGGCCATTACCAGTTGGTTTCAAGACAAATGACTGTAAAATCTGCTTATTAGCATAGCAGGGCGGTGGTGCAAGTCCTGTCGTTTCAGCAGGGTAAGGCAGCAGGTGCGTTAATTTGGAGACCAACAGTAACTAGGCAAGGCAAAGGTTGCCTTTAGGCGGTTTAGCTTCTTGATTTCTTACCAAAAGCTGTTCTGAGCTGAGGTATCCATTCAGGAATGAAAAATCGAGGACAAGCTTTGCATTGCTTGCTAGAGAGCGTGAGATCCTCGACTCAGAACCTGGCTTCAGAAGGATGTTAGTGAGGAATTCCATTAAAAATAATAAAAATTGCAAAATAGTAGGAAATAGTCTGATAGAAAATGGAGCAGAATGAATATGAGCACGGAAAAAGATTTGTTGCTCAGCTGATTTGGGCAATACCTGAATTAAAAAAGCAGCAAAGCAGCAGTTAGGCAAAGGTCTTGACTTCCCTGGTGTCCCTTTGACAACATGTACTTGGCTACATTTATTTAATCTCTTTGCCTCCACTTCACTCGTAATTAAATAGCAACAAAGGGAAATGCGAGGTCTGATTTGGCAACTTCTTGCACTGTGCGTGTTCACCTGTGTGCAAACACTTCATAAATGGCTGCCCCAGGAGAACCGCAGTGCTCTGACCCCGTTTGGAAGAGATCTAAACGACTTTCCAAAGCAAAAATCGGGGGCGAAGAAAGCTGGAGTCAGCTTAGTGTTTTTCTGGTTCAGTTAATATTTGCAAGGTTCAAATCCGTAAGAGCTGAGGAGAAGCTCCAGTGAGGATCCACGCTTTGTTATAAGGATTGGCTATAGGGTCAGCACAGGGGAATGCTACAATGATGTGGACAGGAAGAGTTTGCTTAAAAGGCAAGAGCATCTCCCTTTTCGTTGTCTCTGTCACCAAAGCTGAAGGGTTTCACAAGTCATCGCGGCGAATAATGACAAGGCCACATAGATTGTCCAGTGAGCATTTAAAATCACCTTCCTGTATGTCTCTTAAAATCATCTGTGGGCGCTAGTAGCCCATGTTGACGGCTAGAAGCTGATTTTACAAGATGCTCAGCAATTCACGCCTACATGTCTGAAAGGAAAAACAAGCCTCAAATCACTTTTGGCTCCTTAAAACCGTCAGAAAATGTTGAAATGGTACTTTTCTTTTTTCTTAGAATTTCAGGAAAAGATCAGTGTTGCTCCATTTTACTCTTGTTATACATCAAACTCAAAATAATCCCTCAACATATTTGTATTTTAGTGATTAAGGTCAAAGTTTGGTTCTGCCAAATGAGGCAAATGGTTTAAGAAGTTATTCAATCTTCAGATGAAAGGTGGACAACATCCACCAGCAAATCTGATGCCTAAAAACACATTTAAATGTCAGGAGGTTGTTTCATTTAAATGGAAACAAAGCAAAACACGAAATTCGCTTCTGCAGCCCTTCTAGGAGCCTTCTGAAAGATGGAGGTGACTCACTAACCTGATTACTGCAGTGTCAGAGCACTGGCTAGAGGCATAGAGAGGCTCATGCTTATTTTCTACATGTAGTTCCATCTCTAGTAACTCCTGGGCCTTGGTGGTGCTCCTGGTGTGAGCGCTGACCATAAATTGTGCTTAGACCAAGAGCCAACCCTGGCCACCAGTGCCCCTCTCCCAGAGGACTTCTGCTGGGATCCAGGGCACGCGATGGCCTCGTCACACAGGTCGTGGGCAAAGGGAGCCACCACGCTGTGGTCCCGTCCTTCCACGCAATAACCGTGTTTTCATACCATACTCTACGTCTCTGTCGATACTCTCCAGGTGACACTTCAGCAGGTCTTTGTTGTCAGGGTTTGGGGTCTGTCCCGCGAGCCGCGTGTTTCTCTCCCCTCATACACAACAGTTTTTACTTAATTCTTAGTGCTCAGTTGTCTACTAATCGTCTGTTAAATGCAGCTATGTATAAAGCTGTTTAAGGGGAACCGGTTCACATCGCCGTCTGTAATCATGGGATACACCAGTAATTTGGAATTGGTTTGATCTTCAATAGGATACATGACCTTCTTACCCCCGTAGCAGCTTTTGACTCTCGTTGGCCAGAATCTTTCAAATGCTTAAATTTACAGTTGATTTATTGCATTTAAACTGAACAGTTTGGGTGGGGTGTCGTTTTTGTTTCATGTTTGGTTGTTTTTTGCTGCTTCTGTTTTGGCCTTTTCAAGCAACTCTACCTTTATATATGTGTTTTAATTTCCTGCTGCTTACCGTTGATGAAATATGTATTCAATTAACCTTTACTGAAATTTGAATGGAAAATAAGATGGAATTATGGAATCATTTTGCAATTTGTTTTACCAGTTAAAAAACTTAGATGTATGTGTAGAATTAAACTTAATAAAATTTAACATACTATTACTGAGACTGAGCCTTACTCAGGAGCTGCACTGTATAATTGAAAGGCTGAACTCCTCTTGGAGCTGCAGAATTAGTCAGGAAGAGTAGATCTCTCCTCTGTAGCCCTCTTCTGTAATTCAATGGTTAGAAATGACAAAATAGGCTTGCCTAATTTGTTTTTTTAACTCTTTTGCTTCTTTTTTTTTTTTTTTTTTTTTTTTGTCTTTGATTAGATTAGTTATTAATTGAATTAGCTAACCTAAAGAAAAGTACCTCGTGCACCTTCAGGAGGGACAGTTTGTGAAATCAGCACTGTCAGGTGGCCGAGGGGTCCGCAAGCTTCCAGCTCCCAGCAGTGTGGCTGAATTTAGGTATGGTGAAGAGCCTGCAGCTGTACGACACCGCGCGGGTGCCTGGCGTTACGGGTGTACCTTCCTAGGGAGCCTCTCGTGACCAAGACATCCGTGGGAGAAAGAAGTGCGTTTTTCTTTCCACAGAGGACTAGATTTTCTCACACAACTTCACTCCCTGTCCCTGCTTGTCGCTTCTCTCTCCTGCCTCCTCAAAGAAAGTTAGTTCTCCCCCAAAAAGTCCTGGAGAGGGAAGACCTCTTCCGAAAATGGAGTCAAGTTTTTGTAACAGAGTCAGAAAGGATAGACTGAAGGTGGTGGTTCACTTTGCAATATAAAATGGGCTTTTATTTTTTATAGCCAAGTGGTGTTAAATAAGTACAAACATAATGTTTTTATGTATGTTATTTTAACTATGCTTCGGGGTGTAGTGTTTATATTCATGTTTACAGAGAGCTAATGTTAGCAAAAAGATGTTAGTATCTAATATTTTTAGGCTGGACGAGGCAAGGAGTTGAAAAAGTTTTAACTTATTAGATGTAGATACTCATAAGCTACTGACCTGCTTCTTCTCATTTTTGGCATTGTTACTGTCCGGTACTCGGGGAGGAGTTTGCTTTTCCTGGACGAGATTGTCTCAGATGTCAGGATCTTTTTATAACGTGTTTCAAAATGCATGGGGTTTATGCATTCATGTTCAGGAAAAAAAGTTGTTGTTGAGCTCACTGTTCCCAAAACTATTTATAATACTTATTAGCTACTCCGTGGTTGATTTGTTTGTTCTTACTCAGTAATTGCTTCCCAGTGGTGCTGCTATTCTCCACTTAAATGAACGTCATATATTTTCATATATAAAACATGGCTCAGTTTATAATGTTACATGTTGGAATCATGATAATGTGTTTGCATGCATAGTTATCCAGTGATTTTTTTCACCAAGCAATTTTTGATGGCATCGCACAGACTGTGGAAAGTAACTTTTGAAATAATGGTGGTGTTTGGCTTATTCACTGCAAGATTGCACAGGGCAAGTGGACAATTGTGGCAGGCGTTAAATAACTTAGATTCGCAAACTGGAGTAGAAAGTTACAACGACTAAGCAAACAAACAAGGCAGAGCTGGCTGTTCTGACAGAATATTTTGGCAGGAGCTTACTGAAGGTGGTGAAATGGCCGATAGGATCTAGCATCTGTGAGAAATGGAGCTGCAGTGACGCATCTCATCTAAATATTTCACTTTTACCTCTTATCATTTAGTCTTTCATCCTTCAAATTATCCTTTTAATTTTTGCCGACGCAAAAGTTTGTGTTTCCTTAAGCTAAACTCTTTGCTTCTTTTGCTAGGTCCGAATCCTGCACCCCTTAGGTTTTAGAAGAGCTGTGACTTGTGGATTGGTTTTGCTTCCTCCGCTCTGTCCAGCGCTGCAGCTCTGAGCACGATGCCACCTCTGCAGGTGCCAAAACTTTTCAACCTGACTGTGTTTAATATATTTCATTATTTCATGTTAGCAGATTGGATTTTAAGGTATTGCATCCATATAATACCCTGGTAAATGCCACTGGGCTTGGCCCAAACGCCTCACTGTTGGCGGAAGGTGGGCTCATGTTGTTCAGGATCAGCAGGGACTTGTCTCCCTGTGAAAGGCTGTTTTCAGGAGTAACTTGAAAATTTAAGCAGCGGGTACTGACTGCATCTCTCACATTTTTTTTTTTGTTGTTGTTTTAAAAACCTGCCAGCAAACAGCGTGCTGCAGAGATGGCAGCTGCTGAGGGCACAAGCCTAGTCCTTGGATAAGAAGTCCACTGAGGGACACACAGAGATTAACCCTTCTCAGGAACTTTGAGCCATGCATTGATAAAGTATAAGAGAATTTGATGTACTGGCCTCTCCTGTGTACCCTTTGTACCCTTTCCTTGCAATCCACTGTCAGAGAAAGGATGCAGGCTAAAGGGAGCTTTTTTTTTTTTTTTTTTTTTCTCCTGACCCTGTGCATGTGGTCTTAACGTTCTCATTTCATTTTATCCCATATGTTGTCAGGAAGGCTGTGGGGCTTTTCAGAAATTTCCTCTGAAATGCTCCTTTGCAGGAAAGTTTTCTTGTTGAAAACCTATCATATACAGAAAGGGTCCTTTAGTCATTTGCAGGTCCTCAAGAATGTTAATAAGTTACTAAGAATCTTAGCCATAGTAGCATATTAATGATTTGCTTTAACTCCTGGATAATTTAAATTATCCAGGATCTTAATGAGGGATTCTCTGTGGTTAATTACACAGAAGAGGAATCAGATTGTTGTGTATATAGGAGCTCATCTGCTGGAAAATTCCCTAGACTATTGCCACAGCTGAGATTTAGGACTAGTCCTATGTCTAAGTCAGTTATGTAATAAAAATCTGGGGGAGAAGGTGTGGAGCCTGATGGAGGAGAGGCTGTGGTAGGATGGATGAGCAGAGCCTGAGCTCTGTGTCTCATGGCACACTATTATCTGCCAACATTGTACTGTGTCGTTTGTCATACCTACAGATTTCTGCTCATACCGTAATAACACCAATAAGAAAGCACCAAAGCGCTCATACAAATTTAGAGTTTGATATGAACTTGTGTCATAAATTTTTAGTACCTCCTTGTAAGCCAGATGTTGCTCCTGAAAACTGGCACGTTTAACCTGACTGAATTTGATCAGAACTCCTCCTTTCAAACCTAGGTTGTCTTTGGGAGTAAAGCATGGAAAGAATTGGCTTCATGCAGATATTTTATTCATGCAGATATTTTAAATGACTTCGAAGGCATAGAGAATTGCCTGCTCGGCTTCCAGACGGTACCAGGCAGGCAGGGGATCCAAGCGCTTTGTAAGACAGAATTACAATGCACCACATTCCCAACAAATTGAAGAAACAGTATGACACATGAAAAGCTGTGATTGAGTGAAGGCAAGGGAGAAAATTCAAGTACCCAAGCTGGAGAATGAACGGGTAGGTAGCAGCGTTGCTCATAAACGTTTACAAACCCCGGGTTGTGGATCGCGAACTAAGCGTGTCTTGGTCACGTTCTGCCGTTGTGGATGCGCACAGGCCTCGTCCTGTGATGTGCGGCAGGACCTCAGAAGGATGGAGGAGTCTTTCTGCTCCGCTCATCGGGAATAGAGCCGCAGCTGGAGTGCTTTCCCACTTTTGGGCACCATGCTTCAAGGTGGGGATGGGCAGGGAAGAATCAGGTGCAACACAGGATGGAGGATGCAAAGTCCAAAAAGAGAAAGCTGTGGCAAAAAGAAATGGAAGGTTTTTGTGGGTGTAAAGAATAAAGAGGACTGGAGGCATGGTAGTTCTTCAAATGCTTAAAAGAAAACTATGAAGAGAAAGATAAGAAACCTTTTTTTCTCCCATGACAACGGAGATTCTGTTGCAGATAGTGAAATTTCATTATGAGAAATTCCCCAAAACTAAGTGCTGCAGAAGATGCTGTCTCATGAAAGTTGCATTGATTTTAGTGAAATCTCCATCCCTGCGATGGACTTTTTACAAACAGGATGTTCAATCATTTGTCAGACAGGATATAGAATCATCTGTCAGAACCGGTTAGATATTTGTCATCCTTCCCTGTGATGGGAGTCTGAGCAGAGGACTTCTTGGCGTCTCTTTGAGCTCTGCTTTCCATTATTCTCTGCAAATGTTAGCCATTTAGACCAAACATCTAGGAATAAGCATTTTTCATTTTCTGAAAAAGTGTGGATTTCTTCTTTATAGACTTTTTTTTTTTTTTTTTTAAATATGAAAACTCCACTATGACTCCACTCTAATGTTTGCCATACAGGTTACAAATGTGCCAAAGTACATGCAACTTGCTGAAGAACAGTTCAGCTTAGGCTCTTAAACAATAAACATAGTCGTGGGAATTTGTCCGTGGTGCTCTATAGTAAAAACCACATAAAATCGGAGCATGTTTAATTAGTACTGCTAGAACCTGTCCCCAAGGGGAAGGGATATCTTTGGTGCTTGTATACAGTGTATAAAGTGTTACCTATGAATTGGAGTGTTTTGGAGTGGTAGAACTGCCTTAGCATTGCCGACCAGTTTAAATAGTCCTGGAAAAAACAACTTTAATGTTTAAAATTGTTCTTCCTCAAAGGGACAGATTCTTGCATGTCCGAGTTAGCAGCATGATTTTCATCTTCCCAAGTAGGGGAAGGGGGGAAAACAGATCATTGTTCAGGGGCTGAAACTCGGTACAAGGCATAGACCCAGGCAGTACTGCAATATATGCTTTATAAAGACCTAGAGACAGCGTTGAAATGCCTATTAAAGGTGTTAGCATTCTTGTCATGAAATGAGCGGGTGGCAGGTCACTGTGCCTGACATTCTCACCAGTGATATGCACTGGGCATAAATACAAGATGTTATGGACACGCTTTTCCATTGCAAACCATGTGAAAGTTTGATGAAAAGAGAAGAAAAGCCAAGGAGAAAATACTGCCAAATATTCCGTCCATGCCCTCCAGCTGTTTGCTAGGGTCCAAAGGAAGCCACCCAGTTGGAAAATACCCCCCCAGGTCCCCGAACGCGGGGTTTTTCCCTCCAGCCGTTGTCTTAACGTGCAGCACAAAGGCCGTGAAGGGCTCGCGGGCGCTTTGCCACGTGCCGCGGTCGCTCCCGTGGCCTCGGGTTGGTGCAAGGCTGGCAGGCGCTTGGCGGGCAGCGCTGCGAGCGGCGCTCGGCGCTGGGCATCGCCCCGAGCCCTCCGCGCCCGCTGCCTCGTGTTCACTGAGCCGTCTCCAGCGCTGGCACCAGGTGCTCTGGGGGGAAGAGCGGGAGCATCAACAAAATGTGTGTCTGCTTAGATAATAAACCATTGGTGGAGTGGATCAGCTGGCCGTCCTCCAAAGCGGCATCTGACGTGCACCTGCTTCGTTTATTTGTTTTATGCAGCTTCTCATTTAACGTACTGTAATATTCAGGGAAAGCAATCAGGTTCTTCTAATCAAATTGCTAACGCTTTCTTCGTTTAGTTCAAGAAATCCCAGGCACTAATGCCAGGCTGCAGTTACCATACAGGGGATGCCTCTGGAGTATTGAATATAATTAGAAATATGCCAGATTTTTTTCAGTAGAAATTCTCTGTAACAGAAGCCTGTAGGCACTTATGCTTTTGGTGGCTAAAATTGCTCCATGGGGATGAATGGTAAAACACAGCAGGGCTTGGATATTGAAAGAATAACAGGCAAACTAGAATTTTTGTTGTTGTTGTTGTTATTCACGTGTATTTTAAAATATATTTAAAATACTGGAAAAACCTCTCAAACACACAGGTAGCTCGGACCTTAAAAACAATGCTATTAAATCAACTTAAAAGACAGTTAAAGGTCTGTTGTGAAATCTCATGCCCTACGATCATCTTCCACCTAGAGAAAACCCTGTTTGTAGTTTGGATTCCAGAAATCCTGCTATTTGGGCCCAGAATTGTGTGTGTTGTTATGTGGAATGATTTGAGTCAAAACACTAAAGAAAAAAAAAAAAAAAAGATCTAAAAATAGTAAAGGTTTGATTGACTGTACTCATGGAACTACATAAGATGTTTTATTTTCAAAAGCAATTTTAAGCAACAAATCTCCACAGGATGGCCAGTGATTCCATACTTCTTGTTATCTGTCTCCTTCAGATTCCTCAAATGAATAATGGTCATGGAATTGATGGCTAAATTTTGGTCCTCTTAAGGGGTATTTCTAGTAATAACTTTTACGTAGGTAGGCAAATATGCAGGTACACTGTTTTCAACCTTGGATTGCTAAAAACAGGCAATTAGCTTTACAGCAAGTATCTATAGCTTACAAGAAAATGCAGTTGCCGGTATCTAATGAAAGGAGTAATTGCTGAGTGCTGCTGGTGAAATCATCTTTTTAGGGCTACCTGAAGACTTGGACAGCTTAGAATTCTGGCATGTAGAAGTACAAGCCTGGAGTCTGAACTGTGGATCTGAAGTTGAACTAAGTGGAATGACTTATTTATCACTACAAATTCAATTGCTTTTGTGCCTTTAAGTATGTAGAAGCTGTTTCTTAAAGCAATCACCAAAGGGCTCCCTTTGATGCTATTTAAGTCCTCCTCCTACAGCTAAGCCACTAATAGCAATAGGAAATTAGGACCACAACCCTTCATTATAGACCAGTGTGAAACAGAGAGATCTTGTCCTTCATTTTAAGGATTTCCTGTAGAAATAAACTACACTGGACCTCTGAGCTGATGCAGTTCTTTCGTCAAGTATATCGAATTAGATCTAAACATAGGCCAGAATTTGGGAAAGTATCCCACTGAAATATATTCTGCGAATTCACAGCTGGACCTGTCAAGCTTGCGTTCTCTCTCTTATCTTGGCAGTAGTGATAGAAGCAGTTATTGGTTTGGTTTTCCTTAGACTCCTCAAGAAAGTCAAGTCTTTGAGCAGAGGAGGGAGTAACTGCCCAGTGTGGTAGTTACCATCACTCAAAATATGGTAATGCTAGTAGATAGTTTACTTTTGTGGTAAAAATAGAAAATATAAAGGAAATATGTTTCATGCAGTCTATCACTTCCCTATTTCATTGTTTATTTGAATTTCCTTCAGGCATTGAGAAAAATGTCTAGAAATCTGTGCATCAGTCCAGTGCAGGGCTGTGCAATGGAGTCGCACAGCTGTACACTGAATTCCCCCCTGCTGCTGCTGCAGCAGCTCTTTCCTGCTTGCAAGAAGTTGTTTACTGTGCACATACCTATATAATGTTAATTGTGTTGATGACTCAGTTCCCATTCGCTGAAGTGGGGTTAGGTGAGCTGCACCACAGCAGCAAGAATTCACGTTCACTTTGCTATGCTTTGACTTCGTCGGTAAGGTGTGGGGTATCTTATTTGTGTTGCACCCCTATATTTTAAAATGTGAGTGGACGCTATAGGCTGCAAGGTGCAGGTTGCTCGCTTTAAACACTCTGTTTGGTTTATCGATGTTCTGAGCGAGGACCGAGGTGACTATATCAAAATGCTTATATATATATATATATATACACACACACACGCATATGCACACATATGCATGTGCGTGTGTGTGTGTGTGTGTGTATATATATATATATATATATATATAAAATAAAAGTCCCCGTGACGTTCTGGTAGTTTGAAATCCAGACTCTAATTTTGAAGTTTGTGAGAGAAACTGGAATTTCCCTGACTCACTGAGCCTCAAGAAGTTCCGAATTTGAACTTGCTACTCTGCCTGGACCCTCCTGTTCCTGTGTGTTGACTCCGATGCTAAGTATAGAACAAAATTAATAGCAACCCAGAAAGTGCTCTCTGTGTTTATCTCTTGATCTCGCAGTGTTTGTGAAGTGTCTTGGTGTGCACAGCGTTCTGCTGGAATTAGGAACAGCCCCAATAAATATTCCCATTTTAGTCATCTAGTACATGGGGGATTTATTTCTGTACTCTACTAGGTGTCATAGACACTTACCAGGTTAGTCACCTGCAGTGATATCATTACCAAGAAGTAATATTTTAAGGCTCTCTCTGGAGCTGATGGCCTTGCAGTCAGGGCGTTCTCGGGAGATGCGTTCTGGCAGGGGGAGGATTTGTCTCCTTTGCTGTTTCTGTGATTACTGCTGCTTTTTCTACTTTGCATTGCTACTGATTTATATTCCCTTGCCTGTATACGATATGACAAAACCTGGCTTTTATTTTAGATTGTAAAGGATTCTCTCTTAAATGATTAGAAAAAATAAATTGTTCTTCATATTTATTTTCATAACAAAATAATTATAAACCATCCTTCTTTTCTGTTAAAGATGTGCATTAGTTACAAAAGTACTGACAGTGCTTTGTTTACAGGACTTTTTTCCTGCTACATAATTTGTGCGTGCATGATATGCTGAGGGAGATGTAATCTGAAGGTGTGTTGCTTGCATACTAATATTCTGCAGTGCATTAAAAAAGAATAATTTGCATCAGCATTATTGCCCATAACTGTACAACACAGACAAAAATAAAACAGGTGGCGTGCAAAACAGAAGGGCTAGAGGATGCTTGAAGAGGTAAAATGTGAAAACTGTGGCAACAGGAGAGTTGTGAACCAGCTCTGTGTCTTGGGATGCAGACATCAGGGAGCAGCGTTAAGCACTTCATCATCCTTGCCCTCCAGGGTCTGATGCTCCTGATTTCTTCTTTATTGATTTCAACTAAAGAAAATATAGAAGAGTATAGAGGTGACCCATTTTGTTGACAGATACACGTGTTAGTCTTGTACACCCAGCAAATAGCTTGGACATCGGGAGCAATGGCTCATAGGCAAGAGATAAACACAATTTCCAGAGATTTCTGAACCTTTTCTAGTGATTCAGCAGGCAGGAGTTAGAGACACAGGCTGCTTTCAGCGTTTCCGTGTTTCTGATTAAACACACTGAAAGTTTTACAGGATATTGGCAATTATACTAAAAAAAAAAAAAAAAAGAAAGAAATTACCAAAATGACTGTGTCCTTGTTGCTTTGGGGACATGTATCTATACTTCTAACAAAACCCAGTGATACTGAGCACCGTTCTCCACCACTGTGTGATTTTTATAAACCTGAGTAGTTCATGACAGTTTTGATGCAACTGTTGTGCTGAACAATGTGTATTTGCTTTAAAGCGATGGAACCTGACTGTCCAATTTTACATTTAGAAATGCTGGTAATTACAGCATCTACTTTCCATTGGGTTGGATGAGAAAAGGGTTTAATCCCCTAGGTTTTGACCAGGAGCACTAGGAAAGGACGCTTTCTTATATTCAGAAGGAGTCAGTAGCCCAAACTGGAGATATAAAATGTCAGGGCTGTTACTGTGTGTCTATATATGATATTTTTCACCAAGGAAAATGTAAAGCATATAACGAAATATAAAACATAGCCCCTGCAGTGGTGGAGAACTGTGGCATGGCGGCAGTGGCTTCATTCAGCTCCGTGCACAAGCCCATCGTGCCCTACTTTCCTACGGCTCCCAGCGTTTGCTTAGAAAAATGCTCTTTGCAGGTTAAGTTACAGCTTGGGAGATGCATGAAATCTCTTTTCCTTTATGCTCAGCGGGTCGATTCTCAAGCCACTTACCACGGAGCTATGAATTATGAAGCAAAAGGGAATCCCCAGCTTTACAGAGGAAAAAAAACATTCTTTTCTCTCAGGAGAGAGTGCGGGAGAATTGTTGAAGGTATTTCGAGTGTGAGGTTTTTCTAGGGCACAAAAAAATCTTATTTTTTATTTTGGTCTGTAACAGGCCTGATTCTGATATAGTCGAACTCCTTTGCCTGCTCCCTCTCCAACGCGTTCTTGTCTGTGGGACTTCCCATGTGTTTTGCTTCCATTAAAACACCTTCCCTCTGATTTGCCTGTGTCAAAGTAAGTCGACATAATACAGCTGTGTTTTTCAGTCTCTACAAATTTCCCTTGTCCTATTCTGTCAAGATTGAAAAGAAAATTATTATTATATGCAGAGATATAAAACTAGCATTGCAATTACCTCTCTGTCCTTCTAATTCAGGAAAAAAAATGTCTGTTAGAAAGTATTTTAATTTTCTCTGTGAACACAAGCACAGTGTTAGCCTGCTCTAACTCAAAGTTATATATAAGAAAAAAATAAAAATAAAATTTGCTTCCTAATGCGAAGTTCACCGAGAAAGCTTAACAGAAATCCTGTGTAAATGTGATTTTTGACTGAGATACTTGGCCCCCTTTCTTATGTTTGTGAAGTAAGTAAGACTTTTGCAAAATTGGCATTATTTTTCTATTAAAGACTAAGCATTTTCCAGTTCTCAAACCGGAGAAAAGCAGGGAAAGCTCATTTTGGTGACATATAAGTAAATCCTGTATCACTCTGTGTCCCATGGATAACTTCTCAGCATATTTTGGGAAAAGACTGGCAGCCACATTAAAATAATGAACAAAAGTACAGGCTAAAATTGGATTTATTTCTGTAAGTTTTTAAGTGATCTCTAAAGAAGCCGAGCGCCTTCTGCTGCTATTAAGCCACAATATGTGGGTGCAGGGTAGTTGCAGAATATTGCTAAATAAGATGTTGGCCTTCAGTTAACCTTTGTGAAGCAGTGGCTGAGGGAGCCGGGCTGGCCCGTAGACATGGGCACTCTGTTATTAAAAGCACAGGAAAAACTACGTGAATCTAAAGTAAAAAATCTTTTGGACCTGAAAACTCTTTCTGTAAGGTTTCTAAGCAAGACTAAAAGGTTAGTTATAACTGTCCATCCCACATATGGTTAGCAAAAAATATTTCTTGTCCTCAGTTTCTTAATTTCTGGTAGCAAATTCTTGTTGGTAAACGTGAGTATGGTGTAGCTCGGAGGGTGCTGGCTTTAGGAAAAGAGGGTGAGGCAAATAACTAAATACTAATGTGATTAGCGCAAAGAGCGAACTGTCGACCACCTAGAAGAACTGGAATGGTGTTTCAGTGCTGGTATGTCACACTCCTACCAGGAAAGGGTTATTTTCTTCCATGTATGGTGGTTTCTCTTGAACCAGATCTGATACCTTTGGTTATATATTGCCATTGCAGGTAGGTTTCTGTCTATAAAAAGGAACCCCGGAGACATTAAATTAAACATCTAGACTCAGTCCTGCCTTGAGATCGTATACAGCCACGTTGACTTAACTGATGTGCAATCAGAGCAGCTTTAAAAGCATCTGGTTTCATTGGAATAGTTATTATTTGTGTTATTGCAGCTCTGTGGGTCTGCGAGCCGTTTTGCCTCGTTAATAGGTGATCTACCCCCCTGGACAGCGGTCGTGCCGCAAGGAGGGCAGTGCAGGCAGTGACTGGCAGTCCAAACGTCCCTGTCAGCCTGTGCCGAGGGACTCGGTCTTCCCTACAAGGCAGCAGCTCCCAGAAAAGGGATTTCTAAGAAGAGGAGCAAAAGTGAAATTGTGTGTTTAATTGGGCTTTAGAATAATCCATCTGCACCTTAGAAACCTTGAGGTGGATGACAAAACTCTAATGACTTCAGCAAAGCTGAGATTTTGCTTTTGGTTATTAATAGCTTATGTGTCCTTCACCTGACTTATTTTTCATTTTTCTGTTATATTGTTGGGGTTTTTTGTTTGTTCTTATGTTTTCTTGTTTTCTTCCACGCAGTGTCTCTGGGCACTGTTTTTGCATTTTCTTTCTCTGTTTTTGCAAGTGCCTTTTAGCCCTTACCTTTTTACTCCTGTGGCATACCTGCTCTTTAATTTCCCTAGCCTTCCATTATAAGCATATAAGGTCATTCATAAGGTATGATACATAGCTCAATTATGAGAGAATAAAAATTCTAGGAATGAAAGGTATAAAAGAACATATCCCTTCCCACTTCATGTAGTATTCATCAGTTTCTTGCAAAGGGTGAACTCTACTAGGTTTGGAAGCATTAGGAAAGAAATTTCCCTAAAACTTTTCTCTCTACTGTTGTCTGCAGATCAACTGCTATGCCCAGAATTAGCTTTGTAATCTTAAATATTTTACAACTTCAATAACATAAAGAAACACCAGAAAACTTTTTATGCATATTCTTCCTTTCTAATTAAAGCTATATTTCATGTATAAGAGGCAAATCACCTGGACAAAATGATACTGCAGCTCAGATCTTTCCATAAGAAGGTCCTGAATGAACACAGTATGTTCTTTTGCACTAAGAATTTGGAGGCAAAGTTATTTGGCCACATTTTCTAAGATGACTACTTCTAAGATGGCTTTGTGGTGTCCTTTGAGACATCAAGGCATTTGATTTTTTTTTTTTTTTTGAATTAAATCTTTGAAGAAACTTCGAGTACTTTTCAGAGAACTAGATATAAAACACAGAGTTGACACTAAGTGAATTGTTTAAAAAAAAAGAAAGAAAAAAGTCCTTGTCTAGTTCCTGTCTAGTTCTGGAGCTACATTTGGTTGGAGAATGCATTGCATCTAATGATAAACAGGGAGAAATTGCGACGGTGACTGTAGGAGCACCTAAATCATTGTACTTTCAGGAACTCGCCATGGGCCAATCCAATTATATGCCATAATTTTAGTAGCTCTGCAAAGAAGCTAAAATTCAAGACCTTAGAGAAGAAGGTTGATTACTTTCTTGTGGTAATTCACATGAAAGCGCTGGTTTTCAAACACCTCTGATCAGGCTGTTTTTCATCATGGGTGCACGCGACGCGTACGGTAGCGCTTAGCGTGCAGGGTCGTAGACATAATATCCTTGCCATGGCTAGTGAAGCCTCTACCCAGGGAATACAGTATTCCAGTTCTTTTTCTGCCTTTCTTGCTCTATTTTCTTTAGTGGTTATTTCTGGAATGAATGTGATTGCCATTCTCTGAGTGCTGTCTGAATGCTGCTGCAAAATATATATGTGTTCCCTCAATAAGTGATACTTAGTAATGCATCTCTGTGCTCAGATAACTCCTTTATGCATTTTACATACATTTGCAATTTTATCTTTGAAGTCTGCGGAATGTTGTTCATTGAATTTCGGTTGCTGCTGTAGATCAAAGTAATTTCTATATGAACAAGCTTTTAATTTGGCAGTGACTGAATGACTGACAGCAAACAAAAGAATGTCTGAAAGTGTTTTCGCAAAAGAGTTGTAAAAGTGAATAATTGAGAAGCTATCACATTATCACATAGAAAAGTATTAAAGGCCTTTTCTCCCTCTTTTCTTCTTTCCATGCCGTGCTCTATACCCATCTATTAGATTTTGGCATATGCATAGCTGCTGTGGCCTGAGAGCATGGATGAGGATTCCAGAGCGAGTGCTCACCATTGCTGTAATTGCTCCCCTTGCAGAGACTGGAGCGTGAACAGATTTATAACAATATAGGAAATATTTGGAAAGTCCGCCCTTTTATTTATTTAAGATGTTGTTATTAAATTATGGAAGCTATTGTTTTGGGTCAAGACTATGGGTTATAAGGCATGCAGGAAATAAGCTTCTCCCTTCTTGCACGCCTGGACCGAATAGAGCTGCAGTGGTTGTACTTGCAAAAAGGGTGAACTGAGGTGCCTTGTGGATACTCGAGCTGAGCGCTGTGTTCCTGGCTGGGAACAGAGATCAGCAACCTGCTCTTAGAGGGCGTAAGCTGCATAAATCTATGGATTTATGCCATTCCTTAATCCTTAACTTTGGGAGCGGATTCTTCCAGTTTTTGTTTCTGCCTTATTCTGCTTTTGACACTTCTGGGCTTTACAACACATCATAGCATTTTTTATTCTTGTCCAGTCCATTTCAAAACCTACCTCTTTTTTACTAGGTGACCTAAACTGTCACTTTTGTGTTTGTACAGCTGATGTTCCTCGTCACGTATCATGTTTTTATACTTAACCCAGTTTTTCCCTTGAGTTTATGCAAATCCTTAGTATGCAAAGATAATTTTGAAGCCATATACTGGCAGTTCTTTCCAACTGCATGGTGTCCATAGCTTTGGCAAACACACACGTAGTTCAGTCATTAGTATCATTATGGAAAAGACTGGACAGATCCATAACCGGGAAGGTTTCAGGAGTGCAAGCCTCAGTTGCCTTAGGTAACAGACTTTAACAAGCTGGTTATTCAGCCAGTTTTTGCACCTGGTATTTTACTGTGTCACATGGACCGTGTGCCTGTGAAGCGCTTATGGTAATGTCAAGGGTGACCGTGTTAAAGCTTTCCTAAAATTAGAATGTAAGATCTTTTTTTTTTTCCTCTCTCATAAGCCTAGAAGATCCACTAGTCTGCTGCAGCAGGAAATCAATTTGGCTTGACTTTTTTGGTCTTGACAAATCTATACTGCCTATAATTTTTGTCTATTATCTCCCAGGTGATTACAGGTAACTTAGTAAGTTATTGCAGAAATTTAGGGGTCATTGGGGTTGACTGACTGGCCCAATTCTCCTTTACTTCATCTCTCTGTTTTTGTCCAAGATGGGCACAATGTTCACTTATTACCAATCTGGCAACATTGCAGGTGCTTGGAGATAGCTATGAAGAACTTCGAAATTGCTTTGGCCAATCCTTTAAGTATCCTAGAGTAAAACTGAGCATATCCCAATAATCTGAAAATAACTCATTTATCAAAATACTACCTCACCTATTCTTTTTTTTTTTTTTTTTCTCCCCCATTTGAGGCAGAATTTGTGCTCTGTTGTGACTGGAATTTATGGAGAGATGTAGCTGTTTGCCGCCGACAGCCTCAAAAGAAACGCTAAACAGTTTAGCTTTCCCAGTATTACCCGACAGCTTCCCTTCTCCCTTGGAAAGCAGAGCACTCTTTCCATGACTAATACAGTGACTTCTTGTCACACTTTTTAGCTGCGTCTCATTTTGTGTCTTAACCTTTTGATTTTCTTGCAGCTTACTCATTTACATATATATATATATATTTTTTTTTTCATTGGTTATCAGACTTCTTCAATTTCTGCATGCTTTCTCCCTATATCTTCGGGATTTCTGCTCAGGTGTGAATACACATTCATATAGGGAGTGATGCTTCCTGTCTTTTTATTTCTACCTGTCCTTTATGAAAGAACTATATATGCTTTATATACAATATCTCAAATATATGAACTATCTTTAAATTGTCTCTTATCCCCTTTAAATTATAATCTGAATCATTTCCATCCCTCTTGTTTATTCTGCATATTTCTTGGGATAGTTAATAGATACCTGAGATTCAGCAAATAAGGTGCCCCCATATTTTATTTTGTCCCGGCTTTACCTTCATTTTAAATAGATTTTAAGAGTGCACTTCAGATTAATTATTTATGCCATGGCACCAGCTTTTGTCTCCCACCCTCCTTGATCTTAATGTAAAGCCCTGGCTCATGAAGTTACCAAATCATTACTCAGTAATGTCTTTTGGGTTTTTTTGCTAGAAAAAAACCCTCATCTTTGGAAAAATCATCTCACGGTGCACCTAGAAGATTTTGTCATCTTCATCCATCTGCACAGCATTTGCTCATCTCCAAAATTCATCTATTTTCACCTTGAATTGTGAGAACTGAGTTGACTTACCCCGAGCCATTGATTTTTTACATCTCTCTAGAGCCCTGATATTTGATATGATTTTGCTTCTTTTTGACATTATCATGGATCATCAGAAGCAGGCAAATGTTGGGGCAGGTAATTCATGGAGGTTTTTTTCTTTTTCTTTTCTGTACTGTGTTGGGCTTGGACTCTTGCGAGCCAGCATCTTTCCCAAGATGTAACAGCAATCCAGAAGAAAATTTTCTCCATTAAATTGTGACAGAATTTGCAAGGCAGAAGCTCTTGGGTCTTGCACACATTGATCCACATTTTCTTCTTCTCCATGGTGGGGTACGGTCCTGGCTGTGGCCCAATCCAGGAACATCAGCCTCATCTGAGGACAGACCATTGTTTTGCTTTGGAAAAGGTTGTGATTTTTTTAGTTGTTATCAAAGAGTTGTTTGTTTTTACAAGCCAATAGAAGCAGAGCATTTCATGGCCCAGGTCTTCATGTAATATTATAGGGAGTTTATTATCAGTGATACTATAAACTCCAATAAATTTGGATTTTAGAGATTTTTTCTGGTTGTTCTAGGAACTAAAAGTTGGATTTTGCTATTAGGCTTTCACCTCTTTGTTTCTATGTGTATTTATTTTAGTAGGTTGATTGTATTTCCTTGAAGCTGCACCGAGTAGAACTAATTCTAGAAGTAGTTTGTGGGTAGATAACTAGTATATTTAGAACTGCTCTGTTTGTTTTTTTTTTTTTTTTTTTTCCGCAGTAATCACCAAATGAAATTCTTCTTGTAACAGCAAGACTTGTAAAAGTTTAATTCATCAGACTTTGGAAGCTGTTTTTGAAAGAGCTTTCTGTCCGGTTGCTTTTACAGTTTAGGGCTGCACACCATCCTTCACATTTCATCTCAGCTGACTTTTCACTCAGGTGTTTACTGTTCAGAAAAGCCCCAGCTATTCATGTTGGGAGAGTCTGAGGCACTCCTTACTAGGTTTAGTTTTACAGGAAGGTTTGCTTCTTTAAATGACCCAAAAGAAGGAACATAAAGATACATAAACACATTTTCATTCAAGAAGTTAGGAGAGCCTGAGAGTAAGAAGTCAGCATTGCATTTTATATTGCTGCAGGACATTATTTAAAGTAGGCAAATGTATACACTGCCTCCAGCTCCTTTATTGATTATTGTTTTTATTTAGCATTTAAACAGCATGCTTGCCATTCATAAGGTTTATCTGGCCATTACTGTGCACCTCTTGGCATCTGCAGGACACTTTAATGGAAAGCATCATTGACACAACTGTTTCCTCAAGGTGTAAACTCTAGAAGGAGGGAAATGATTAGTCACAGTGACAGAGTGAACGTTTGGGTATTACTTTTCTGTGCATATCGTTAAAAAAATCAATAAGATGAACATATAGAGGCCAGTATTATTTACTATAGAAGAACCAGGGGAAAAAGAGCAGCCATATTTTGCATTGCCTCAGTTTTCCTTTGTGATCTGGTCCTCTTGTGGGATGAAACAGTGACAGGTCACCTTCACTTCTCTGTGTAGTCCTGGCGTGCCTCTGTGCCTGGTGCAGAATAATAGTCAGAAAGCTTATTTTTAAAATCACAAATTTACCTTCATAAATTGTATTCAGAAAATGATTTTTTTTTTGTCTGCGCTGACTTTATCAGTCCTATACATCTCCAAATGAAACTGCATTTCTTGCACTTTACTTTGGGTGACTCTGAGAATGCAATTTTCCTGATCAGTGTTGTTGCCTGGCCTAGCGTATAAATAAATCAGAAGAATACATATTTCAAAATGTATTAACTGTGCAGCCTGGGCTGCGTATGGATTCAGTAGTTTCTCGCTGAAGAAGATGCTACCGGAGTGTGCAATGCATCAGTGGCTAGTGTTACGTTCAAGTAAGACAGGAATAATGCATAGGTGGGAAGATTAAATGCACCTGCCTATGCCAGGTATTTATATGTTTGGGCGAGTGCTTCCAGTGTGCCCAGCTGGCCCTGTGCATACAGGGGTAGCAGAGGCCTCCACCTGTGATGCAGATGTTCGTATGTGAGTCGGTCTTATGTGTAGTTACGGCAGGCTTTGATGGAAGATGTGCTGGATTTAGGTTTCTCTGAGAGCTCTCTCTCTCTTTGATCTGTATTTTTTTTTCCTCTTCCTTTCCCTTATACTTCATTCATGTTTCTTGGAGAACCTGTAGTGGGATTGAGGTTTTGGCTTGGCGAGGCCTCCAGCTTCCAGAACGGAGTCTATAGCTTTGCTTTGTTAGGTTTAAGGCATATTTCCTCTACAGCATATTCCCTAGACAGGCATCTTTCATCCACAGCAAGTCAGATGCATCATCTGAGCCAGAGTCTTTGTGTGTGAACATTAAGAACCAAAGAGTGGGGTAAAAAGCAGGCAGGCTTGAACCAGGCAACTCCTGACGCTCAGCTCACTATTAACTTCCTAAGCAGCTGCAAATCACTGCGTGCCAGAACTTGTGTTGGCCTTTGGGGCTGCTCAGCGGGACTCGCGCTGCCACGCGCTGGGGGCAAGCGGTGCTGGAGGCTGCAAAGATTGGGAAGGGCAGCTCCCGGCGCCGTGGCTGGGCGGGCAGCGGGTTGGAGGTGGCTGCAGAGCCCCGTCTGGCCTGGGACACTCTCCTGTTCCACAGGGCCGTGGTGGGCAAGGGCACTTTTGAATGTCCAGCCCTCTCCCGGAGTCAATGGTCTTGCTGGAGGCAGCAAGAAAGTGTCTCCGTGATCTTCAAGATATCAAATTGCCATCGCAGAATCATTATGGTTGTAAAAGACCTTCAAGATCAAGCCCGACTGTAAACCCATGACCACCCTGCCTGCTAAACCCTGTCCCTAAATCCCGCATCTGCACGTTTCTTGAACACTGCCAGGAACGGGGACTCCTTCGTGCAGCCGTCGCTAGTTAGCAGGAGGCAACAGGGAATGCCTCTTTTTTTTTTCTTTTTTTTTCGGTAATTTACAAACCTCCCCACCCGGGAGATGTCCTTAGCCCCTGAAATCACAGAAAAACGCTTAGCAAAAGTGACGCAGGTTCAGGCTGTATTTTGAATCCTTCATAAATGAAGTGTAAAACTTTCAAAGTCTAGATTTCTTTTTTGTCTCTAATGAGAACTCATCTCATTAAAAATTAACACATTTTTATTATATCTAATTTACTTATAAATCTTATTGCTACTCATTATCAACTTTTGCAGACATCTCAGTCAACTTTATGATTAGATCTATTTTATTCAGGCTATTCTTTTCCTACTGATTTTAATTCTACCTTAATGACTGTCTTCTTTTTCCCTTGAATATTCATTCAACTTTTGATGCTTTTCCATTGTTTCACATGTCATTATTCTATTACCTTTAAACTTTGCTGCTTTTGTGGCTTCCGTGGCTTCCTTACATCTGTGCTATTTGTTGAAAGGAGAATCTCTTCAAATGTGCAGAGAATTTAGCATCCAAGGGTTTTTTTTTTTTTGTAAAAGTTTTTTTCTTTTATTTATATTCCAGAAAGGTTTAAGCTGCATTTTGTACCTCGTATCACCCTTCTGCCCAGCAAAGGGGGCCTTAACAGTGACAGAGGAATCGATAGAGGCCATCTCTATCGTGTGACTGGGTAGTAAACCCTGATCAGGTGACACAACCAGAGGCCAACAGTAAAGTCCATCTGTTTATTCTCCTGCATTCTGGTGAGTCAGAAAATTATTAGAAATACTCACTGGAAGATTTCCTATAGAGTCAGAAAATGAAGTCATTATTTTACCTGATTATCTACGGCTGGAGGGGATGGTGTTACTGTCTGATACCTCATGTGCACTAAGAGCTAATAATAAAGTATATTAAAAAAAAAAAAAAGGACATATTTGAGTAAATGTTCAGTCATTTTGCAAACCGAATCATTCTTTTTCTGGCCAGATCGCCATCGTTCTGCTTGGCATGCCGTGGCTCAGTCCCTCCTAGCACAAGGTAGCTGGGCAAATAATCAGGTAGGGGCTTCCTTTTCTTCCTGTTGAAATATTTCCCTCTGTTTTGTCACATTCTTAAAAGTGCAAATTTCAGCCTATTTAATGGCATCCTTTCACAGATTGTCTTGCAAGGCTACTGCTGTTGGCAAGAAGGGATAATAATCCGATTATACTCACAATACAAGTTTTCTATAGAAGGTCCTCAAACCTTGAAGTCCCCATCATTTGTTATCTGAGGAAATAGATTTAATGTTTGCTTCTCTCTCAGCTTGCACGAGCAAGACAACGTTGCTCAAATTGTTTCCTATGACGACGCCCCAGGTGAGAACATGCTGCAGTTTCAAAATGTTTTTTTGTCTGTTTTGCAGGTAAATTTTTCTGTAGGAGCTTGTTAAGCATGCAGGAGCATGGAAGGTCCCCCAAATGCTCCCTCTGGCTCCTGCCTTCCTGCTCCTGGCCTCCCTTGCAGAGGGAGGCAGAGTCCTGGGCCCACGGAGCCTCCCGGTTTGAATAAAAGCGAGATACCTGGACGTGTCTGCTACCTACGTGACATGAGAGGATATGCTTCTATTACCATTTTCACTTGGAAGTTAAGTAAAATTCAAATGCTTTGAATTTAACAAACATCCCTGCTTAAAATACTCCTCATGCTCTGACCCGTGGGTCGCTGCTGTCTAGACTGCTTGAGGCACCAGCCTCTCTGAAGACGTCCCTGGCTGATGCTGCCATTTAAACTGTAGACCTTTCCGAGAGTTGTCTTGTTCTCTTTTCCTTCTCTATTAGAGAAATTTTGTTGTTCTGTGGGAGGAATTGGAATTGTTATTTTAATCCTCTCTGCTTATAGATAAATGGTCTCTGGTCGCTCATTTCAGCTTTTCTTTGGAATGAATCTTTTGCTCAAATGAGGCTTTTGCACAATTTCCTGCCAGTCTTCTCGAGCACTACTTTCCACCAGCGAATAACAACAGTGAAAGTTTCACTATTGGAACTCAGATCACTGATTACACCCCTGGTAGCTCCCTGCAGAGAAACCCACTCAAATAGCAATGATTTCCATTCCAGCTCTCTGGGTAGGCCACAAAGCAGCAGAAATGGTTTGGTCACCGTGACGGGATGCGGTGCTGGGAATGGCACCGGCTTGCCTTTGCTTAGCACACCAGCTCGGTGCTGACAAACTGGACAAATTACGTGTTCCTGTCTAGCAGAACGTGCACTGCGAGTTTGGCAAGTCATATTCTGCTAGGACCACCCATTAAATGATATTTAAAGGAATACTTTAATAGAGAGAGAATTTTAAAGCAGACTGAGTGTCAGAATTAAGCGTCTTGTCCTGAGGCAATTCTGTGATGCTGAATTTTATAATGATGTGTAGTTTATATAGTATGGCCAGCAGTTATGCAAAAGATCAGCATTTCTCTGAAACTTAGTTATATTCATAACACAGTTGTGATGTTGATGTTAAATAAGTAAGTTCACTATCATGATCTGATCATGTAAGTGGCATTTATTCAGAAATGTAATTCTTGGAGATGACTTGATCGTGTTCATTGTTTCCAGTTAAAGACTTCCTAATGTTTCTATTCACTAGCTCCAGAGTGTGAAATTAGAGTATAGGTGTTGGGATTTACTCCTAAATCAGCCTGCACTTTTTTTTTTTTTTCTTTCATATTTCAAATGCTTCTGGACTTGGATCCTCTCTTGAACCTTGTTTTACCAAACCCCATGTCCCTTGAAGTCAACTGTGTGTTGGCAAAGCTAGGTAGGCTTTTACCTAGTTTTTACATACCTATTCACACAATTAAAACAAAATAATATGAAACCACTTTAAATAAAGTACTGTGATTTTCAGGTTGTTTCAGGTTGGTTTTGACTATGAATTGCTTTACTGTCGTACATGTTTACCCCAAGACAGCACGTAGTTCTCAACTTACCACTTCAGGAACTGGCAAATGATCATGGAAGCCCATAAAAAAACTTCATTGGGAGAATTAAAAATTAAATGTTTGTAGGTAGCTGGAAATTAGCGCATATATCTCCCCATGGCCAGGCAAAGGAGAGTGAAAATTAAGACTTCACTGTGGACTAAGAAAGACTGACTGAAAAGTTTGCTCTTAGTTCCTCCAGCCAGAGCATCTCTGTCCTGCAAGTTAAATACCCATTTACCCTTTGAACTCTGAAGTAAATAATCATTTGCCCTCGGAGACATCCCTGACGCAGCGACTGCTTCATCGCGCTGCAGAAGGACATTTACCAGGCGCGTGTGGGCATTAGCTGTGCTGGAAAGGGAAAGGCAACTGTGCGTTTTCTGTCTGCTGGTGGTAAGGTTTTGAAACAGTGGGCAAGTTTAAGGGACAAAAAGAACAATGTAAAAAAATATATATATATGTGAATGAGTAGGTCTCCATGAGCCAGAAGTTCATGAGACTTATCAGCACTGGCAGAAAGTGAAATCCTTTATTCATTAATCGTGTGTTGCCGGTGGTGAGATCAGTAAGGGAAGGAGCTTGAAAGGTGAGATGACGAAGATGTGCAAACACCTGCCAGGATGTCAGCCCGGTGCGCGCTGGGGATGCTGCTGCCATTACTAGGAAACCTGTGGCAGGTGACTTCTGTGGTTCCAGGTTTGTCTTGTTTCGATTTATATTAGGAGACACTGGGATCCCTCCCCCTGAGACTGCCTGAGAGGACTGTGGATTCGAAGGCTAGGAGACGTGGAGGGAGCAGCGTGCTGGTGTGGTGCTCAGCTCTGCTAGAGGACAAGCCCTTCACCTCCCGTTCGGTGCAGCTGACGGTGAGGAGCAGCTGTGGAGACAACCGAGTCGGGGATTAAGGTACATGGGGGAGGAGAAAATAAATCCAAGTCAAAGGTATCTGTTCCAAAGAATTGTTTGCAGTGCTTGTTCCAGGTTCACGTTCTGGGTTAGTCCTTGGGCAAGACATAACAAATTGTATAATCAGAACATAAATACAGAAGTGCATGCCAATACTGTTTATTTTCAGGAGTGAAGCACCAAAGTTACTTCACCTTGGAAGAAGAGTAAATGTCCTTGTGTGCACAGGAGATACTAGTATTGCTAAATAACAGCAGAAAGTCCAAATGCCTCTACGGTTCCAATAAGGTTCAGCACTTGAGCAGATGCTGACCTAGGCGTTACTAATCTCATTTCTCTGCTGAGTTTTATCTTGCATATAAAAAGAAATCCTGCATCTAAAAGAAAAATCTAGGAGCAAAAATGTGCTGGATTAGGCTCAGTAAGGAAAAGGTGATTAATTTGCTTGTGTTTGGTTTAAAGAGGGTGCTCTGGCTGCCTCTGATGGAGCCATCACCCCTGTGTTTGGTTGCTCAAGCTGATGTTGTCTCTGTTGGCATTTGGTGATCACAAGTTCATGCTTGTTTTAAGGAAAATAGCCAGGTGAAAGTATTGCTTTGCACTATTAGGTCATTCTGACAATGTTTTCTTTGAAAGTCCTAGGTCTATCATGCATGGGGGATTAAAATAAGGATAATCAGATTTTGAAATTTAGTTCCTTAAATATTCTCTGCGTTGAGCATATCGTGGTGCTGAGCAGGACTTGCCTTGACAGCAGAATCCTCTCTGGTTGCAAACTGCCTGCCCCGAGCTGCTGTCTGCCCTGCTCCCGGTACCTCGCTCATCTTGGGTGCAAGGAGGCTGGTCAAGGTTTCACTGACAGCCTTAACGTGCCTGATTCCTGAGGGCTTAACGCTGTGGCCTTAATAGTCATCTTTTAATTACAAGTCAATGTAATGTGAGCTGTATAGGAGTATTATTGCAGAGTAATCAAATGCACTGATATACACTAGTGTTTCCTTGGAAGATAATTTATGTATATAGTGATTCCCTTATGAGTTCCTATCTGCAGATTAAACACAAGGGTTTAAGGTATTAATTAATTTTAAGTATTTCACTCTATCTACTTAATTAAAGGGTAACCTGGTACTTGCATCCTTCCTCTTCATGTCAAAGCTTGCATCTTATTTTTGATTAAAACCTGCCATTTAGGGATCGCTGGAGCCACCTGATCCCTGGACCTGCAGTGCCTGCAGAAGGTCCCTTGCCATAAAGCTGCAGGGTGCGTTCGTGGCCATGTTAAAGTAAATACAACTTTTAGAAAGAGCTGTGTTTCCTTCAGTAGGGCCACTGCAGGGGCTGGGACCTCAGAGCTTGCCCTCGATGGGGATAAAGATGAGCAGATGACTTTGGCCTGTTGGGACGAGGTGGAGATGGGTTGTGGGCAAGAACCTGCTTCCATTTGCTTTTTGAGGCCATTCTTGGATCTGTGGCTTTATTATCTTAGGAAGTAACTTGAATATGGAGAATTTGGAGCTAGATTCTTGTGAGACAGGCTTGTCTTTGCCACGGTACCCATACGGGACTTGGTGTCTCTTTGTACTCCAGGTTTGCATTTGTCGAACGAATGCACCGGTGGTCACGTGTCAGAAACCTTGCCAGCCTTGAGGAGTCTCAGGTAACTGGGAGAAATGCAGTGCGTGGGAAAAACATGGGATAACACACGGGTGATATTCGCTCAGGTGCCTCTCTGAGTAAGGAGCTCACCTGGGTTTAAACAGCTCTGGATTTAAATGCAACTAAATCACATCTGTTTATGAGCCTGAATCATGGATATTTAGCACATATGAAAACTTAAGACTATTTTTAAGTGCTTTGCTCTACATGAGCAAGTTGCAGGGACCGTTATCTGTAGCCTGAAAGCTCTGCATGTTTCTTTTTTAAGTGGGAGAGGTATATAGACATACACCTCGTCACTGAGCTGCAACCACTGATATCCTTCAGCAGTATCAGAAGGACATGTTTTTGGTCATTTCTTTCAATTCTTTTGCTTCAAATTCTATTTCTCATGGTTACACATCTTCAAGGCTTTGCATGGTGATTCACGTGTGATTGCTGGGGGTTTTGTGCTTTGGATTTTGCATTATTAGGAAACATCCTGCTCCCGGTTTAAAAAGAAATGGAAAAGAATATATATGCCTTCCTGTAAAACATAGCACTCAGTTAAAAAGAATACAAATACCCCGAATAAGCATAAGAATTAGCATTTTTATTCATGGAAATACTGATTATATGCTCACTGGGGGCTTATTCATTAAAATAGTCATAGCTGTTGTTTATTTTCCTTCCACGGTGAGAACAAAGTGACCATGCAAAAAGGAACTGCTGGAGTGATAATCCTGCTGTTTTTGTTGCTCTTACCTTGAACATGGCAAAATTCATAGCTACTTTAAACAGCAGGAAAATATTTAGAGAGAGAGGATTGTATTTTGCAGACAGAGGCGAAACATGGATGATCAACTGAAATACATAAAATAATATATATATATATTTTTCTTTCCACCAAATGACCTAGGCAATTCTTTTACTTAAATTTGCTGTAGAAGCTGGAGGAACTGCCTGCTCAGGAGACTGAAGTTGTTTGAGGACGATGGTGAGGTTAGGGATGTGTGGGGGTCCTGAGGAGCAGGACTGCAATAAGCTGAACTTCTTGCATGTAAAATGTGTGACCTGCTGTAACGTGCCCAAAGTGGCAGGGTTGTAACTGAGAAATAGTTGCTAGGGACACGGGTAAAGGTACAGATAATCTTATAAATATTCAAACCAAACAAAACAAAGGATTCTGCAGTATCCATATTTCTGAAAATCAGTTTTTCTTTTAGCAAAATACTGCAAGGGTTGTTCAAGTCCACCCCCCATGGATGCCTGTGGAGGCACCTCTGGTTCTCCCATTAACACCGTTTCTCAGTTAACGTTTCCCCTAAACAGCAGGAGAAGGGGCTGAGCTGCCTGCAGAGGGTACCAGGGTTTCTGGGCTCCCTCAAAGCCAACTTGTGGTTAATCTCTATATGCTCTTGTGCTGCTGGAGTATGTAAAAAGTTGATCTTTTTAAATTTAAGCTGTTATTTTTCTAACTATCTGACAACCCACATAAATTCACAACTGCTTTTATGGTGCTTTTCCATTATTTTTTGTTGCTTGCTAATTACTTTTCTTGCCCAATTTCATTTGCAGTTTGAATAAATAAACTGTTTGGTTCTGCCTTCAGGTTATTGTAGGAATAGTCAATATGCAGCTATAATAAAATCATAAATTTCTTTGAACAGGCAATTTCGAAAAGATCCTTCCACTGGGTTTTTAAAGTTCTATTATTGTAGATGAAACTTGCTTAGGAGGTGGAAAGTTTCAGTGCTAATTTTGGAAGTTTGGAAGAAATTAAAATAAAATGATGCATAGCTCTGTATAGTGTCCAGGTAGTTTAAATATTTGTGGGCCAGTTAGGTGGAAATGGCTCTGTAGTACTCTGAAGTGCAGAAGACTGAACAATTTTATTGCCTTTTTATGTAAACCCAGGTAAGTTTTAGGCCTAAGTCAATGCACCGAGAGAGATCATTAGTAGCAGAACTACAGAGCTGACTACATGCTTATTCCAGAAGGGGCCAGATTTCCCCCTTTTTACCTTAGGTAGTAGAAATTTATATTCTGAACACTTGCTCACTTTTCCATAATGTTGCTTTTGGAATAAGTGCTGATGACCTTGCTGATCATATAAAATGTCTTTATTCTGTGTCCTCTGCACCCCTTCAAGCCACAAGAGATTGTTATTTGGATGGAATTTGTCTCCAGGCACGCTTAAAAATCTGTAAAAAGAAATGAATAAGAAGATGAACCATTAACTTCGGGTAAAGTGTAAGAAATTGCACGTTAACATTGAGGATGGGAGGATTCATTAGGAGTAGGAATCATCTTTGTCTTTTGCCAGTGGGGAGCAGTAAGGTTGATTTGTAGTTTTAGGTATTTATTATCACCGTTACAGTTTCTAGTGACTCTTCGGATGGGTCGGAGACGTGGGCTTTGCCGCCGCAGGCCGCAAACTCAGGCGTAGCCTTGTATCCCCTGCATCCCTTTTCTCAAGTACTTCTTTCCCTCGCTGTTTCCCTGAGGCTTTGTAATTAGACCATAGGAAAGAAAATGAGAGCTTCAAGGAGCTTTGCAAGTGTAAACGCGAAAAATAATAAGGCATTAATTTCATTTTGTCTAATATTTATATCAACACAAACACATTTGCGTTTGTAACACGAAGCAATGGGCGTAGATTAGCCACGATTGGGTATATCAAAGCACCAAGAGGGATCATTACCAGTGCTATAAATGCTAAAAATTACTTAGGTATATCTAAGTAGTCACAGAGATAATTGCTTTTTAGATACCATGCAGCTATTTAATATTCTTTAGAGGTCAGCTTCCCAAGCCACACGTACTAGTGCGGTTTGCAGAGGCTCTTTGGAGCTGTGAATAACAGCAACATATGAAAGACTAGGTAGGTAGATGGCTCTTCTGGTGCTGTTACATGCCACGTCTGGAGGGAGCGAATCCTTACGGGTGCCTGCATGATCACCAAAGATACTAAGGATTATTGCAAAGTGTTTTCCGTGGTCTTTTGAGCTAATAAACTAAGGTCTAAAAATTAGTGGCTGCAGTTTGGGGACGGCTTTGCGCCGTGGTGGGGCCTTCAGCAGAGGTGCGGAGATTTTGGGTGTTCTGGTTGCTGACAGGCAGTCAACCCATCAGGAAACCAGAATAATAGGTAAATGGGGTCACTTCACCTGAATATTATGGAAAATAGAGGCTTTATTTTACTCATATGCGTGGTGGTGGGGAAAGGGGGAGTTAAATGACCTTACGTTTTGGTGGGTGGAGGTCTGTGCTAAAATAAGGTGTAGTGTTCCTGCGCGATGCTTGGCAGAGCACTGCAAAGCACTCGAGAACGTCATGTGTTATAGAAAAATCAATGAGGTCTCCACTAGATAGATGCGGAAATTTATTTTATGGATTATCATGTTCCTATGGATGGAAACTATCCATATTAAATGGATAAAAAGTTCTGTTAACCTCCCGAGGTGCATCTAAAAGCTGATTGCCATGGTATAGTTGTTTCCTGTCTGACGGGACAGTAATATTGCACTTCATCTTCTTCAGTGATTTGAAAGAAAATAAAAAATCATCATTGTGAAATCTGCATATAAAAGTGAGAATTCATAGTGATGATTCTGCACTAGGCCAACCTGCTTTCCTGATTTTCTTGAGTAATTCTCGCTGTTCTCTTTCTATAGCCATGTGTGTTAATGTTTTCCTGCATGTTGTCCTGGTTTTTCTTGTTTCACAATGCAAGCACGCTCAGTTGCAGCTACCCATATATGAGGCCCACAGAAATGGACTCACGTATGTTTTCCTGAAAATATTCTGCAGGGAAACAATGGATTTAAAAAAATAATAACTACAGTAATAATAGCACATAAGTGCTTGTCATCCATAAATCTCAAAGCACTCCACCGGAGGAAGGTCGTTATTACATAGAACCTGCAGATCAATAAAAGGCAGAGAAGTGGATCTGACTGTCCATGATCACTCAGCGAGATGGTGCAATTGCTGGAAATGCAACCCAAATGTCACGAGGCAGCGATTAGGGGGACGCATTGATCCCAATAAGCCTGTGCCGTTGCCGAAAGGGGAATAAAAAGAACTGTCCGTCTTGCAGCTTTTCAGAAATTGCTGCTAAGACTCGTGCATTTAAACTGATTCATTTGCTGGTCAGGTATGATGCTTTGAAGCCACTGGGGGTCATCTTGCCTAGAATAACTATTGGGAGTTGGTTAATGGATCACACAAATCATGGAGAAGTGGAGGGGGCTAAAATAATGTAATGAACTCAGCACCTGATTATTTCTAGCAAAGGCTGGAGTAAGAAAACCGAACAAACCCCAAGCCCCGAGTTTCCGTTTATTTATTTTCAGAGAGATGGGCTTGCTATTGAGGGCATGTACTTCAGCTGTCCTTGTAGAGATCTGGCTCTACAAAACTGGAGGTTTTAAAGCTTGTGCAAAAAGAAAAAAACAACTAGAGATTTTAAAGTTTCTTCTGTGTTCTTAGTTGTTCAACAGACACCTGTAAAATGACATTAGACAAGCCATGCAGTTTCTTGTTCTGGCATTTTCCAGCTTTTCAATATT
>VZSV01000054.1:2208471-2280487 GCA_013398735.1 Nothocercus julius
TATATATATATAGGCAGAAGAATGCTAATCTGTATTTTGGTGAATAGACTGTTAGTTTCTTATTACATCTTTCTATGTAGGAAAGAGAAAATAAAGGCAAATCTCATCCCTTTGGTACCACCTTTCATATGCAGTTAGTCTGATTGCCATGAGGCAGCATTAGTAACTTACCAAGAGTCCCAAGGCTCTGATTTAGTTGTACGCTCGGATTTTTAAGTGCACATGGAAGGGCACATGCCTGCTATAATTGTTTTTGTTCTTATCATCATTTTGGAGACTCAGGCTGTGACTATTTTCCATGTGGCATAGTTGATACGACACTTAGTAGTTAGGTTGCTTATAAACACGTATCTATGCATACAGTTTCTATTTTATTTAACATTTATTGAAACAAGAACTTGGAGAAATAGGAACAAAAATGCTAATGTTGATTCCAGAAACCCTTAGATACCTGCCTCCTATTATCAGTAGCTTGATGGCTTTTTTTACCCTTATGATTGCAGGCTGTAAATTTTGCTGTATTCCTCCCCTCTTGGGCTTGTATTTTACATATGCCATCAGGAACAAAGCATGATGAACAGTGTTTAAATAGCAATAAATAGCGAAGCCACAAGTACTGCTTCGATATTGCAATCTCGTAATATTTTATCAGTCTACTAGCAGCATTTTATGCAGATGATTCATAAACTAGTAAAACACATGACTGGATCCACAAATATTAACTTTTTTTAGGTGCCAGTAGTTTTTGTGGTTTGACCGTATTTTAAGTAAATAAATATAATATTGATCCAATACTGGTTATTGAGATTCATCATGAGGACTAACATCAGTTATGCTGTAATAAGATCCTCAAGATTTGGTCTATTCTTTATTAATGTAGGAAATACATTTCAAATATATCTCTGTATTTCACAGTGCTGTATGAAGTGCTGAGCTCCATTATGCATTAGAGATACTTGTTACCAGGTGTGAAATATTTTATGTTTTAAATGCAATAATACTTATTAAATGTATAGCCAGGTATAATGAAACACTGCAGCCAGTCTAGGCCATTAGATTACAGTTCTATAATAATGAAATCAGGCAGTAATTTATATTCCACAATTTACTGCAGTTTCTTTACTGAAACAAGCAGTTACAAATATAAAAAGACTTTATTGTGTAAATAGATTTATGTTTCTGCTTCAGTTTTTGCAGAACCAAAGAACAGTAGATTTTGCATAAAAATATGAGGAAAAAATGTTATTAATTCTAGGAAAAAATTCTCATTCAGTGCCTTCATCCCTTTTAGCTCAAATGTTTTCTCCAAGAGGATCTCTCCTGTTACATATATCCATCTGTGAGAAAACATTGAATGTCCATTTTAACAGATTAAAACGTTTGTAAAGGATCTGATAAAAGTCCCAAGAACAATCTCCTAGTCGCAGTGCATGTCCAGATACTTAGTTGGTTCCTAACCTTTATTAATATCATTACCAGGTTGGTAATGGACCCGCTAAACAATTTGTTCCTTTTCTTATCTTTGCCTGTGTGACCAATTTCATCCCATTGAATCCAACTGAAAATCAAATGTTGGAACTGAGCAGTTGTTTTATGAATAGTCTCAGTTTCAGCTTCTCTAAACATGAAAGTTTCCCTCCTGTCGTGCTTTCCTGTAGTGATTAATACCTGAGTTGATTCACCTTCCCACAGGAACATTTTTATTCCTGATAGACCTTGACATTTAAAGTGTAAGTCTTCTAGCAACAACATAGGACAAAACTCTAAGAGACAGATTTAAAAATATATATATATATATTAAAAGAAGATGTCGCTGAAAGCGAACTGCGACTAACCCAAGTGGAGGCAGCTTTTCCAGCAGTTGGGCTTGGAAATTATTTTGTAATTTAACACTCTCAGGTGTCGCCGATAGATAAAGTGCCCGGTTCAGTCTGCAGCAGTGTGTCCCTGGCCAGGGCGGCATCCGAGCCGGATGCAATTCCGATAGGTTAAATTCCAGTGCACAAGCCCGACTCTAATTCTTTTTCCCTTTTGGCAAAAGGGCATAATCATAATTTAAGATTTTACAACGTCTACTACCTTGGAGGAACATGCATTAAAAAATCCTGCAGTTAGTATAAAACTAGTTTGCAGGTAAAAGTTTAACCCCTCTTGGCTCTGATTAGTCTCTCCAAAGCTGCATAACTGGCAGTAGGGATAAGTAGGCTGTGTCCTGGAGATTCCTGAGCTCACAAGTTCTTTCCTATTTCTAAAATGAAGAAAAAAGTTTGAGTATATCCTGGTACTTCCTAGAGAAGGCCATCTTGTCCTTGGAGCTGATGGAAGGTCGGGGCGATGCTGGTGGGTTCTAGCTCCCCGTGCAGGGACCAGGCAGGGCTCGGTGCATGTCCTGGGTGGGTGCAAAGATGCGGAGTGAGGAAAAGCCAGTGAGAAGATCCCTGTAAATCCAGGAGGGCTCAGCAATTTCCACAGCTTCGCACCCAAGCGTTGGTGCTTTGGGCAGCGAAGGCTCCGCAGGGTGCCGGAGCGGGATGCGTGCAGCTCCGCGCTGCCGCTCGCTCCGCTCGGGACCGCGTCCGCCTGCGCGCGGGCCGGGAAACCCATTTCGTGTTTTATTGGATGTGGCTACATCCACCATCAAAGTGAGAGATTGCAAAGCTTGGAATAAAGTTAAGCCTTCCATAAAACAAGAGGCCTTTAATAGCTTACTGTGGCTCTATTTTTCTTTTTTTTCCTCCTCTTGATTCTCTTTCCCGTTCTCTTTTATATCTTTTATAGTAGCTATGTTTTCCTCAGAGCTGTTTCTTTCTGTAATTTTTAATCTTCTTTAATTGCTTCCAGTTTTTCCCTCTAAAACACTCCTCCAATCTTCAGCACGTTTTCCCTTTCCCTAATCGAGCTCTTTGTTATCAATCCATCTACGCAGCTTTCTATAGGGGTGCCCTTCGTTTCGGTACTGATGCCGTTCTTCAGGGCTGAATGTAAAATCCCCTTCTGACGAGAAAAGTTTCTAGATTTTTTGCCTAGTTTGTTGCTGTTATTTAAGCAAGCATATGGCATATCAGAGAGAACACTGACTGCTAATTCCATTTTCAGAATGTATTGGTTCATATATTTTTTTTCCCCTTCTACCTGTTTTTATTTCTTTCTGTTTCTCTCTGCTTGTACCTGATCCTGTATCCTTCACGTTTTGAGGCGTTGGGGCCTGGAACTTAACTTGTCACTGGGTAATAAACTTAAAATGAAAGCCAACTCTAAGTTTATACCAGCACGACTGAGAGTGACCTTGGCCCTCTGAGTCTTTGTAGAAGGAGAAAAGCTGGGAAACTCTACTAAATAGTAAAAAAATAATTTTCTGTAGTTCTTTGTTGTTCATTGTTGCTAACTAGAACTCCTGAAGTATAAACAGTGATACTTCGTGTGCAAAGTTCTCATTCATCTAGACTAAGAAAACGCAAAAGAAAAACCTCCTAAGAGAGAGTAAGGGGAGGATAAGTTAGAAGGTCAGGTTGCTGGTGGAAACAGGATGCGTTCGGTTCTTGGCTATCCAGGAGCCCTGGTCATAATCCTTCTCCTGGTGAATCAGACTTCTTTTGGCGATATGGAAAAGGTGGAATTCTTGAAATGACATCAAGGAAGGTAAAGTATGTAAAGGCTCCCCCTTTGCAAAGCAGTAAGCTCTCAGGTACGAGAGCGTTTTGAAGAAATGTCATGGCAAAGTGGAAAATCCCAGACTGTTTTCGAATCACTGCCTTGGGAGTTGCTCTAGAAACGGCTCTATAGGCTGCAAGGAAACAAGATCTGAGCGGCAGCCTGATAAGGGGCCACAAGCTTTTATTTCACGTGGTGGATAACAAAGATTGAGGAGGGTGCGAACTGAGTTATCTGATCCAATAAGCAGGTAAGAAGATGATCTTCCGAATAGCTGGAGGTTGCGGGATCAGAGGCTCGGAGGTGGCGGAGGTTGCAGCCGCAGAGCAGGAGGGCTGGGTGAGCGTGGGCAGGGTGCAGAGGCTAATTCCAGAGGGCTTTGCAGGAAGAGGCCTCATGACTTCTCTTCAGCCTACGCCGACGAGTCAAAAGCAACCAGAGGTTAGAGCTGGAGTTAAAATGAGAAGTTAAAGCAGCAGAAAGAGCCAGGGGTGGTGTTGATTATAATAATAATTAATGGGGGGAGCTAAAAAAGACATAGATTTGTATTTGACAGAAAAAAACAATCAGCCGCCATAAGGCGGGAGTACTCTAAGTGCCAGGCAACAGCTATATTTATGTATATAACAGTAATTGAACCATACTCTGATGACAGAGTCGCATTCAAATAAAATTAGCCAGCAGTTGTAGCGCTAGACTGGTATAGACTGGAATTTGCAATATTGATATGTTCCTTGGCATAACATTTATTCAGAAAACACAGAGGTAATCTAAATGTATAGATATAAATATTTCATTTTATACTAATTTTTAAAGGTAAAATATATATTTATGCTTCTAAAATCTCCTGCTGTGGGCAAGTTTAATTTCTTCTCTCCATCTATAACACCTGTAAGTAATATTAAGGATGTCTGTGCATGATAAAACTTTCAATATGGAAAGCTAATGGCTCTGGGTGTATGAACTCAGAAATCAGCATATAGATTTTCCTCATTTTACCCTCTCCTGTTCCTCTCTGCTCCTTGTCTGCTGCTCTCTAGATTGATTTTGTTGTGACCAGATAAAAGTTCTAACCTAATATTAAACTGTTTGCTCCGGGGCTAATTACTACAAGACACAGTCATCGTCCAAGCTCCTAGCAGTGCAAACGTCTCCCTCTCCTTGTGGCCTCACTGGTCTACAGTCATTCACTGGGCTCAAAATCAATCCAGCAAAGTCCAACACTGGCAGTTTCAAATCATAAAATTTATGAAGTGCATTAAACCAGTATAAACATAACTGAACATGTCACATGCATGATTTTTAGGATTAAAAAAAAGAAATTATTCTGCTGTAAAATGAACATGTGGGTGGGATATGATGCAAGGGATTGTGTTCCTTGGTGAAACAACTGTCTCCTTAGTGCTGGTGTCACTCCTGTCCAGGAGGGCACTTAAAGCTGGCAAATCTTTCAACCCCTTTAGCCCAAACGGGGCTCGTCGCCTGTCCCAGACTGTGCACGTCGCTGGCCTCTGTCACTGGGCTGAGACGCCAAGGAGAGAGAAATCAAACTCTGCTAATTCCTTCTTTGAAGCTCTGCCATTTGCATGCAGAAAAGGAATAACATTTGCTATTGCTTTTGAGTTAAAATTCCATAAAGCTTCCACTTTTAATAAAAGAAAACCCCCAGTATCTGGGCTGAGCAGTCTCTTAACAGGGAAAAGGCTAATAGTGTTGGAATGTTTCTCACTGTTATTTTTTTGTTCTTTTTGCTCATCTCTCTCTTTCTATCTCTTTTTTGGGCCCAAGTGTTTTCTTTCCTAACATAGCACAGCTTTACCACTCTCTCAGTGTGTCATGATACTCAAAAAAATAACCTGATGCTATTTTGTACCTAATGTCTATAGCCTAAAATACTTCTGATGATTCACATTCTTCAGCAATTTTGCTTTCATTTCCTCGTCCCTGATACGATGTAAGGAATACAGTCCTTCAAGAAAGAAGTCAGAGATGAGAAAAGAGAAAGGGAAAATGGTCTGAGAGCAGCAACAGGAGTCTTACACATCCACACAGTTGTAAAAGAAAAAAATATATATTTTTCCATGGATTGCCAAGCAGGAAGTATGATGCAGGGGGAATTTTCCATGAGAGCTGCATAGCACAACGTATAAAATTTTGACCCACAGAGCCAAAACCAATCCCACTGACCATATCATGTTGAGGCTATTTGAGTGAGTTTTGTTACTACTGAGCAGGAAGGCGCTGCCTTCTGAAGAGATTTTCTTTGAGGTGGTGAGCAGTTATGGACAAGCATTGGGAAAGCTGGTGCTGATATTTACTGTTTGATTAGGAAATTCTGCTGTTTTCTTCTGCTGTAGGCATCTGTGTCTTTCAGGAAAGCTGGGCTGCACCATGTCACGTAGCCAAGAGTCCTACCAGCCTTTAACCTTCCACCTTGATCTCCACACCTTGGCACACCAGGACATCACCATCATCACTGTCCTCAAACTTCTGCCAATAGCAGGGAGCATAGTACGTAAAGCTCACGAAAATGCAGCTTCTTGTTTGCTCTTTGGTCTCGTGTATCTGATATTGGGGACTGATGGGATCTGTCTTCCATAATGCATGAAGGACTAGAGAGCAATGGACTTGACCAGCGCTTTGTTCTGTGTCTTTTAGATGAATGAGGATGTTCACATGCTCAGTACCTGGAGCCAGCTTTGTGATAAATATTTTACCATAGATGGTGGGGAATGGTTCATTAGTTTTAAAAGATGGTGGGTCTTTATGATCACACCTGATATCGGTTACATCAGAAAGGTATACTTGCCCTATAAATAACTAATTGAGGTTACTGAACTGTATCTTAGTGCTCTGCAGTGAAGATAAGTCCAAAAAAGTCAACAAATGAAAATCATTCCCTCTCCTTAGCATTAGTGGATATTTGATGAAAACATACTCTAAATATAGTGTATCTGGTCCAGTTCTGTTGGGCCACCCAGCAGAACTACCTGTAACTTTATGCATTCATGTCAGGCACACTAGTGTGATCCCAAATGGTGGCGTTTGCCAGGACCTGAAGAACACCACTGACTCTGGGTCATATTAATTCACTTGTGTTCCAAAGGCTAATCTAACACTGCCTAAAACCTTTTACAATTATTTTAATAAAATTACTTTTTTTTCTTGGTGATAACCTTTACTTGCTGGTGAATCTCATCCTGTGTGCATAGGAATGCTTAGTAGCGACTGCAATCAGATACATACACTCAGAAACAGAGTCTCTGTGCACGCTAGCAAAAATATAATGAAAACTAAATGTTTTCAAAGCAGAAATTAAATTGATGTGATAAAATGCAATGTGGTTGTAGTTTGGTGATACATTACTCTAATATCACTGTAAAATAAAAGAATTAAAACTATCAAATACTCCATCTGGAGTATCTAAAAAAAAGAAAGTCAAGTTTATTGTCATATCTATTTTAATCTTCTAACCTGTCAAGATAGCATGATGGCCTTTTGAAGATGTAGTTCTTGAATAAGAGTCAATATAAAGCAAACTGTGTGGGATTATATATCTTTAGTTAAATGGATGCAATATGATACAGATCATTAACTCTAAACACCTCATCCATTCATCTTTACAACATACATATTGAGGTTACTGGATGGGAAACGTTATTGATGGTACGGACTACTTTTAACGACAGAATTCCCAGGAACCTCTTTCCTTTTTCATTTTCTGTGTGTGTGTTTTTTTTTTGTTTGTTTGTTTGTTTGTTTGTTTTGTTCGTGGTTTCTTGTTTGTTTGTTTTTTTAGCTTAAATAACAATTGCTACATCAACCCTTTCCCACAAATAGTTAATATCCATCACGCTGAAATATGAAGTAGGGTACATTTACTTTGAAACCCAGAGAGTCTTTTTTTTCCCCCTGATATATTACATATTGTATTGTTCTTTTTATCTTCCCACAAAGAGAACTCGGGTAATACAAGGAAGCAGTTTTCTGGCATATTGCTAACTTCACCTAATCATGCTAAGTTACAGTATGTCTTTGCTGCTAACCTGCAATTCACTTTAAGATAAATCTCATAACCTTCAAAGGCAAGGAAGACTCATATTTATAGGCTTCTGAAGCCATATTTCTATTCCACAGATAAAAATTTATTTGGTAACAGAAAACATCTCTGCACTTTAAAATATAGATTTGCAACTGTGGTGTACTGTTAAAATTTAGTATAGCTTTTAGGTGTAAGTACTTCACAGTGGTATTTTATAAAAGAAAGCATAATTTACACTTGCAGATTACCCTGTGGACTTCACACTCACTGTACCAATTTATTCAGACTTCTTGTCTGAACCATAAAAGCATTTGTTCCTCTCGAGCTAAGGTTAAATAAATGCAGCATTAAATAAGCGAAAGAGAAAAATTTGCTATTAAGGGCAACGAAATAAGGCAAAATATTAGACTAAATGAAAACAAGAAGGAAAGAAGCTGCAAGATGTGTTCTTTTTAATAATAGTAATAAAAGTTCACTTTAAGATACAATCATCAAAAGAGATCATGATCAAAATATGAATCATCGAGAAGAGATAACGGCCCCTGTGTCAGGAGTATATTGGAAAGCTAACTATTGGATTTGAAACCAAGGTTATCATCATAGCTTTTGACTGAGGTTACAGTCTAAGGATCATATTCAGCAATGACAGTTTCTCTGCAGTACTGGAGAGCACAGTGATTGATCCGAAATGTCTACAATTACTGACTTTCCCACTGTTTGCAACAAAATACTGGCCACGAGCATGTGGAAATTTCCCCTGGAGCCATTTGAGAGCTCACAGCTATGGCCTATATGTATTTTTGGGGTACTTCATAGTGCATTCACCAGTGACTCCGTTTCCAAGGTCATGTTGATGGTATTTGTTAATGTCATATCTAAGTAGTGCATTTAACTATTAATGATAGTTGAGTGTTAAAATTTTAAAGTAAATTAATGCCTTTGTTATGCTTCTATTATATTTGTTTTATTAACTCTTTATGGGAGGGGGGGCAAGAAAATGATTGAAAAATCTAGCTCCTACAGAATGTGATTCTATAACATTCCTGTTGTTGAGTTTAGGGTGCTAGAAAAAGCTGCCTCCATTTGCCCTGCTCCAGTCACACCTGCCACATCTTTACTTGTCAGTTTAGGATTTATCCTGTTGGCCTTGGTGTGACAGCAGCATTTGGGGAGAAGCATTTCAGCCCCTCCTTTTGCTCTTGTTTTTTCTGAAGACTTATCTTCCCATACGTATGCCCTGCATTTTTTATTGCAGATTGCACCAAACTTCCTGAAAGCCAGGAGACAGGGTGGTTAATAGCCCCAGCAGACCCGGCCCACTGTGAATATGGGGCCAGTAGTGCATGTGGAGGTGGGCAGAAGGTCAGGAGCAAGAAACTGGGTGTATGGAGAAGGATAAGGGAGCAGGAAGGTTTCTCTTCAACCCAGGTAATTTCAGGTATAGCACTGTTTCACAAATAGTCAAATCCAAGCATCCGCAATGGCAGGGAATACTGATGTGGGAGCAAGTATCAAGGGTAGGGGAAATAAGGGTCTTTTTAGGCCACCCTTGCAACCAAACCTAGCGTGACTTGAAACTACAGCCCATATGGCCTTTTTGGGCCAGGATAGGTGGAATGCAAAGATCAGGATCAAGGTGGCTATTGCAGACCACTGAGTGAGTGCAGGACGTCACTTCCCATAGAGTGATGGGTAACTGTCTGAGCTCTGTCTTTGACCTGCGCTCTGCGGGGTTTAACTGCAGTTTATTGTTTACTGCATGCTTTATGGAGAATAATGTAAAAGGCAAAGCAATACATATGTCTTAAACTTTAATGGAAACGTTAAAAGATAGCCAAACCGCCGTAAGTAGATTTTGCACTTTTTGTCCCGGTGCTTGGATCCATCTCATGTCCAGCATTTCTTGACCACATTAAACAATGTTAAGGCTCATCAGTCGTCTTTGCTATGCACTGAGTATGTCATATTTGTACAGCTCAGAAGAGCAGTAATTAAATAACTGGTTTTTGTTTTCAGTGTTGATTTGTATTTTATTGCATTATTTACCTGTTCTTTCTCAGGCTTTTGTCATCCATCATTCCACACGTTTCAGCATTTCTTAATCAAATGGAAGAAAAAGGGCCTATATGCTAATGACTTTCCAGCAATGATAGCTAAAAATAAGCTCTGGTCAACCCCTGATGTTGACCAGATCTGATGTTCCCCACAGTGGTATTTGTACCGCGATTTCACGTGCTTTTTGTTTCATATAGAGAATTGGGAGCGCGTGGTGACCGCGTGAGGCTCTGAGGTGGCCCCGGTGTTTGACACGCGGGAGAGCTGTCCCCAAAGGAGCTTCGTTTCAGCGCCGGCCGGCGAGTGCTGCCTTCGGTATCTGTGCTTAGCCCGGAGTTGTGTCTGGTGGGATTGTGGCAAGCTACATTTGGGAATCTCTGAATTACCTTATTGTAGCTTCTGAAAATGGCTATTCCCCATGTGCAATGGGTGTTGGGTTGACGCACACCCTGCTCCATGTGCTCTGTGACACAAGGAAGCAACTCAGTGCAACATCAAAAAAGGTTCAGTTTTCTAACTCCTACCATAGGATGGTGGAAGAACAGCTGCTGATACAGGTAAGTGCACTGTCATTTGGGGATTTCAGTTTGTAATTCAGCCCAAGTTTCTATCCGGCCTTGGCCAAACCCAGTACCTCATTGTCTGTGTCTTCAAAGAATATAAAATCCTGGAGATGAGCTGCAGAAAAAGTCCTTTAATGAGTATGAGTCATTCTTATTATGCAAATAAAAGCCATATAAGGTACTAAATAGAGGATATTCCTTCAGTAAATATTAATGGCAATGGTTTCTTTTATTTCTTGTTATGGCAGATCCATAATCAGACTCTAAAGCATAAAGAAAGCAGCTGCCTGCCTACTCACATTTTTTTTTTTGTTCTTGTTGCCTGTTTTAGTTTCAAAGGCTCCGCAGAAGGTCTGAGATAAGGTTTACGTGTAAGTGGTTCTGTCGGATAGTAATTCTTATCAAATTGTCTTGCATTTACAGATTAATCCTGATAACGCTGCTGTGAGCCTATTGCTTGAAATTTTGTGGTGGTCCAGGGGACCTAGCCACCTGAAGTTAGGTGATTTAAACCATAATTGGGCTCCTTATTGAAAATGGTTGGATTTTCATTGTGTTTAGCACCCACAGCTCCTACTAAATTAAACTTCATTAGCTTATCAAAAGCCACAGTGGGAACATCAGTCCCAGAAATAAAACTAAGGGATCCCTGCCAGCCAATCCTGCGTTCAGACTAGTGCTCTCTACGATAGTGAAGCCTCTTATAAGGAGGAAAAGTTCAGGAGATGCAGTAGAGATCTTAAGTGTAGGTAATGGAGAGAAAATGAAATTCTGGCCTGACTGAAGTCAATGGCCATATTGGCACGAAATTCAGCTGGGGTTTCATTCGACCCCCTGGGGCCTGCTTCCCATTTGCAGTAAGCATTGACATCTCTTTGGTAGTGAACAGGGCTTGCTAAGTATAAAAATACTCTTTAATTTGCGAGAAGAAGGATATGAAGTAACCTTCATAGAAGCGTGAGGTCCTTGTAAGGAAGATTGAATAGGATAAGGCAATTGTGTTGCTGTTCTCTATGGAAAGTTACTGGTTAACGTAATTATCTGCCTACCACAGGAAAGCATTCCTGCTCCGGAGAAAGAGATGTAGCCGCAGCGGAATGAGAGAGAGAGGGATGCAAAGGAATGGTCTACAGTAGTAACTGGAAAATAAGCTCGCAATATCACAGTGGAGGATGGCAATCAAAGACAATATAAAAAAATCAACTTGAAGCATTTTTATTTTATTGGGAAACAGAAAGTGAGAAATTAAATTAGGATGATCTGAACACATTTTGTAAAGGGCAGTGGTGATAGAATACAATGCGGATGATTCATGAATGTTACTGTTATTTATAATATTCAAGGTGATGAGGAATTGTCGAAGGCATATACGCGCTATTGGAATATCATTAGTATTGCAGGTAGAACATTCTACGATTAAATTTATAGAACATTCATGCGTTGTGCTTTTAACATTGCTAATCATAGATCTTTTGAACAAATGTGATTAGTTGGGCTATACATTACATATTTAAATCACCACAACTCTGCTATTTCATAGTAACTAAGAGCTCTGGGCAATAATAAAATGTGAATAATGACCCTTTTCGTTTCAACACTGTAAGCAAGAGTTAGAAACGCTCCCTGTTTATGAGAAAATTGTGATTGGTGGAATGAATAAGTAGTAATTGCTCAGCATTAAGTAAACAAAGGAAACTGTCATATATTAATGTACTCTCGGTTTCATTACAGCTCAGTCAGATATTCCAATCAACTGTGACAGGAGTTGAATGAATTGGCTGCACCCAAAGGTGCTGTTTATTAATTTATCTTAACAAATAATGATGGTGTGTCAAAGTAAATTATGTTGCTTCATATGTTACATGTCTTTGTACTGAAACACCAGCAGCGAGAGAGATTGTTCACTTGCCCTTTTCAAAATCAGAAGTGCTAAGCTATCCATGTGTTGTTAGGTTTTATGTTTCACTCTTCTTTTCCTAGAATTGAGATTAATCATAGGGTAACTAAGTACTCAGACCAAAACACACACCCGCACGCACGTGTGGTCCCAGGCACCCTCCCAAACTCGTGTTTCCTTTTGCTTCTGTGCTGGGGTAGCAAATTCTGGAGAGATTATTTATTATCTATTTTATATAGCAGTAGTGCTTAGAAAATACTGCAGAGATCCTTCACTTTCAAGTGGAGAATATATATACATGTATGTGTTTTTGTCCAGATAGCTTTAGAAGTATATATACACATTTGTGTTTGTATAAATGTATGTATATATATATGTATGTATATCTGTGTCTGTGTATGTGTATATATGCATGCACACGCGTATTCCTAACCTGAGAAAAGGTTCTTGAAGCTAAGGGATGGCTATCTGTAAGGGTAGACCAAAAGGACTGATCTCTTCTCATCGTTGGGAACCAAAACATGAGTTTCCCACAGCTTGAAAAGAATTTAGTGGAACAGACAGGAGTTTAACATGGATCTCTTCACTCGATTTCAGCCATTGCTGAAATAATATTTCCAATAATATTTCTTAGATTGGTTCCTGCAGTCTTACGTACCAGTGGTACCTTGCCTGTGTAAAACGTCCGCTGAAATCAAACGGCCAAATTTGAAGTTGATGGGTGGAAAAACAATTTGATTGTGTTTGACTTTATCGATCTTATAATAGAACGGATACTAGTTCTGCAATTAAAAGTTATCACATTGTATGACCACTTCCCTGCCTAGGTTTTATAATTTGTTAGTGTAAACTTTGAATTACTTCATTTGCATTAAACAGGAATTAAATTTCATCCTGAATAGACAAGATCTTTCTAACAGCTGAAATGAGAGGAAAAGAAATATTTCTGTATAATGCGACACATTGCCTTCAATTTTCCAAACAAAATCCAATTTACTAGATGATTGGAAAAAAAAAATGGTTTGTAGTATTGTCCTTACAGCAAATCAGAAAAAAAAAAAAAAAAAAAAGGAATGTTACAGGATATTTCTGCAATACATACAAATAACAGGTAGCTGGGAAGAGGCGCCTTTGAATATCTACCTAAGTGTTCACTGTAGTAGCATTTATGGAGTTAAAAATCCGCAGAGTACTCAACAAATATTTACAAAACTAGTGTGCAGTCTGCAGACTTAGAGAAGGAGATGCCGTGGGATGGTGTCAGGGAGCCCAGCTCCCCTGCCGTCGAGCAGCTACCGGTGCGATCTGTGGAAATTCGGCACTGACGCCAAAGTCACCAGGTCCTGAGTTCCCCCTCCTGAGCTGAGAGGCTGCTCTCCTCCAAATGGATCTGCAGATCCTCTTTGGAGCCAAGACCTATTTCTCATATGCATCTCTAACGCATCTCTGTGTGGATGAAGGGATTTATCTTCAATTGTATGGGGTGCAGAGGAGTTTCGTGTGGATAACCCACTGCTGAGCGATTCCCATAGTGAGCGTCTTTGTTAAGAGAGACATAAGTTATGAAATAGATCTGAGAAATATTAACAGATATCTGAACATGTTGATACTTTATAACATCTGATAAAAACTTCCCTGTCTTTACTGTGGAAGCTCTACAACCAGCAGAAAGAAATGCAGCTATATTTTTTTCTTTCAACCAATATACATCTAATGTACAGAGGTTGGAAAATTACCCTAGGGAGAATTACATTTCTCAGAAGAAAGAGTTTCAGCTTTCACTGAATTGTAAAGTGTGTAGGAAATCATGATGATGGCATTTTGACTACAGAGAGAGGAAAGCAGGGGAGCACAATAATACAGTTGCTTGAACCGCCTTAATAGGTTTGGCATATTTCTTCCTGTTTAATATTTCAGGTATATTATTTAATCTTTCAGTCAGTGGACATAATACTAGAATTTCCCTAAAGACCCTACAGGAACTCCGTATGTAAGGACAAAAAAAAAAAAAAAAATAAGTGAAATGCTTTTTTTTTTTTCTTTTTTTTTTTTTTTTTTCAGATTTCTGACTGAAATGTAGCTGTAAAATTGGGCTGTAAAAGCAGGAGATTGGAACCACTAGGAAAATCAGAAATGCTGATGAAGAATGACATAAATGTGCCTGTTTACTGTGCTTCGACATCCTCCTCTCTATTGACCCAGTTTAATGGATAGCTGCTCCAAATAGCACGTTATGTCTAAAGTCACCCAGTTTGAAAGTTCCTGTCCTTTCCTTTACAATGTAACATCAGGGATATGCGGACAGTCTGTCTGAGGTGAGCTGATGTGGTGTGATGAGAGGGAACGTTCTTTAAATAATTACAGTTTAATTAATTGCATTTATGCTTTTAGATGTGGAAATTATTGAGGCTTAAGATGAAATTTGGGAATTAATAGGACCTGAAGTATTTTGCTGCATCTGTTATTTCTGACAATTCATCACTACTTCGGCTGTGACGAGGTAAGTTTACTGCCATAAATCCTCATCTTTCTAACTAGATCATAAATCTTTCAAGAGTTATAAACTTCTATAACACATTTTGGTCACCATGAAATATACCTTATTTCTGCAGGTCTATTTATATTCATTAAAAGTTTGATGTATATTATACGATTTTGCCAAAATTAAGTGGAACCACTTGCATCTACAAGATAGAGATCCATATCTTTTTTTTTTTCTTTCTTTTTTTATATCAGAGAAAACTTGGCAAAGGATTTTAAGACTTTCTAAAATCAGAAAGAATATTTAGTATATTATGTTTTTTTAACACATCTCATGAGAACAAAACCTACAGCATGAGGTTTTGGTTTAGAAGGACAAAGATGCTCTCAATTTCTCAGTCCTTTGGCTGTTGTGGCCACCTTATTTATACGAGCTTGTTTCTCAGAAAAAATATAAATACATTTATAATGTATTCGAATCATATCTATTCACTACCCAGCTCTAGAATTTGAATGTTGCTGCTTAACATCTCTGACAGGCCAACTGAAAAGAAGCTCCTCAGTACTATGTGCTCGAGTTCATATACTCTACGTGGCACATATGAGATTAGACCAGATGATGACTCCTTCCACTTAAAATTCCTCTGTGGGAGGTATTTCATCCAGTGAACTGTTAAGAGCACTGGAAGGAACATATGGATGGCTAACTTATCTCCTAGGCCATCTGTACCATACAAATAATGTTACGTGCTGTTCCCTTGGGAGTGTAATAAAGAAAGAGAATGGGCCAGGGTTTCCTTCTATAGGCTCTCATAACGTGTCCATCAGCATCGGCTGTGATGGACGTTAGGTGCAACTGCTGTGAGACAGCGCTACTGTGTTATGACTAGAACACTGCTTCTGTATTTCAATTTTAATTGAGCTTTCAATATATGAATTCTATGGACACGTGTCTGAGACTAATAACTATCAAATACATGTTCAGATTGAATGACCAAGTCAATTATTTCCTCAAAAGTAGTTATTAGGGTTCTACTGGAGCTTACCAATAGCAAAGGAAACTCGCTCACGAATATGCCACATGTTTCCAAATTAATTTCTCTCAACCTTAGCAGCATGTTTTTTGTTAAATAATTATTCCTGCATTTGAGGCATTCTTGTAGTACCACAGCAAATGAGCAGAAATGAAGAGTTACAGCACTCAGTGTTTGCTGAATAAATGAGCTTACACTTGCAATGTCATCGGAGTCTGTGCGCTGTTCTCAAACACTGCCGATACTGCTTAATTAGTAGCGACTGCTGGAGCCTCCCTGTACGAGAGGGTGTGAGTGGCTCAGTACGGCGAGGTTTCTCCCAGGCAGGATTTTCCAGTACCAGCTACATAATTCTGTACTGCCTTTATGTCTTGCTGGACAACCCCTGTCACAAAGCTTAAAGTTTTTTGCAACACTTTGCGAAAGTAACTAATATATTTATCTTCGTTTTGCACTTTGTATTGAACGTTCTTGGTTCCCGCAACAAGTAACTTAGACATACACTGCTGCTTTAAGTGGTTTACTTTGCTATCATTCACCTTTTTAATGAGCTACAAGCTAAAACACTAGGTGGGAGGGAACAGGTTTCCCTTAATACATGTTCCTAATTACATGTAACAACATAGTTGTGTTCCCTAATACATGCATACATATTCTTAATGCACATCAGGTACGTGAAAGCAAACTGTGCTCCCTTCAGACACACCATATATTGCATCGGGTAATTGAACAAAATTCGTCTCTTGGGATGATTTGTCTCCTTGATGATAATGTATTTTCTTAATGCCCTTGATCTGCATGTTATCAGAACCCTTGGCTTTTGTCCCTTCTTTCCACTGTATTAATCTTCCAGCCCTTTTATCGCAGCCCTTCCGCTGACTAACGCCATAAACTACAAAACCAAAGGATGACTCCAAAGAGAAACAAAGAACTCTTCCCGAGGAAGATGGATGCAGTGCCACTTCTGCTAATCCTAATTTACTTAGAATTTTGTGACGATGCTTCTGTCACATCATCCATCACAGGCAGACACTGGAGCAGGAGAGAGGTAAGCAATTAAAAAGCTGTTCTTCATCTCAGGTATTTTGTGATTTCCTCTTCGGTTAGGCTCCGTTGACTGCTTTGGTCTTCTTGCCAGCTACGGAATCGTTTGTCACTTCCCAAAGTTAAGATTGGTGTCCCTGAAAGAACCAGCGTGGAGAGCCACTGCGGATGGAGGGTGGTGTATTGTACCCCATCGCAATCCGAAATACTGCCATCCCAGTGCACCGTGCTGAAGTACAGCTTCTTTCCACCATATAAAAGCGCGTTAGGATATGCCGCTTTTAGGTAAAGCCTTTAACGTGCAGTTTTGACTGAGAACGGGGTTTACTTCAGAGATCCCCAAGCGCTGAGGGTTTTCTTTACCATAAGCAAAAACTAAACAGCTAAGATTTGCAGTGCTGTTTGTGGTGGTGGTTTTTAACATAGGATGTAGTAGTTTGGCGGGTTAGGAGGCCTGGTTAGAGCCACCCCCACTGTGTTTCTCACCACCGGTGCAGCCCGTGAGGTGCAACCAGCCACAGGTGTGACGAGTTTGCTGTCCAGGGCACAGCTGGGCCGCCGGCCGGGTTCATTTTGCTCTGCTGGAGCAAAGGGGAGTCCTCTCCGTGCTGCTCCCGTGGTGCTTTCTGGGTTTCTGGATTGGCCTCAACCTCTGCTTGGTGCCTCCTGCAGAGCCACTGTCACCTGCTCAGGTACGAGGAAGGGGGGTCCACACGTGCATGGCCAACTATGGGAGCCTCGGTGGCTCCTCAGCGTCCTAGAGACTCTTTGTGTGTGTTCGTTTATAAAATATAAAGTGTGTGTATGTTTACAAATACCTGTATGCGCATATTTGTATATAGTTGTCTGAGAGGTCTTCTTGGAGCTTCAAGGGTCAAAAGAAAGTGGCAAGCTGCATCCGAGGTTTTATTAATTTGACTCCAGGCTGAAGGCTCTATCATTAAAGAATGTACAGAGGTGGCAAATTAGTAACAAAGTTTTAACATTTTAATGAAAAGAAATCCTACAGATCTTGTATCACAGTCTCTAAGCAAAGATGTTACTTTTTTACTGTGGCTATCAAATTGCCGGTGTTTTATAATGATTTTAAAAGGAATATTATGTCCTTTTGTATTAACTTTAATGTGGTTTGTCTTTTGCTTGGACTTTGTTTAGTTGATTCTGAAAGTTACTTTTGAAAAAATATCTAAAAATCCAGGCCAAATGTTTACTTGTAGCATCTCTTTCTTATGTTCTTTAAAAGTGTGCTTTTCATGTTCCTTTTGTGTTATAAACAGTTTCTTTGCTGTTTAGGACTTGTGTATTTAGTGCTAACAAAGTATAACATTTCTGATCAGGTCCAGGAATATAAATGTTTAAAGCCACTATCAGTACAGGTGCTGTAAATATGGTTTTGCAGCTGCTAGTGAGGGGTCTTGCTGATAAATAGTGAGAAAAACTTTGCTATGTGATGGAAGGTGTAGTCAAGATGGGCCTAGAGAAATTTGGTGGGATAGAAAGAGAAGAAACTGGGTACTAATTATCACTTGAGTGAAAACTTGGAATATTGTCCAGCCTGCAGAGAATACTTGTCTAGTTTGAAGAGAAGTAGAGCTCTAAGGGGGGAAAGACCTCCCCTCTCTTGGGAACAAAGTGATTTCCAATGGCAAAGGAGAAACTCGTAGCACCTTTAGCAGGGGAGCTCTGTGCCGGGGCAATAAGATCTGCTGCCAGTCTGGGCAGCATCCTTGGAAAACGAGGCCCCTGGAAGGAGCGAGGAGCAGGATAGTGTGGGCAGGAGCGGGAGAAGGAAAGGACCAAAGCAGGAGGCATCAAGGAGAGCATCCTGGCCATGGAAATCAGGTGTGTGTTCGCAGAGGAAAGCGCAGCGGCAGAAAGGCAGAGAGTAAGATGTTAACCCCGCTGGACTTTGAGCTGAAGTGAAAAAGGCAGTGGTGAAATTAGCTGCCTTGAGGAGGGAGGCTTGTAATGCTGAGCGGACAAACCAAGCAGACTGGCTGTCTATAGCATGTGGTGGCTGAAGGGAAGGGCAGCTTTCCCAGCCGTCTTGCTAACCGGCTGAATACCCAGGGAGCAACACGTCTCCCGGGAATGCTGCTCTTGGCTTGGGGAGGTCCTGCAGGAATGAAAGCATGATGCAAAAGATAAATAAGATTAATGCTTAGCATGCTTTAATATTCTTAATGCTGTTATCAGCCACAATTGCTGATGGGAATGGGGAAACGAATGGGGGAAAGGAATAGGAGCTGGTGGTGCAGCATGTCCCAGCTGCGTTGCACCTCTTTTGCTTTTAAAACTGGCTGCCTTTTGCCCTTTCTGCGGGGAAGGTCGAGCCACCTGCGAGCTGCAGTGTAACAGCGTAATTGAGCAGTCTGAGCAGCATCTTAGCAGCTGCTCCAAGAGGCTTTAACCTCCCTGTGCACGCGCTTCCCGGGATTTTGTCTTACAAAGAGGGGGATTATTGTCGTACTCGTTGTAATCGCTCGGCTAAGTACTGCGGGTCTGACTCTTGATGCCTCGTGCTTGCTCTGCTCCTTCCTGGCTCTCGGAAAGGGCTCTGGAATGCTCTGGCACCAGCATCGCTGCGCTCGGCAAAGTGGCGGGAGATGGAGAAGTGACTTAAGGGTCATGCGGTGGTAGCGACCCGGGCCACGTGCTGGAAGCAAAGGCTGAGCGTACCTGGTTCAACCAAAATGCTCGTTGTGTTTGTGCCAGGCTTCCCTAGTCTGACAAATAATCCTAAATTTTATCCGCATTTTGTTAAATGGAAGGTGGCGAATGCTTCAGGGGCTTGCTAGGGTTTTTACTCGATTTCCGTGTGAAGAGCGCACGCCGTTATTTGGAGGCACCGCATTTCCAAGGTTAGGCTGTTGTCGAGGCGAAAGGCCCCATATTGCTTTCCTAACCAAGCCTGACTGATTAAAAGTGTTGGGAGGAAGATGTTTTCCTTCCAGAATCTTAATTAGGTTGACTTTAACTCGCGACAGGAGATTCTGCCAGCTGTCAGCTCCTGCTTGGATCTCTTACTAATTAAAACACCGAGGAAGCCTATTAAAGGTGTTCAAAAAGCCAAATCTCCCTTTAAAACGTCTCTGGCAGTGCCACAAAGTGTGTGACAGTGCTGCTGCTGCTCGGATAACCCGTCTTTGGCCTTGCTTGTCGGCAACGTGCCAGGTAGGTTACCCGAATCTATAGGCCCCTCGTTTGAATTTTATGAGGCAGTGAATATAGTTGATATGGGAATATTTCTCTTAAGGCTCAGCTAGCCCCACGCTGTAGCTTGTAAGTACTTCGGAGTATTGAAATGAATGGCGGTGTGACTCATGATTAACAGCAGTATTGTGTCACTTCTCATGCTGTTAATTAGATGCTGCAACTGGGCTATATCTGTACTTAATTTTTTTTTTTTAAAGTAAACTCAATTTGCATACCTATTTTCTGGGCCAAGACAAGGTACTTGCTGGTGGCAGAAATATACTGCCAAGGAATGCTTTTTGGCAGTGCCTGTCTTCATTGGGCACCTGCAGAATAACTCTTGCCCTTGCAGGCTGTGTGAAAGGGGACAATCTGCTCCCAGAGCTATGGTGCCTCTTTGTGAGTGTGAAAAGATGGAAACATCTAAAAAAACTGCAGAAAAAAGAATTTCTGCAACAAAGAGAGCTCCCGGGTGGAAGGGACACTGAATGGATGGGAAAACATGTTTAGTTTTAGTTTTTCAGAAGATTATTTTTGTTTTGTTCTTGTTTTGCTTTATTGAGGCTTTTCTTGAGCTGTCGTGGCTCAGTCCAGGAACAGGTTTTGTAGCTGGTGACTGGCTCCTTAGTAAGGATGTGGGGCAAAGAGAAACGCTTTGGTAAAAGTTGAGCAACCCTGCGGGTGAAGCTGTTGACAGATGTTTGCCAAGAAAATGACACACGGTAAGTTCTCCCTGTGTGTTCTGGGAGGTGATTTACGACAAGATTTCTGATCCATGGAGGGAAAAGCTTAGACCTACTGCCAAAGTTCGAGGTAGCCTTGGGTTACTCAGGCGGGAGGGGTGGAATTGTCCAAGAAGCAGAGTCTAAGGAGACCGTCGGACTTGATGTGCTCGGCCACTGCTGACAGTGACAGCAGGTGCTGCTGCTGCTCCTCTTGTCCTGTCGTCTGCCCAAGGCTGCCCTTGATGCTCTGCATGTGTTTTTTTGTTTGGTTGGTTTTTAAGGTGTTTAGTCTGATTCCAGTGTTACCATTTTGTGTTCAGGCTGTGGTGCCTCCTGATTCTGTGTTTCTTCAGCCAGGGAAGCCTCTGAGCAGAGCTGGTCCAAGCGGATGGACACTTGGTGGCTGATCCGTGTGGGACTGTTGTGCGACAGCTTTCCCAATACTGTATTTTTTGTTGTTGTTGTTTTGTTTAGTTACTTCTATTGAGTGATAAACTTGCTCGAGATGGTGTTGCGTTGATTCTGCTTTCCCCAGTTATTTCTTCAGCTAAACCTAAGGTACTGCAGACAATGTATCTTCTGTATTACATAAGCCCAGTTCTTGCAAGGTGCTAAAGCAATTCTTCAAGCATTCAGCAACTTAATGGATTAATTAAAGGGTAGAATTTTAATGACAGAGTTTCAGACAGCGAGTTTCATAAGAATGCCTTGTCTGATTTGGAAAACATAGCATGATTGGTGAAAACAATAGTAGTTAATTTGCTTGGTGGTGGAAATAAGAATGGAGATTTTAGGGGGAAAAATAGCCAGCATAGGCTTATCTGGGCTCTCCTAAAGGGACAAATCACAAAGCCGTGTTTTTCTAGGCCATTCTTCAGCTTTACGCTACCATATTCTTCTTTAATTTATTAATATAAGCAAATTAAAAAATGAAGTTATAGGAGAATTTGCCCCATGTTTGCACTGTTTCAGAACACAGCATAGTATAACCTGCTTAGGGAAGGTTCAGTATATTTACAGAATAAGAGATTTATTTATTATTATTATTTTGAAGAATTTCCCTTTCTTCCATTTTTAAAAAAAAAAAAAAAAAAAACCTTACATTGTGTTCTTGCCATTATACTGGTTTGTCTGGTTTTTTTTTTTTTTGGTTTTTGTTTTGTTGTTGTTTTTTAAATAAAGATGCACATTTATTTCATAGGCAGTTGGCTAGCCTAGGCACGCATGCATCTCTCATTTTGGTTAGGTTTCATAGAAAACTGTCCCTATCCTAATTAAACTGGAGAAAGAGTGCAACATTTTTATTGATAAAAGCATCTTTAGAAAGTCACTAGCTACTCATCCATATATCATTTTTTAAATTTTTTTTTCTCTTTTTTTCTTGCCACCTGGGGATACTAGACTAAAGTATTTTAACACAGTATTATAGCTCTATCAGTCTCAACATGGTAGTGAGCTAAAGTATTCTCATGTGGGAACCTGTTTGGTAACATTTCTTCTCAAAAAATCATTAAAATTATTTCTGCAACTGCCCAAGTTTTACGGAAGCCGCTAGCACTTGAAACACTCAGTGGGCCAAACTCTTCTCGGTGGTGGCCAGTGACAGGACAAGGGCTAGTGGGTAAAATTAAAACACAGGCAGTTCCATCTCCACGTGAGGAAGAGCTGCTTTACCCTGTGTCTGAGGGTGCCAGAGCCCTGGCACAGGCTGCCCACAGGGGCTGTGGAGGCTCCTTCTCTGGAGATCTTCCAAACCCCCTGGGATGCCACCCTGTGCTCTGGGTGTCCCTGCTGGAGCAGGGGGTTGGACTAGATGAGCTCTAGAAGTTCCTTTCAACCTCAACCGTCCTGTGATTCGTTGTGTGGTTCTGTATGGTTGGGAGCTGCAGATCTGCATGTTTACTTTGCATGGTTTTATTCAAATCAAGAAGTGTTTTGGACCTTGACGTGACCAATGCAGTGTCATGGAACATTGTGTCTGGCCTCAGAAATGCCGCATTTGGTGTGTGGGGATGTAGTGTGTGCATGCAAACATGTGAAGCCTGTGTTGACACATAAATCAGTGTGAAAACTGGAGTTGCTAACAGACTCCTTCCCGCATGCTATGTGCTATTTCACAGTCCTTCTGGCGGCAGGTTTCCCAGGTTTCACATCGTAATTCCCAGTTCTTCACATCAGCACTGATTCATCACGCAGAAAGATGAGTTCCAACAAGGAGTATTTACCTTTTGACCTGTGTAACACCAGGTGATACAAAAATAGAAGCTGTAAAATTTACCGAGGTACCCTGAGGAGGAACAAACTGTGTTTTCTATTTTTGAATAATGTAAAGGAAAAACAAATAGAAACAAAATTCTGTAGGCGTTGATGGCTTTTATTAGGTTAACTATTTTGAGCGGTTTAATTTCTAGACGCTAATGGGTGTTCTGCATAGGTAAAACCTGTATTTTAAATGAAGACTTTGCTGCCCTAGCAGAAGGACGGCAGCTCCTTGAGTTGCATCCGCTTGGACTCGCAGTGCGAGCGGCTCTGCCGCTGCACGGGCTGTTCAGAGCAGCAGTTATCCCTGCGCTGTTTGGCAGGTGGGCGTTTATCGATTCCTCTATGCAAGAAGGATTTTCTGGCCGCTAAACTTGGCTGCTTTATCGTGCGTGAGGCGCGCTGAAGTGCCGGCTAAGGGGGCTGCTGTAGCACGGATGGGGAGATTAATTTGTTTGGGCAATTTCAAAATGTAATATTTGAAATACAGGAACATTAAGCACATAATTGATCTCGAGTCAGCTCTTCAGGTACAGCTTGACCCTTTGGGTAGTTCACCTTGTGTTGGACAAAAAAAGCAATTCTAGTCTTAATAAAACAATAAATAATAAAAACAATATAGGTCAAATCGGATTAATGGAAGCCAGAGCGTGTGCACATGTGATGTACTCTTGTATGCTAATAAAGGCAGCCGTAAGAGTGTGATTTTGGTGTCTGCCAGTTTTAAGGGACTCTGTGGTGGATTGGCCACTTAGATGTTTTCAGTAGCATTTTAGCAAAACTACTGAAAAGAAGTCTTGAGGTCTATTGTTCCTTTATTAAGCCTTGCTTGATTTTCCTAAGTTTCTGTTTTAAATTGTTCAATGCTTAAACTCATTAAAAAGAAATGTGCGGGGTGCATAATAAGTACAAGTAGGTTGGGTTTTGTCTCTCTGCAGCATCACCCTTGGCCAAGGGGCAGGACTAATGACTATGGTCTTAAGCTTTATAAGCAGCTCTGGAAATTGGTCTGTCGGGGGCTGCTCATTCGTGTTATAAATTAAAGACGTTTCTGAGCCCCAAAGAACGTGAATTTTTATAGTAGGGGAAAAATCTCCGTTCAAGGAGCTGCTTTAGGAAAAGACATTGCTGAATACAGCAGGACAACGAATAGCACAAATTGTGTATAGGGTATTTGGAGACACTTAATTAACCTCCACACTTAATATGCTATTCAATTAACCTAATTATTGATGCTACTAAAGAGATAAAGTACCTCCATTTTATAAAAGCTGTGACAAACACTGTTCTTCTACTGAATTATTGTCCACATGTGTGCTCGTGTACTAATGTGCCCATATTGTTTTCATGGGGAAGAGCTGTGTGAAAGGAAGAAAAAATGAGCGACAGATGGAAATAATACAGACTAAGCCAAACTAAAATCTTCAAGTGTAAACTTACTGTGACTTGTTTGCTCTTTATTATATGACTGCAGAAACCTTTTTTTCTGAATATTTCTTGTTCAGTTTTTTCATATTTAGTATGACTGATTTCTGCAAGGTTTTTTTATCAAATGAAAGTATAAACTTTTTGAGACCCAAGATGCAAAGTAGAAAATACTGATGTTACTTGACAGTACATTGACTGAGGGTTGGCTTCCTCTGTAAACTGGCTGCCTAGGTGATCAGACACCTATTTAAGATCTCTCCTCCTTGTTAAGTTGCGAAGTGTGGAGGAAAAAGAAGGATGTTGTGCTAGTATAAATGGTCTGGTTAGATATTACTTACAAGGTCTTCAAAAAGTATGTTCTGTGTGGCTGTTACTTTGGCAAGGCTCCCATGCTGATTAGACCTAGTTAAGCCCTGCTTCAAACTTATTTTGACTCTTAGTGCTCATTTCATGTAAATTGGGCGTGCACCTGTGTTCCTTCATCTCAGAGAGCCAGGGAACATGATTTTAAGCTGTTTGGAGGCTTTTTTAAGTAGCTGGTTGAGAGAAGATGCTGCTTGATGCATGACAAGTTTCAGGGTGGCATGGGTGATATGGGATTAGTTCTGAAGTTTTTGGAGAGAATTTTTTTTTTTTTTTCCCCTCCTCAAACGTGTTTCAGTGAATTGGGAACTGTTACAGCAATGTGTTTGCTCGTATTTAGAACCGACGAGCGCAGGCTCTGTGTACGCTGGCACCAGCAGCGTGCCGAGATGTGAACAGGAACCTGTGTTCTGGCTCGCGACCGTAGCCTTGGGCTATGCTACGTGCTAAAGCAAAAGGCATGATAGGTAACGGCAACAAAGATGTCAGCACAAAAACGGATACCGCTGTGGTAGAAATAAATGGACGAGGACAATTAGCTTCTGTTGACCAGAGATGTTTTCTCAAGGAACCCATGCTTAGGAATTTTGGGGTAATAGTCAACTGAAACTCAGACTTCTCACTTGGTTTGTGATTAGAAAAATAAAAGCTTTCATATAACAAATCATTTTGAATGGAAAAAAAAAAAAAAGTTGTATTAAACATTTCAACATGTTATCTCTACATAGGATTTTGAGGGGACAAATGGTGGCGTGAGTGAAATGTCCATAAATATGGCAGTGTCTGTGGATACGGCCAACAACGTGTCCTTTGTCAGCGCAGTCTTTAGACGTGCCCAGAGATGAGGAGAGGAATGTGCTGCTCTATTAGCAATGCAATTAGATCGTGTTGGACCTTCGCAGTGCAAAATGAACACCTTTCCTATTAGCGTGATACTTGATTTTCTGTTAGTTCCTTTTAGCTGGCGAAACCCTCTGCTAGCATGATCCCTGGCCCTGCTGCAAACCTTACATTTTCCCCCTGGAATTCCTGCACGTTCTGTAGCATTAAGGTCTAATAGCACGAAGTGGGGCTGTGCCCTCGTGGAGCACGAGGCAGTGTTTTTATTATGTTAACATCCAATTGACTCGCAGGGGCCTCTTGCCGGGAGCGTGAGCTCTGAGAACGGTGTTGTCCTCGGCGCAGGACACCAGGAAGGATGCTGCTGTCGTGCCCAACAGGCGCTGGGGAGCAGGGAGCGATCCCGGTTATTGCAAACCGCTAGGAGCTAACCAGGGAAAATGAATGGTTGGGATTACTTCATTGTGCAGTAAATGGAGCCTGGGTTATTTTTCCTAAATCTCTATTCCCTTGCTTTCCCCACCGACAGTTAGCACGAGATGCTAATGAGGGTTTGTATGGTGCTGGCTGCAATTAAAGCTTTTAAAATGGCTCCTGTAAACTCTGCCTGCTGCTGCACAGTGCAGTTAATACTGCACAGGTTTCCTTCCTCCTAAGGAGAAAAAAAAAAAAAAAAAAAAAAAAAAACCCTTTCTGTTCACTTCTTGTTTTAGACTAAGGAGAGGGAGAAAAAAAAGAAAAAAAGGTATTAAAATGTCACTGTGAAGTGTCGGATATTCTGTCCATATTAAGTTCCCATGGAGCATGGAATCAGGATATGTTCAACCTGGCCTGGGAGCAGGAGGAAGGGGAAAGGTGCTGAGAGAAACGACACCATAAAACCTGGACCCTGGTGCTAAAATGGGAGCACGACCTGTGTCTGCTTTTCTATGGATGCACGTGAGCTTTAAGCAGCAAGTGGAGACCAAGTGCCCGCTCGTGCCCTGGGACCGCGCAGCCTTCGGTAATGGAAAGGTGCGATGAAGGCAAAATGGATGCTGGATTTTTGGACAGTCGGGCAGAGCTGATAAAATCTGGTGCTCGCGCCCAGCGACGTGATATCACGCAAGATGAATGCAATACTTAAGCCAGGCAGATGTTATGACTATATTGTATATGTGATCCCTGCTGTTGCCTTAAATTTGCATAGTGATTTTGGTGCTTGTGAATATGCCCTCTTTTCCTGACAGCCTCTGTCTCATCCCTGTTATCCATGCAGCACATCCACATAGAGATTAGGAAAAAAGAAAAAAAATCAAGATTAGTCTTGTGATTTTTTTTTTTTTTTTTTTTGTATTACCATAATTTGCTTTAATTTTTTTTGTTGGTCTGAGAAGATCCGTTTAGCCCAGAATACCCAACTTGGCATAAAAGCTTACATGGACTCATTAATCCTTTTGGTTATTTTTAATGCAAGCACCAGAAGGAACTACAATCAATAGCAAAGGTCACTCCACATTAAAGGTATTCCAATGAGCTGAAAAATTCAGGCATTTATCTATTATGCAGTTATTGCTGATGAAACACGGGACAGAAGTCCATACATAAATTTGCATGAGCAGCTTGCAGGGCTCCTGATATTGATAGGATGCTCAAGATGCACAAATTATTAGACAGATACCAGCAGAATGTAACAAATTGGGAGATAGCAGTGCTCATTAATACACTTCTAATGTATAGCGCTATTAAAATAAACCTCTGCAGATCAATACTGTTACTGTTCAGTACAGACATCTTTGTGAAACAAGTAATTAAGCATTGTCGGTGGCATAAATAATAATAAAGATGCTGCAGAACGCAGCTGGGTGAGGGGAAGGTGATGCCAGATGCTACCAGGCTGCAGCAGCATTAAACTTTTCTCTCTTTTGAGAGCCATAAAGGAAGAGCAGTATATAACAGCCTGACATTGCTGGCAACCTAACCTGTCTCCTTTCCCCACACACGCTGCAAACGTGTTTGTTATGAGAAAATAAAGTAAAAAGGGAGGGGAAGACGCTGGTCTTGCCCTTTGCTCCGTGTTGCGTTTGTGCTGGACTCGCTGCAGCTCCGTGTCGCAGGTGCAGAGCCCGGGCTTAGCTGTTGCCTCGCATACCAGCCTCAGAGATCAAACTCATAACCTTCGGCCAGGAAAAGTAAAGAGAAGGCTTCTATAACTCATGCTTTAAAAAAAAAGAACTTCACTAATAGCAATCCTGGTGGGAGCCTGATTTACAGTCGTCCAAGCCTCGGGGGAAGAACAGTTTCTAAACTGAACATTGGATCAGGGTAAAGTAAAAATGCATTAGAGTTGAGTTTCTTCTACTTAATAGCAGTATTCATTTTTCCAAATGTTGATCTTGATAACTGCCTGCCCTCTGTCTCTCTGCCTGCAGCTGCGTTTTGGAAGGGGCTGGCTGTGATGGGCCTGGATCTCCAGTTGCTGAGGAGCAGGAGCCGGGGGGCATCAGCCTTTTCCCGCACACTCATGCAGTAGCTGTGGACTTCGAGTGTCTCCAGATCCTTAACTTTTTGCTACCAAAACCTCAGTGCCATCGGAACTGTCCGGTAATTGAGAACTAGGCTCCTGCGGAAGAGAGGCGCAAGTGGAAGGTGGAGGTGGGCTTGGGGAAGCTCCTCCGGCGGCCGCCGCTCGCCCGGCCTTGCCCCGCGCGGCCACGCGCAGCGCCCGCGGCTCCCTTTGCTAACGCAGTGATTTTTCAGACCAGCAAGGAGCTGCCTGGGCTGGGCATCTCCTTCGCAAAAGGCTGCATTGAATGAGCTGCGGCTCACCCGAGGTGCCCAGCTCTGGTCACAGCCCTGAGCAGGCGCTTTCCTTTAAGTGGCCCATTTGAAATGAAGCTTCCACGTTACCTGGAGGCTCGTAGGAATGCTGTTGTGCTGTTGATACCAAACGCAGATCACCCCAAATTAGCCTGCTGAGACTGTTCCTACCAAGCGCTGCAGGCCTGCTCCCAATTTCTGTTCCTTCAGCATGTTTTTATCTCTCCCCTCACAAGACGTTCATTATGTGAATTTTAGACATATATTACACTTGCTTTAGGGAGAAATAGGGTTTACCCAGATGCTACCCTTCCTCTGGTAGGTTACGCATGTGTATTTTTAACTAATAATCCCAGTTTTTCTGCTCTGGTGCACGTTATTAAACAATTCTTGGAAATAATTACACAGGACGAGTTAAAGCATGGATGGATTTCTTTATCTTCCGCAAATCCTTTTCTGGGTCGTGTATCTTACTTACCAGTTAAGTCTCTAAGCAGGATGGCTGCTTTATTGGGAGATCTCCCAGGAAACCAATTGAGGCTAATGATGGTGAATGGCAATGACTGCTGCTTAATTGGGACATTATTAGCCAAAACCCGGCTTAAATGAGAAGTGGTTGGCCAGTGCAGTGAGGTTAAGCAGTGTTTAACCAGGTGTTAAATAGGCCTAGAGTCTTAAGCTGTCCCCTCCAAAGAGAAAGGAGGGGGATGGTTTATATATGTGCATATATACAGGCGGCAGGTGTTTGTATTTAGGACTCCCTACACGTAAGAACGGCCACTCTTGGTGGGGAAGAGCTTGCAGGAGGGCCAGAAGCAGCTGAAACCTGTTAGAATAACAGCTGTAATGTAGGGTTGTGCTTGAGTGGGGGAGGCATAAATGTTAAGCTCTAGAAATCCATATCTACAGCAGTTATTAGTTTGAGGGTGCTTAAATGGAGAAGTGAGAGCCTCGAGATCACTTCTGATGTTCGTGTAGAGCAACAAGTTTTCTTCAAAAACGGCTAGGTCCTAAGGTTGGGTTTGTCTGCCTCCCTACTGTTGCAATTATATTTATTTTTTAAGGAATTAAATATTTATTGGCCTTGAAGCAGGATATGGGATCTAGCTAGGAGGACATTCCCCTGCATCAAAGGGGTGACCAGACCCTGCCATGAGTGTTACTTATGCGGGTGCATCCCAATGCAAAGGCCTGTTGTTTGTGTGTTTGTTTTTTTAATGGTAGCTGGAGCCTAAAATTCAAGACCCTTAAGCTCAACACAAGCCTTGGACGTAGGAAAGGACTCAGTGGGAGAAAACAAGAGCGCTGATGCTAAAGGAAAGGAGCTAATTTGGTTACTATTTATTGAACTGAGTGTAACAGATTAAAGGCTTAGTTCAAATTAATTTGGCTCAGGCTAGCTGGCAGATTAGGCAAGATGTCAGGTTTAGCTTGAAAAGTATTTGGGGCTGTAGTTCTTGACTTGCTTATTTCTTGGAATGTGCTACTTTTCCTCTTTCAGCATGAGTATGGTCAGGTATATAATAAATGCGTGTATATATTTCCATAAAATCTTGTGTGCTTTCATATATATATATTTACATAATAACCAGATAATAACGTGTAATAACCAGAGCGCTGCATACTTTTAGGTACTGTTGAACGTATTGCGCTCAGTTTTTGAGCAAATAGCCTAAGGTTGAGAGGAAGGCCAGGGTCGGGAGAGCAGCCCTATGGCAAGGGGCATGTCCTGCCCGTCCTTGGACATCAGTGACTTGGAATGAAGGCCTTGAGTGGACAAGTTACAAAGTGGGACCAACCACTAGATGGAGACTGTGCATTTATGTTTTTATTTTTCCAAATAAGGCTGATATTTAATGTTCTGGTTATAATAAAGAGCATGAGAAAAGTGCATAAAAATGTCTACAGGTGCCCTTTGAAGTTTGCTGTGCTCTTGCCTTCTGCACGATGAAGTGCAGTAGATTAAACTCGCGAGCGTGTGCACGTTGAGCAATGCGGGGCTGGCACAGGGATAAGCGCTGTGTTTTATTAAGCCAAATATAGCAGAGAGCCCGGGGCAGGTAAGTGATGCAGTGTCGCTTTGGTAACTGCCTGCCTCTAATAACAGGAGCGCCGGGCGTGGGTGTTCGCCGGGCGACGTGAGCGGGGGCAGCTTTGTTTACAGTACAATTAACACCGTGGTATTCCGCCCTAAACGAACACGACACAGATTTGCACACAGAAAATATGTTAAAGAACACTCTCCTGTTTTTTCCATTTGCCTTTACGACAGCCTGATTCTGGAGAAAGTTATACTGTCGTCTTCATTAGATTTGGTTTTAGGCTCGTTAACGCAGCCTAGCTAGCTCGGGTGAAGGAGCCTTCTTTTTCTATAAGGCAAATCGGTATTGAAATGAGTTATATCTGCTTGCAAGCTGCTTGATGTTATTGAAAATTGACAGTATCTGAAATGCAAATATGGGCAGCTTTAAAGGGAGGATATAACTGCCAGCCCTAAGCAGAAAGCAGGGACAGCAGAAACTTTCTCAAATGTGTGTATTGCCCACTAGTAATAAGTGGTACCTGGAAAAAGTGGAATTTGTTGAGGGGGAGAATAATATAGTAGTTTGAGTATTACCGGGAAGGCTGGAAAGCAGTCTTGGAAAGAGACCCCCACAAAAAAAAACCCTGAATTAGTTTTAAAAATAGAGTAAAAGTGGCTTATGTAAGGTCTGGGGTTGAAAATGAAGAATCCAAAGTGTTAGCAAACTAATGAATCTAACATGGACTTGGTGTCTTATTATCTCCAAGATACTAAAAACAGAAACATGTGCCTGCTAGCAGGATTTGCATGGTGCCTTTGTAATTCCATTTCCTTTAATTAAAAAAAAAAAAAGGCATTTTGCATGATGCAATTACACATTTTTAGATTCTCTCCTGCCATTCTTCTTCAAGTTTTTGCATCGGTGGGACAGCTTCTGAAATGAGTTTTCTTCCTCTCTCTTTGACCAATGTATTGTATATGTATTGTAGTAGTTCTTTATTTCTGACTTGACTATCATTTGCTAATTATTTGAGGGAGGAGCTTCTCTCCCAAAGAGGTAACATCTTTTGGAAAGCTCTTCCTCTCATCGTAGTTCAGTAATTGACTTACTGCTCGCTGTCCAGTTGACAGTGATTGCAATTATAAATTATTTTATATAGCTTCTTCCATAGAGTACACAGCAAAGTGTTTTACACAAAACTTTATTAATTTTTATTAAATCAAGAACATCTGAACAGTTCATTGGAAATGATTTCATCCTTTCTTGGACAGGAACACAGCCAAACAGATGAAGCTGGTAGAGAATTTGCCATAGTCCGAGTTGAAGGAATTCAGTGTAGATGATTACAATTTTGGGGTGAATGTTAAAGTTCAAGACAAACTCTGAAACTGTTATAGCATTTAATTGGTCACAAGTTGTTTGATTGCATTTAGTGACCGCAAAGCTATGCGTATAGCTAGAACTTCTGGTGTTATTAACTGGGGTAAAATGCTTGGAGATGTCAGGGAAAAAAAAGTTATATTTTTATACTCTTCAACACACACATCTATGAATCTCAATCTGTTTCCAAAGGAGATGGTGTTAAATGTATAGTACTTTTATCTGTATAAAAAGCTTTGCGTGTCTTTGTGTGAATCTGGAGCTTCTAGGAAACTGTTATTGCCCCTAAAATAGCAGGCTCTCCTAGGAAAACCACGCGTATATTGAAGTTCATAGTGATATTAAATAGATTTGTTAATGATGTTTATAATTGTCTGTAGACAAGATAACGAGGCGTTTTGCCCCTGCCAAAAGAAGGGGCAAAAACAGGTAAAGCATCTAATGGAATGGAAATGCAAGAGTGAAAGAGTCTAGTGGTAACGGACAGGCTTTGCAGAATCCTAAGTTTTGGGTTGCCTGTGCCCCAGAAAAGTGGCTTTTGCTTTAGGTGCCCCCCCAACCCAATCTCTTTGCTGTCGAGCAAAAAATCCCAGGAAATTCCTGTCCCTCTGGTCCCTGATAAGATGCTGCCATCTGCAGGTGATGTCCCTTCTTGGAGCTTTTTCCATCAGCAGAAGCTCCCTTTGGGATGGCTGCCGCCTGCATCCGGCGCTTCAAGGCCTGGGTTATTGGCAACTTCTCCAGCCCCCTGCCCCCTTCATACGGCAAGAAAGAAAATTCTGGTGTTTTTTTTTTTATTTATTAAGTTTTCGAATATAGCAGGCATATTTTAACAATATTTTAACACTGGATACTTGTAAGACTGCTTTTCTAGCATCTTGAATTTTTTTTTGTTCCTTAAATGCATTATAAAACAGAAAAAAATTGCTACAAAAGCAGTACAGCTTACACTAGCTTTATGCTGAAGATTTCATTTTTAATAAACCATTTTAATACCATTTCCATTTTTTTCCAAGTGTCCTTATATAAAACAATTTTGAGGTAGTAGCTGTTGGCTCAAAGGATCTGCGGAAAGATTTGCAGCCATTAACTCCCTATTGGACTTTGTTTCAGGCTTAATTGATTGTTAAGGGATATTAGAGAATAGTCCTGCTCTGGGAGGTAACGTGCTAGAAATAATCCTCTCAAAGAACTGTACGGTTTGTACAATGCCGAAGCAGGAAACGCTGACCCTTATTAAACAGATAAAAAGCTTGGAGAAGAAAACAGTTTGTCTTGTATAGGTTTATTTTAGAAGCAGGATCAAGTACCGGCAGAGAAAATGCTTTTGGACTTGTATCTCGAGCGCAGAACAACTTCTTGCTTATTGTCAGTTGGTTGCAGTGAATCAGAAGAGGTCTGAGCGCTCGCTGAGCAGAGAAGGGATGAGGCGTTGAGGGTATGGAGGTCCCAGCGAAGCTCTTGAGCCCTTCCCTCTGAGGAGGTGCTTTTGTTGGAGTTGAGCAAACTGCTTTCCCGAATTGCAGCGTGTGGGGGAAATACTTACCATTGCACGTGAAAAGCTCGAGGCTTCTCACAAAAGTTAATCTGATATTAGGGGTGTCCTTGACCGGACACCTCGACCAGAAATGCAGTTGCCTCTTGCCTCATCGGGCTTCTCCTTGGTGCAGCAGCTGCTGCTGGAATCGTGGAGCTTTTGCACGGGGCCGCGCAGAGCGGTGTCGGGCTCCCGATGTCACTGTTCCCGTGGAACTACAGCATCTTTGCGGGACCAGTTCCCAGCCAGCAACTTGGCTGGTGCAGCAAGGCGGCAAGGAAGGCTGGAGAGAGGAGGATCCAGAGGGGGGTCCATGGAAGCTGGTGCATGTCAGAGGGAGAGGCAGGGAGCCACGAGGGCCCAGCAAGACGGATCACCAAGCGCTGATCCGGAATGTTATCCGTGCTCTTAACTTCAACCGTAGGAAGTCGATGCACTTACGTTAAGTGCTGTCTAAGTGCCCCGTTGAATCGGAGGCAAAGTGCACAACTCCATGTGTTAACCGAGCTCCTGTGCATGCATTAACTTCTTGGAGCGCCTCTGCGAGCTGCCTGCAAGTAAGCCCAGGTGTAATTTGGGGGCATTGCTTTTTTTTTCAAGGCCTGAAGAATCATGCCTGCTTTTGCATGAGGGGGGGGGAAAAAAAAAATCTTGTCTGCTCTGATTTCATTGGCAGCATGAATTTCCAGCGTGTTTATTTCTGGAATTGTGCATTTATCCCTGGCTGTTTCACTTGGTTTCGTCACTCTCTTGTTACACTTTGTCCGGATTCCCTGCTTGGTTCTGCTTTGTGTGGTGGTCTGATGGTCTGGTCCAAAGCCCACTGAAGCTGGTGGAAAGACTCATTGCTCTGGTGACTTTTAGATCATCCCTGCAGTACACAGAGAGGCCCAGAAGAGAGGGAATTGCTTTTAAATATCTGCAGCGGGAGAGGCACATTATGCAGCTTTAGCGCTGGAGTGTCATAAAACTTCAAGAACCTACTTCTGCCTTTTTGCTAAATTAGAGCTATTTTTATTGCACCTATAGATTTGCGAAAATAGAATTATTCTTTCCACCCTTAAAGAAAGAGGTTAGTGCTCTCTGAAGCTAACAAGATCACTATGCTGATTATTCCTTCTGCTATTTCCACTTATAAAGGTCTACATCTTTTTATTGCTACTGCTACTGTTACCTCCAGGGTCATTTTCAGGAACTTATTCTGACTCGCTCTACAGATGTGTTATTGAAATGCATATAAAAGAGGCCCGCTCTGACCACAAGTGTCATGCTGGGATGACGGAATTGGAGCTGCTTAAGTTTGCTCTGCAAACTTATGACACTTCCCAAATGACAGTTCCAGATCACTGCTCTCTGTCAAATGTGGAAGAGCATTTTCTGGGAGAGAAACAAGAGCTGAACACCGACACTCGTGAATTTGGGTTTTGATGTCCTTTGGGCTGGCTTAATCAGCCCAACTCTTCATTGACAGCCTAAGAAGTGAGCGCAAAGCTGGGAGGTGGCAATGGTCCGCGTGGCCCAAGGGTTTGGGTGAGCCCAGCAGAGCCAACCTGGAAGGCTTCTGCCCCAATACTTCTAAGTTGGTGCTCACATCAGGGCAGAGCTGAACTTAAATTATCCCAGTATATTATTATTATCTTGTTATCACTGCTCAAGGCCACCTTATTGGACTGTCCCGTGTGTGTGCTCGGAGGGCACCTCAGACTTTGGTGTGATTAAGAGGCTGTTCAGGAGAAGCTTTTGAGGCAGGAACGATTGAGCTGTGCAAACCTTCATTTGCTAAGGCATGCGTAAGCTTAAAAAATAGGTGATAAGTCCCTTCAGCCCCTTCTTTCATACAGTTCAGCAAGTATAAAGGAGCCTTTTCCAAAGAAACCGGCGTTAGTCCTTTTTCTTTATAATAATCACTAGATTTGCTAAGGGTTGGCATGACGTGTGTGCTCTGCTGCAACTTCATTAGTGATGCCAGGAGTGCATGTCATGCAGCAGGTACTTCTGTTACTTGGTAGCCTACTTATTCTTAATGACTTCACAGCTTAAGCATCAGCCGACTCATTTGCTTGCTTTTCTCCTCTAGCCTGAGCCGCTTCAGCGGTTCCTGCCCGTGTTTGTCCTCGAAAGCCTTGCTTGCGCCTCCCTGTGCCGAGGCTTGCGGGTCATCTTTGCAGGACCTGTAGGAGAGGTTGGTGTGGGAGGCTCTTAAGCCATTCTTAGCAACTCACTTTGCTGGCTTCCACTTCTGCCATCATAATTCTCTAACCATATCAGGAAACAAGGTATTTCAGTGCCTCGAGTGCAGCTCTGGAAGGATGAGGTTCATGCTCGATCCCTGACGCTGGTCAGAGTGCACAGCTATTTATCACCTGCCCGTTGGAGGTATGGTATGGCTTCTCTTTATCGGGCTTATAGCTTTAAGTCTATCACTGTCACTTTTTCTTTCGTTCCTGGACTCTCTGTGTTTTTTTTTTTTCTTTCCCACTGTAAACAGTACAGTATATCCTGTCAAAATAGCAATTTACTTTGAGACAGACTCCGTTCTCATCAAAATTTCTGTCACAGAGAGTCGGTGGCTGCTCAGTATTACCGAGTAACTGAGCTAACCTTTACTGTAGAGACAGGATTCCTATATTTGTAAACCATCTACAGCAGGTAGCCCCGATACACGTTCTCTAATAGAATTGCATCGCATTTCTAGGGGTAGCTGAAATAAATCGCTTAAAAAGTGCCATATCACATTAAATGGGGTTATGTGCAGTTATCTTCTGTCATGTGAAATAATTCACTCTCGCAAAATGACAAAATGTGAGGTGGGAAGACGCCCCTAGGCATTTTAAGATTCCTTATTTTTTTTCCCCTAGCTTTCCAGATAGCAATTTGAGCAGAATCCGTGGCCCTGAACTACAGTGGTCTGGTAGAGGTTTTTCTCTCCTTAAGCCCGACTCTGCCACCCTTGATGCTGTCAGAAAAATATGCTAACTTGGAATAAATTCCAATGAATTCTTTTCAAGATGTTATTTTTAATGACAATATCCGAACATTTCTTAGCTTATAATAGATTTTTGTTTTGTGGCATAAGGTATACTTTTGGATAAGCATTTTTTCTTTGAAGTTTTTAGCAAGTATCAAAATTAAATAGAAGAATTAATGCTATCGGTAAGACTTTTCTATGGACACATGAAATTAGCACAGTAAGACTCAGTTTTTATTATGGTATACTGGATAATCTCCTACAGCTTTCTCACTGAGGTGTCAATACTGTTAGAAAACAGAAACAGGAAACTTTTAACAGAAAATTAAAAGATTAAGTGTGTGGGCAAAAATCTCTGAGTGCTCTTGGCTGCTACAGTACAGAAAATATTCTAGCAGGCAAGATGTGTGCTCCTTTTATTTATTTTCCTCTCCCATCATCCCTGCAGTTTTTGAACTTAGTGATTTGGCTTCTGTTATCAAAGGAAGTTCTTAATTTTTATTCCAAATAGTGCCATTCTTAGCCTTGCTAGCTGTCATCTGCTAATACATTATAGACATTTGTGTTTGTAAATAAATGGTGTTTACTGCTGTGCGCAGATTCCTAATGTTTCAGTCAGGTGAGTGATGTAGCTCAGTTTCCCTAGGTGATGAATCACATACCATAAGGAGCAAAATGAGCACGGTTCATCCCCAGCTGCATGAAAGTAATTTTCTTAAACGTAACTTTTCTTGGACAAGTACTTGATATGTTTTGAGAAATCTAATTGAGCTTGTGAACAGATGACAAATCCTAAAATGGAGAGTATTGTAATGAATATTTTGACCAGCTATGTGCACCAGTGTTTTTGAGACGGGGACTAGTATATTATATATCTAGAATAGTTTGTGGCTAATCTAAGGATAATCCAAAGCTTCTCTGGCTCTTTGCTTACACTATACAGGAGTTACCATGAGGAGAGACAGGGAACTCGGGCACATTAAAAATAAGTATGTATGCAAGGGTGTATTTTATACTGGACACACATGTAATCTTTTTATCTGCCTATTATATCATTAACAATGCAAACATTTCTCTACACGTGTACACATGTCATACATCTATGTAGATTTAAAGAATGCATAGAGCTGCTATGGATAGAGGGATCGATAATTAACAAAAGCTTAGCCATGAAATAAGTGATTTCAAGTGGATGTTTAAAATGAGAATAAACTGCTCTGAAGTCTTAGAGCTAAATTAAGATGGTATTTTTATTTTCATAAGTTTGACATGTAGATTCGTCAACTGTAGAGATAGTTGTGCCTAATTTAATAGGACAGTAACCCTATAGGAAGCTACGCAACATTTTGCAGAAACCGTGCAGTATCCCAAGGATCTTGCCCACTTTTCATCTTATGGAGAGAGAATGCTTGGATAGTTAGCGGTTAAAAACCCATCGCATTACTCCGTGTTTTGTGGTTTAAGCTGATGTATCTCGCTGCCTTCGCAGCCCCCGCGCTCACGAAAGCAGCCTGTCCTTCGGACATCTGAGGCCTGCTTCCGAGGCGCTTTGCTTTGCCATTTCCCCGGCAGAAATTACTGAAGGACACGCGTCTCTCGGCTTTCCCTGTATACATAAAAAGCCTCCCAGGCAGAGGTTTCAGTTCAGCACATTCATTACCTTTTAATTGCTTCTAAATTGCATTGCGACCTGTCGCATCAATAGCTGCATCTAACAGAAAGTAGCACAATTTGAGCATATGTGTTATTAAAAGCTTTGCTGCCGGTTGTGTTGTTGCTGGACTGCATAAAGGACACGACATGAAGGACAATACCTTTTTTTCATTTTATTTTTTTCCTCAATAATGTATCATTAATGTTGTTTGGAAGCAGCTTTACATATCGGCTTGTTTAGTTGGAAAACGTGTTTCTTTGGGGCACTGAGCAGCACGGCGCCTTGTCGTAGCACAATCGGGTACAACTATATATATCTTAAGTTCTGCTCCTCGCTGACTAAATATAAAAGTTTCAATGTCAGCAGTGGCATGCGAGAGCCGTGGCGTATTTGCGTGCAAAGTCACAACTGTATAAAGCATTTTATTTAAGATTCGAAGCCGCAGTGTGAAAATCACCCTTGGAGAAAAGATAAGCTTGAATACCTTGCAGGCTGAGGCCCAGCAGGCGCTGCCGTGGCAGGAAAGCTGTCGTACCCACCGCCGGGAGAGCTTAACCCCGATGTTTTCTCTTGCTCTAGCTTCTTTCTGCAAGATGTCTTGCAGATTTGAGGTAGGCGTAGCTCCGTTATCTCTACGGGCCACGTCGGTCTCCGCAGGGTGAGGGAGGGCTGGCTGAGGCTGGTTGGCTCGTTGGACGTGCCCTATGGATGGTCTGTCTGTTGGTTAATACACGCTGATATATACAAAACATTCAGATCATTCCTGTGCTGTTCTCGTGTTTTTAGGCCACTCTGCACAACTCCCTAGTCGGAATAGGCCATTTACAAGCACAGTGGGAATATAGAGAATATCAGCAATCCTAGGTGTCCCTTGAACTGCAGCAGAATTAATGGTGGAGTTATTGGACGTTATCTCCAGGACCATAACGCAAGAGAGACTCCCAGAGGCAGCCGGGTGCTGGGAGTTGCACGTGTATTGAGTTGTAGAGGTTAATAGAAGAAAAGAGAACAAAACAAAATCTCTGTTCAGTGATTCCTGGTGGGCAAAGCCGCCGGAGCCCAGTGCCAAGTGCCTAGTGGCTACGTATGGACGGAGCTAAACTGGTTACGTTACCATTTAGCATCACCACTTTTAGGCCATATCCTTAATCTTACCTGCTTGTTTAGGGGAGCTTAGATGCCCTTTAAGAGGGTGAAGGGTTGGCAATACAGACACTACTGCTACAAATGTTTTGTTCTTTCTTGTGAACTAAATGTACTTCAGCTATTGCCGAGCCCCAAACGTCTGCAACGGCATTCAGGAAAAGATGCAGGATAAAATGAAATGTTTGGCTGGAAATTGTAAAATGATTATAGGGAATCATTTTTTTTTTTTTTTTTTTTTTTTGTTTGGTGGTTTTTTTTTGCCTGGTTAGAGGTATTAATAGTATTAAGCCAATTAGATTTTCATTACACGTAAAGGAAAATGCTGACTGAAAATCTATAGCCAGAGCTCCATAAGTAATCAGACTATATGGATATACTCTTCAATTCTGACCTTAAAAGCACAACATTTGCCAAATAAAAAGACATTGATTCAGAACAACTTTCAAAATTATCCTATAAAGATGAGTAAATAGATTATTCACATGACTAATCTGTTTAAAGCATGGTATTAGCAATATTATCTGTGTCTGTAATTGTCAACTGCTTCTGTTCAGAAAGCTTTTTGCTTCTGCATAGAAAGAAACCAGTGTTTCCGCTCTGTGCCCCGAATAGCTCTCCTAGCACAAAAGATCTTAGACTAATGCATTTCAATAGAGTTCAGTGGAGTATTTCAGTGAAAGGTCTATCCCTGTTTTTCTCCCTATATGTTAGCTTTCAAATATTGCCAGATGTCATCTACTGCAGTGCTCCAAAACTGTCCCGTTGAAATTGGAGATAAGGAGTTCTGCTGTCTTCCAACCGAGCAAAAGTTGACCTGACCTCGCTAGAGCTGAATGCTTTTAAATATATATATATTTTTTTTCAGGTGCTTTAAAAAAAATACTGTCTTATATTCAAAAATTGGGTCCTCTTGTTCTTACCCACACTGCAGGGATGAATTTTTATGCTGCACTAGGCGATTTCTATATCGTGATAAAAATTAATGTATGTTAATGTAGCAGCTGACAAGGGGGAGCGTGAGCACTATTTAACAAGCGTATTGGATGTCAAAAGCACCACAGACCTTATAATTCACAACTGTGATATGAAGTACTCCAGGAAAAAGCTTTCAGACCTTCTGCCGTCCCAACATTTGTCCTGGACAAAAGCAACAATTCCCGGTGCGTTTATGCGCGCCCCTGGGCAGGAGCCTCTTCCATGAGGGCGCCGTGTGAGCAGGATGAGTGGCTCGGTGCGTGTTAGCCATGGCTCGGCATCACAAGCCGCGTGCCAGCCCCTTCATGCCCATGTCGTGGTGCAGAGCAGCGGAGAGGTGCCTGGCAGGAGACTTCATCAACGGAAGCCTCTTGCTGGTGCACGTGGCTTGCAGCTAATCCGCATTCGTTTCGTCCCGTTTCTTGGCCAAGGGCTGTAGCCAAGGGGGTGTTGGGCGCCCTCGGGCGAGGACAGACCCCAAGGCCCTTAGTAGGGGCCGAGCGCTCGTGGGGGCCCACGGGCGCTGTAATGTGCTGCCTTGCTGACGCTTCAAGCCCTTTCCTGGAGCTCGGGCTCAGAGGTGCTTTTGCTTAGCTGTGAATTAGGCTTGATTTTTGCCTCCTGACAGCTAGAGAGGTGACACGCTTTCTTCCAAGGTCGCTTCAGAAGATAAAGGGAGTTTGGGAGCAGAACCCAGGTGTCCCGGCGCTCATCCCTCTGCATTAGTCACAAAACATCTTTTCCGTCTTTGCCTCTGCCCATTTATCACTTCTTGCTCCTCGCTACTGATGTATTTTTGCTCTGCCATGCAAACTGCTTAGCTGTGAAAACCCAGCGCTGTGGGTAAGGAACAATATAAATTTTCCCGCAAGTGCGCGGTGTGCATAGTATAACCACATTAACAAGCTGACAGGACAGCTTTTTATGGTAGGCAAATAAATTCTGGAGACTAGTTCCTGAGTAAAGTTAATATCTGCCACAGATATTAACCAAGGGAATAAACTGCTCTTGTTAAAACATTTTTGGTCTGAGTAGAACTGTGAATATTTAATTTACCACATAATCTATTATCAGGGAGAATATTTACTGAAATGCTTCAGATACTAAAACAGGCTACAGCCTCCTATAATTTTCTTTTCAATTAATGTTTTGAAGTCAAATTGGTTTGAGTTTCTATTAAAATTTCCAATGAAAGCAGTCAGCCAATAAATAGACAAGTTTTGCCTATTGAAATAACCACATGGCCAATAAAATAAAGTTAGGTAGCGTCACTGTGGAATCCTTCCATCCTCTTCATATTTCTGTGAGATGATTTTGTTTATCACTTCAGATGAAATGCAGCTTATTAAAGATACTGTACATTTTGAGATGTCGGTTCTGCTGTGTCACTGATGTTTGCTGTGGGAAGGATGAGAAATTACTGCATGTGTTAAGTAAATACAAACAATGCCAAAATAAAATAGAGCAGAAAGAAAATTGTGAATTATGGCAGTTGCTGAATTCACTCTGCTCCATAAGGTTTGTGTGTTGCAGTGGGTGATAAATATTGCACACTGTTGTTAGCCAGCCTAAAAAGAATTCTATAAAACCACTCAGGATGGTCCTCAGTCCTAGAAGCAGCCAAGTAAATGGAGGTGAATATGTTGGTCACTGAATTGAGCTGCTTTAATCTTGGGAGTAGCAGAGGTCAGGGTGGATCCCATGTCTTGGCTGCCTCCAGGCTGCTCAAATATGTTCCATGATGACATTCTCGAGAGCTCCCTTGGGAAGCGAGGAATCTTAGGGCACCAGGAAACTTTATCTGCTCTTCTTTCCACGTCTGTCTTGGTCCCAACCCGCTTGGCTGTTGGAACCGTTACTCATGTTTCCGTGTTTTGGGAAATGCAGCAAGCCAAGCGTTGGAGTGGGGCTAATTCCACCGTAATATAGACAATATCTAATACTGTTGCCTATGGGCAGCTATAGGTCCAGCAGTTTGAGTCAACACATCTGGCTTTGTTTGCCCCCTTATACAATGCACATATTGATGCATCGTAACACATCTGCTAATTGGTTTCATAGCTTATTCAGTTACTGCACATACCCATCATTATTCTTACTGTGCTCCAGGCTGTTTTCCTTGATTTCCTGTGTCTTGCTGGGTAACCTTGGAAAGGGCATGAACACTGTAAATTTTGAAATTAGATTTGAAATTAGTTTGCTCCTCATGCCCCCCTCCCCACCACTATCACCATAGTCTTCAAGAGAATCACCTTTGGGCTTTTGCTAAAATAATTCGGCCGCTGAAGTATTGGATAATAAATTGTGTGTTATAATGTTATTTCTTTATGGTCACAACAAATTTGTTTGTAAATATGGGAACAATTTTCCCATGATCTCTTTAGGGTTGCAAGGATGAAGAATATAGTTTGGCTGGCACGCCAGCACCGTTTTATCTTTTCTATAAAAATCCTAGCACTCTGCTTGAACGCGTGTTTGCTGGCAAGGAAGAGGCTGCTGAAGAGCTAGATCTGACCTTGAGTCCCCCGTTGGGGACAGTGCTGGGCTCTAGGATCTGTGCTCTCTATTTAACTCTTCAGTCCAAGATAGCTGTTTTCATGCATGTTTCATGCAATGTGTTTTCAAGCAAGACAAGTGAGAAACTGGGATGTGTGTTCTGCCTATGTGCTGTTGTGAGAACCTACACAGCTTGTTACAGCTCTCGTTTTATTTCTATAGTTGTTATTGTGATGGCACCTAGAGAGCTAAAGATAGGTAAGCAGGGTCCCATTTCTGGGATAAGAAAGTGTTTTTGTCTAAATGCATTTGAAAAAAAAAATACTAATGAAATAAGAATGGGCTAATAGGTTGCACTTTTCTCTTTCAATTTAAAACTCTCCCAGGCTTACGTTCTGTCTAGGAAATTATTAAAAACTAATCTTCAAAGCTGAGTACTTGGGACTTTCACTAGAAGAAGAAAAGACTTTCACTAGAAGAAGACTTGGACAAGATGGTCTGGCAGTACTTACCTGACTTGGATGGTGTAATTCTCCAGCTATGAATTGATACCAATACTTCCTTCTGTATCCTTCTGAAGTGTCATAATTTTCTAGCCTATTTTTCAGCCATTTTCCCCCACCCTTTGTGAATCTAGGGAATGAATTTGTACCAGTCGTTGCTCTGAAAATTCCTTTTTGTCAGTCAGATGGTGCTTTTTTTCCCCATCCCTGCATTTGCAATAGAGGAGACTCATCACTGTTGTTGTGGGGTTTTTTTGTTGTTAAGTGGCAAGACTCATGAATTCCAACCTGTTAACTGGGTTGGAACTGCATCTCTGAATCCTTATCAGTCAAACAAAATAGGCTTTTATTTTACCTAAACTACAGAGTCTTGAAAAATCAAAGAGAAAACCTGCGTGCCCAGAGAAGTGAAGGACAGTGTGTATTAGTTGGCTCTCATATTATTTTATTAATATTATATCTATTAAGCTTTTACAGAGACAGGAGACTGCTTTATGTTTTTAGACAGTTAGAGTTTTTTTATTGTTTTGTTTTTTCATTTTTAGAACTGGTTGGGAATTTTATTGTGTAATAAAACTTTGTCTATCTCCATATTTGCTGAGAGTTAGGATCCAAATAGAAAACGGTCATCAAAACTTAAGTAATTCAAGCCTATCATCTTGTGCCTATAACCCCATAACGTCTCAGAAAAGCAACTCATTATTGATTGTGCCTCAGGCTGAGGATAAAGGATGCCTCTGTATTGTTAATTGCACCCCATAGTACTGCATCATTTCTGCAGTGGCAAGCTCAATTTAGCTTTGTTAAAGTATTACCCAGGAAGATTTGCAGATGGGTCTAATAGCCCCCCATTAATTAGGTGACCACAGGAAATGTGGAGCTGTCCAGTTGGGAAATGGTACGTTGTAGTGAATAATGTTTAGATGTGCTAGCATTAACGATATCTCAGCATTCCCTTATACATACTAGGGAAAGTAAATCAAAGAGCCATTTAAATAAAACAATAAGTTCCGCTGAATTTGTGTTCTGCATTGCCGATAGACGAGAGGTAGCTCCTTCGGGTTCTGCTCCTAATCCAGTTCCAGTAATTGCAACATTAAGCTCACGTGCAGTTTGAGACAGCACCTTATTTATTGGTGTGTCTGGTAATGTATGGTGGTGGAATGAAGAATAGAAATGAATGCTCAAAAATAGCCAAGGCTTTCCAGCCTGCGTCTTTCCCATTGCATCAATAAAATAAGCTACCTAGTAGTGCCCAGCGATCTGGACGAGTTCTGCCCATTTGCTCTTGTAAAGAGATGGGCAGCATAGCGTTTTCCTGGAGCCTCAAAGCTTCTGCTTGGCAGCTTTTTCTTATCGTGAGAATCGTTTTAAGAATCATTTTAGCAAGAAATCCTTATTTCTGCTCTTCTGCCTGCAAGGTGGCCTGAAACAGAATGGAGCATTTTGCACACCAGAGCAAAGAAAGGCCTAATTTCCTAAAGTATTTGGGCCACCAAGTAGAAGTCAAGGTCATCTTATTCACCTTATGTCAAGGTCACCGTGTTGTCAAGGTGTGTCAAGGTCACCTCCTTGTTTTCTCCAAGCTTTTTGCCTGCGAACTCTCATTTTCAAGGGGATGGTGATTTTTCAGGTGAAACAGTCCATTAAGATAAAACCTGTAACACCAGTTTTTAAATTCTTGCTGCTCTTGACATACGCGTTTGTGTGGCACAGTGCAAAACGAGTACCAAACAGTTCCTTTCTAAAAGGCTCATGCCCCCAAGATAGTATTTCTTTAATATCTATTTGCCTTATGTGGTTAAAGTTTCTCACTTAAAATGACCATGAAAAGCATGGACTGCCCTGAACAAATCGCCTTTTTGCTACTAATATTAATTATTTAAGTATAATTGGAATAAGCAAAATGGAAACACAGTAAAGGCCTGCAGTAAGTGTCCAAATTGCTCTTTGAAATAAGGACTGTCTTGTGTATTGGTCTTGAATATTGAAGGCACAGATGTTAAACCTGCTTAACTGTTAAGATGACTTCTGTAGACTTTATCCTTCCCGGAGTTTTCAAGACCATTTTATAGAATGATAAATTTCTTTGTCTCTTGTTCTGAACAAATTAAGTTATATAACCCAAAGTACTGCCAAGAAAGTGGTTGTTTTCAAAATAACAAATACTGTTTGATGTTATAGCCAGTCTCCTCCAGCCTGTTAAACTACCTGCAGGCTAATTACTGCCGTATTAACTTATTTGGAATAAAAATGAAGCCTGTGGATTTTACAAGCTGATTTTTTATAATTATTTTCCTCCCCTGCCTCAGTGGAAAGTTTCCAAGGAAAGCCCACACAGTAACGCAAGTTTCTCTCCTTCTCTCATGTGTGTGTGGCATCATTTTAGGGGGAAAAACACTCTGAAAACAAATTTTCAGATTAATAGTTAAAATCTCAAGTTCAACTTTGCCATGAGCGCTGTTAAAGGTCCCCTATTCTAATTAGTTTTCCACGCACAGGTAGCAAAACCCTCTTTTAGCCAGAATCAAATGCTGCCTTTATCAAAAGAATGCCTACAGCATTTATATATCATTTCACTGAACTGAGTGATTTATGATCCATGTTGTGTTATTTTCCAAGATGATTAAACAATAAAACAGGAAAATGGAATAATGAAGAAATTAAATTGGCAGGTTTTAACTACAATTGTTACGACATAATTGTTGAATGGAAGCATAATGAGGTTTAGATATTCTTAATTGGAAGAAACTAGGCTGGAAAGATAATTTAGCACTATAGCTTGCTATGTAATTTCTGTGTTCAGTTCACATGTATGAAACGTTAGATTAGCTTATTGATTATCTGGCTGAAATATCTACCACATGGACTGCTCATTATTGTCCAAGAAAAAATTCCAAAATTTTAAAAAGCTCAAGTGAAAATCTTATGGAATTATGTTCTTAAGGCAGTGTATTTGTGTGTTAGTGTGCTTAGCTTAATGAGTCTCCTACTGCTCATTTATTCTTTATTATCTTTCATTTCAAGATCAGAATTGCGGTATTAATTCTTCACTAATTCTGCATTCAAACAAATGTAGCCACACTTGCAAACTACCTAATACATTCATTAGAAATTAACTTTCTAATGAAGCAACAACTCTCATTTATTAGTGAGAATATTTTATAATCTTTTTATAAGAATTTTGAGTTTGAATTCTGAGGAGGAAAGGCATTGATGGTTTTGGGAAATAGTTGGACAAGCAGGAATGCATCAGCTGAGAAAAATCTGATACTTTTCTCCCTTAAATGATGTTGCTTCCCTTTTTATCGATGGGACTTGCCAAGTCAGGAGGTGGTGGGTGGTTCGACGCCTGTACAGGAACGTGGCTCTGGAAGAGCAGTGCTCCGGAGGGGGACCGTGCCCAGCCAAGAGGGGAGTAAGAAGGCTGGCTAGCAAATAGATCACAAATCTTTATTAGCAGGATCACAGCCCATGAAATGCTTCCTTTGTCAATAAACTTGCACAAATGAGATTTGTGCGATCTCTGAGATCTTCCCCAAATAAGGCTGAGGAAGGGATAGCTGGTTGTGATGCTGTCCGTGGGGAATGGGGGAAGAGGATGAAATAATCGGGAAGGCAAAGGTAGCACCAATATACTCTTTCATGGTGGCATGCTCTGTGGTATCCTCTTTATTGTTGTGCTTTCAGAAATACATGAGTAAGCAATAAAAATATAATTAGATTAACAAAACTAATACTTAGCTATGCCAGTGAGAGTATTTATAGCTGCAGAAACCGTAGTCAAAGCTGTTAATTAAAATTCATTAACCAGCTGAAGAAAAATGTCTGTTGGAAAAGCAGCTCAAGTGGCTTACAACCCAGTAAATAAATATATATATATATTTAACTCAATATGTATTTGATCAAAATAACTTTATAGAATAAATATATACCGTGCTCTGTGAAAAGTCTTGAGTTTTGGAAACATTTGTGAATTCTCTCGCACATGCACCCTCATTGCCTATTGGCGTGGGGTTGCCAGTGACTGGCAAGTCTGCAAGTGAATGCAGTGACCAAAGCTGGAGGGGGCGGCGCTGGGCGGATGAAGCGCACGCCATCGGCAGCTGCGACAGCCACGCGTGGCTTTTGCTACTGCTAGTAGTGAGCGTCGCTAGCGGATGGAAATTTCAGATGGAGCAGCAGATATTTCTTTGCATTTCCATAGTAACATGGCAGCGCTACGTGGCGTGCTGTTGAATGCGAATTGTCCATCTGACACAGTATCGCGCTTAATATTTCTTCCGCCGGCGTCTAGTCCTGTTACTTTGGAAGAGATTGCTTTACCGGTGCTTCTCTCATCAGAACAACAACCTAGTCTGGTATTTTCTTGTCCTCTGCTGTCCCGTATCTTGCCGGGCTGCTCAGTTCAGGCCAGGAGGCGACGGGATGGGGAAGCTCAGGGAAGGCAGGTGGTGGGTCACTTCATGGGCATCATTTTCTTTTGGGGCAGATTGATTTCCTAGTTTCGGACAAACCCAGTGAGATACATTTTTTGTAAGTAACGGGTAAAGCACTTGCTAAAACTAAAGAGAAATTCACTTGATAAACTAGAGATGTGGCAGCGCACATCCACCTGCTTAGCTCAAGACACTTGTGTTTGTCATGTGAACATAAAGCCTCCCGGCTCTTAAATTTCACTGTGTATCCATAAGTACTGCAGTGTGTGGAATGACTATGACCGAGCCCTTTGCTTATATCCTGTCAATAGCCAACATATAGTGCACAGAAAGACACATTTTAATTGAGATATGATCTAAGAACATTCAGTCAGGGCTAGATCAAACCCAAGAGGCTTTTTTATCTATTAGGCATAATGTATAACCACTTTATCACAAGACAGCATATGGAGGGAAGTGTAAATAAGATGAAAATTACATTAATTCTCTGTTCTCCCTTTATAGAAGAGTGAGATAAGGTAACGTATCCTTTGAAAAAGCTTTTCTGCAGAACCAGATAACGCAGCAGATTTTCCTTTGGTGTTCCTGATGGATTTTGGTGGGCTGCATGAATTCTGGAGGAATCGTGTTGATGACTTCAGCTGAATAAAGTGAGAGCATGATCTAAGCTGAAGTGATCAGTAGAAGAGGAACTTAACTCCCTGTTCCATTTAAAAACCATAAGCACCTGTAAACCATATTCTGCACTGCCTTCTAGGGCATTTTTGCTACACCCTCACAGGTTTTAATGAGGAAGCTTATTAATTGTGATTACAATAAGACATCAGATTTCCACAGCAGGAATAATATAAGTGTAGCAAAAGCATGGGAAAATAATTATTTTTGTAATTCTTGCTTTGCTCCTAAGATGGGGAAAAAAGCCAATAAAGCACTTCCCATCTGTCCAATTTAATTTTGTATTTGATTAACAGCTGGATATATGTTAAACTGGACAAAATAAGTACATTTATTTCGTATTTATCTTTCTAAATACTGTATTTAATTTCTTTCTGCCCAATTAAAATTCTAGTTGAACATTCTGCGCTATGCAGTGGATCCACATCCACCATGGTACTTGATGGCACTAAACTTTGGATTTCTATTTTATTTTTTTTGTAATTTGTAGATTGACATCTTCAATGTGGATCATAATATGCATTTTGAACTTTCCCATCCCCTCAAAGGAATTTTTCTAGCTTGCCACCAGTATGTAGGAATTCATTAATCTGGCAAAGCCAGGTTTTCAATATAGCGTGCTCCTTGGGTCTGCTGTCACAACGATCATAATATACACAAAAGGCAAAGCCTTTTCTCTGTAACGCACTAACAAAAGCCAGAGGGGAAATGGTGTATTTTCTCAAGTGACAGTAACGTTTTTCTACATTGGAAGGCTGTTAGTGGCTTGACTGGGAACCTTCAGAAATATCTACATAAGTTTTTTGGATTCCTCTCCAGAAATGGGTCTCTGATCAGACTCTTGGGAACTACCTCCTCTTAGGGGTATTTATTTTTTTTTTTCCCCATTAACCCCAAGATTTGCTGTCACATTAAAAACATACTTCTGCCAAGTATGGCATAATTCATTCAGATTCTGCTGCCTTCTTCGGATAAAGATATTTCTTTTATCAGCGCGCTATTCTTTTCAAAATGACAGGTTTGTGGGAGAGAACAAAATTAAAGAAAGCGTAAATCTCAGTGACCCACTGACATATACCCGTGTTCACAGAGAATATTACAAGAGATCTAATAACTGTGTTATTGCCAGTGGGAGTAGAGCCTTGGTGGCAGACAGGGTCCTATGGTAATCCTTATTTTTATTACTTGTATCTAAGTCATTTTCAGCAAGTATTGTTATAAATTAGAGAAAGCAGGAAGCAATTAGGCAGCTTCATTTTTCCCTTTCAGCTTGCATTGCAATATGTTATTTCTCAGCTGGTTCTTTGTGGTGGAGCCATGTGATTGACTCCCTGCAGCACTAATTGATGGACATATCCTGTGTTTTGTGTTGGAATTAGCCAAACTCTGTATTCTGTGTTCTCTTGGAAACACTAAACAGTGGTCAAAGACCTGAGAAGGAAAAAGATAAAATTTAAAAAAAAAAAAAAAAGCAACAACATCAGTTTTAACAGCAGTAAGTGCTCATAGGTTGTGACCTCGCTGCTTCACAACACTTTTCCCTGTGGAAGAAATTAAATGACTGGATTTTGTGGACTTGTTCTGAAGGGGGGTGTAAAGACAAGCTGGGTCCCGGCTTCTCCAGCCCCTTCAGTCCTACAGTCATGCTGAAGGCCACAAGGATGCAAGGAAACCTTTGGCAGAGGCATCCTTAGCAAGCATGTGTTTTGGCTCCAAGTATCGGAAGCATCAAGCTTTCCAAACCTCCAGAAAAAGATTCCTTCCAAAATCGGGACCCTGCTAAGTTCACACCAGTAAATTTAGGAGCTAAACTGTAAGCGCAGCTGAGCAGCCCAGAGTCAGAGAGATGTTTAAAAAATTGATTTGTATGAGATGCCTATTAAAGGGAAACCTAAGCAGGTTATCAGCTGGTGACTAGTGCAGAATAAACCCATACCCAAGTGAAAGTGCTGCTGGAAATGCTACTGTGTCTGAATGCAAGGAGGGAAATACTTTGTGCTGGTGCATGCAGAGCTCCTTCTGGGTGTGTGCTTTGATATTTGAGGCTGGCTGAAAAACATAAGGGATTTTAAATGCACTTGAGGCCATTTCCATGCTACTGACATGCGATACCATTGAGCCAGCAGGTTGGGAAAACTGATCAGTGTTTCAGTGTACCTGGTTTATTTACTTATTATTATTTTCCCCCATGTAGCTCAATACCTTGAGTGGTGGTGTCTCTTGTTTTCTTTATCTCACTCCATAAGGAAGCTTAGTTGTTTTGTTTCGGGCTTCTAGTTAGTCTGGTGATGAGCATGCCAACTACACGGATTGCCTGTGCTGTCTGTGTGTTACTGCTGCTTAGCAATGGAAACAACTTTCCGGCCTTGTTATAACTGGAAGTGAATTAAGTTGTATTTTCTGGAATATTTTGCAGAATAACATATTTCCAATATATTTACAATTCCTATGACTCTTTCCATAACACTTTTATCTATGAAAGTTCTATCTATCTAGATCACTTCTAAGTTGGGCAGAAATTGCCTTTTAGGGGAAAGAAAAATCACTTAATGCATATCTAGGATCTGTTTAAAAACAAGCAAACAAAAGTTGTCTGGAAGAAATGGTGTCTGGCCACTTAAGACTTCTTTTTATATGTTTTTAAAACTTTTTTTTTTTTTTTTTTCCCAGTCAAGTAGTGGCACTCGCGTGAGTACCAACCTCATGACCCCGTTGGCTGCTTGGCCAGCCTGGAGTCAGCAGGGAAGGAGAGCGGGATCAGCCAGCCAGAAGTCTGCCCGTAGACTCTGAGGGTGATAGAAACCGCTTATGTGACCTCAAAGCCCTTTAGCTTGTGGCTAGCACACGCACTATGGAAATGGGATGGGGAACTGTCTTCACGTTTTGCATAAATGGAATTAGTTTGCCCATGCATTTTCCTATGCCTAGATATTCAGGATGCGTACTCAGTTATCTCTGTGTAAGGATGTTGTTCAAGAGCTGAAATTCTAGCGCTGGTGTCAGAAACGATACTGCAGGAGTTATTTCTCTAGTGAGTGCCGTATAAATGGCTTAGTTATTTCAAAACAAATCATTAAATTCTTTCTGGTTTGTACAGCGTGGTTATTTTTGCTCTCTTCCTTCCTTTTTGCCATCTGTCTATAAACCTATTGATTTTCCCAGTATTCTCAGTTTTTTTGCTGTTGATGCAGTGTATCAGTTTCCTTTTTATTACAGGGTGGCCTTTTTTTCCTGATCTTTGGAGGACATTTATGTAAACTGAAACAAAGATTAGTCACAATGATGATGTAAGCTTGGGGATACAGCTGCATTGATCCAACATGGATTACAGTAAAGAGGAATAAATCGCACCCTAGAAGAAAAGGATAGGGTCAATAGTTTTGAAGCTTTCGCTAATTTCATATAATTTTGACATATTGTAAGTTTTATTTTCCCAATACTGTTATTTTTTTTGTCAGAAATGATCTTGGCAGGATTAAAAAATATGGTCAAAGGCCTGTTGTTTTGATGAGCGTGTGTAGAAAGGCACCTTACATATTCCAGGGTGCACATTCCTCTCATGACAGCAGTCTGGACGGACTGTGCAACTTCATCAAACACTTAAACAGAAATGTTGGGGCAGACTCTGCATGACAGAATGGCCTTATTAAATCTGTAAATACAGAGATAGAGCAACAACTTCTTGGGAGACTTGCTTGCAAATTGCTTTTGAAGTTACCTAGAAAGGCCTATTCATTTAAGACCAGGGCAAATAGGATTTGATTGTAAATATCAAGGTTCAAATTAAAATGGATTCAATAAATTATGCACCTTTGATTTAATGTCTATAGAAAGCCTGTTCAAAACCTGTGTTCTATACATTAATCCTTCTGAAGACTATGTAGAGATTAAGTCAAGCAGTGTAATTCTGCAAAGTCACAGTCTGTTAACAGTGGTTTTTATGGTTCCTTGCTTAGGTGGAAGATATCATTCTATGCTACTTTGACAAATTTTATCTCCTGTAAATATTAAATAATGGGAGTATTTGTATATGAGTGCTTCTATTATTCTAGGGGGAAAAAAAGTCTGGAAGAGTAACTCATAAAGAATTTTACAAATTACATTCAAAAGTACCTTCTCTTCTGTATTTCCAAATTGCATCCTTGTTAGTGTTTGAAAGCTTGGTCACTTCTTAGTGGCAGAAATCTCTGACCTTTCCTCATTCTAGTGTTTTGATGTAAAACTCAAATATAACTGCATATTTCTAACTAACCCTATATAGATTGTGTTAAGATAAGCTCTATGAGTCTACTACATGTGAGCTTGTGGCAAACAGTGTCTTCCAGGGTATGGTGTTGTGGAGGTCCGTGCTTCAGGGTCGAGCAAATCCTGTGCTACAGGAAGGCCAAAAGTGTAAACGGATTCAAAGAAAGCGTCTGGCAGATTTGTTTAAGGTGGACAGCTGTTGATATGGTAGTCTAGATGTAAGCTCAAACTCAAGAAGTGCCTAATGTGTTTGGTTTTGGTTTTGTTGGTAGCTGGGAAGGTGTAGTAGGGAAGGATCATCACCTGCATCTTACTATTCCCTTAGCATCTGCTACTGGATCCTTTCCAAAAAGGTGCTGAAATAGAGCTGTTGGGTGTGTGTGGCCATTAGCTTATCTGCTCTCTATTATGGGTTCAAGATCTAGGATTTACTGATTTTTTTTCTAAAATTAATATAGCTATAACTAGGAAGGAAGAAAGGTCTTTGCAATCACCAGAAATAATAAAGCTATATTGCACAATTTACTTGATTGAAGTTCTGAGCATTCTTTTCTCAGACATGCTGATTTGCTAAAATCACATGTTGTTTGCTGGGATTCATATAATAGTTTTGATAAGGGTAGAGTTCTGAACCCTCAGTCTCGCCAGAAGAATTGATGGCTGAAAAACGTAGCTGTGTCTAGCCAAGGGGAGCCGCTCGGGGACTTTCCTTCTGTCGTGCATCAGGTCTACTTGAAATGGTCCCGAGTTCACCCGGATTTAAATGAGATATTAGAAAAGTTTTGGAGACTGCAAAGTGGTTTAACATCCAGGTTTTTCTTGGCAATAGTCATTACTTACTGGTTGTTTTGTTAAAAGCTTGTCGAATGGCTGTACTCCACTGAGTCTAAAGACAAAAAGCTTGTTTTTTAGCTTAGTTTTGAAGGACTGCACAGCTTACTCCAAACCAAAGTTCTGCAACAGAACTGTGGAATTGAGTAGTTTTTTTGCTGTTGCTGTTGCTGTTTGTTGTTGCCTTAAAACTTTGCTTAACCGCAAGTTTAATTAGGTCAATGGAATTACCCTTCAGACTGGGGTTTTCCAGAGGGATCTAAGAGAGTATAAGCAGACCGCTGGAGTTTTACCGAGCTTTTCAAGCTAGGCATCTCAGAAGAACGTGCGGACTAGATGCATGAGGGAAGCCTTGGACCCCACCGGTGGGGCAGCTTGTCCCAGGCTGGGATCCTGCTTGCAGAGTCACCCTCGCTCCTGGCACCTGGGACCTCTCCAGGACAGGCCCAGGTGGGACATCAGCTGCTGGTCTGCAGCCCAGAATCCACCCTTCGAGGCACTTGCATCCACTTCCCTGATCCTCCGAAGCTCTTCGTTCCTTCGTTGAAAGACGAAAGCAGTTCATGCCATAGTGGCACATCTCCCTTGCTGTGCAAGAGTCTTCTGGATAAAACTACCTACGGAAGAGTTGGCAAATCCTTGTGTAGTTTCTATTGTTTTAACGTCAGGGTAGGAGTTTCTCTGGATATACCTTGTTATCCGGAGCAGAATATTGGCTGCAGTTTGCCCCGTTGTCACCCTCTGCCCTGAGTAAAGCCCTCAAAGCAGGAGGGAGCACTGGGCAATGGAGCTTTGCAACTTGTCTTTGGGGCTCCTGAGGAGAGAACCCTGCTGTGCTTGCACCTGAGTACGTTTTCGTGTGGAAAGCAGAGAACAACTGTGGCGGTAAGAAGCCAAACGCAAGGAACAGACAGGGAAAAACAAAAAGTGTAGAAGAAATGCTTAGAGAATAAAAACTAAAGGAGAATCAAGAATAAACAGAAGGAAATGATAATGAAAATAGAGTGGAAATAGCATCAATTGCAAAAAAAAAAAAAAAAAAAAAAAAAAAAGGTTCCGATTGATTTCTGAGCGTGATACTTCATTTTTACTGCAGAGAAGTGGAATGAAAGAAAATAAAATGAAGTTAGTAAGGAGGATGGAACATAAAAGGGGAAGAATCTTGGATCAAATGTGTAAGAAAACTTATTAAGAATACTGAAACAAGTGACCATCTATATAGGCTTTTTTTTTCTTTTTTTCTTTTTTTTCAATTTAAAACAGATATACTTAGGGATAAAAATTCACCTTGAGTACAAAAGCAACAAGGTCAGTTTTAGTTGCTTTGTCAGTATTACTCTTTCCAGATTTTATTTCATTTTCTGTAGTATTTTTCAGATGTATTCACCCTTCCTTAGGTTTTTGGAGAGCTATTTTATGAAATGCAGAAAATAATAAAATACACCTTATTTTCCATCTATAAACACAGCTTTGTGTTTAATATTTAGGAGATTCGCAAGATCTATGCCAGTCTTTAGGAAATTGATTCAGTTTTGGTAACGCAGAGAATGTCCACTTGTGTTCAGAAATTATATTACAGAGTTTCCTTCAACAAAGTTGTAATATCCTCTCCCCCTACCGCATATCACATTCCATTCATATCATGTCCTCGCTCGTAGTTAATATGTTGAGCACACAGTGCAAAATCGCATGCTATGTTCGATGCATGAAAACTCTTTGGCACACTGGCTCTGTGCACCTCCAGCCAACATAGATTTAATGTAGACTATTATCTACAGCTCTGGGAATTACCCGAACCCTTGGGCATGGTACACTCCTGCCAAAAGGTCAAAATAGCAAATTATTAGCCCATTTCTGTTCTCCGTATGACTTGGCATTGCTTTTTTTTTTTTTTTTTTTCCATTTTTTTCTTAAAAAAAAATAAAAAAAAAAAAAAAAAAAAAAAAAGGGAGAGGGGGAAGAGAAAAAAAGAAGCTTCTTGTAGAAGGCAGTAGCAACAGCCTGGTTAATAAGGCAAAGCTGTAGGCTGATGCTTGCAGCAATTTTTTTTTTTTTTTTAAATAATAATTCAAGTAAACTTACCCAGAATGATATAAGACAGGTAAACAGAACAGATGAGAGAGGTTATGTCCAAAGGCTTGGCAGTCTATAATAAGATTTTTTAATATATATAGGAAAAAATATAGGAAACCAAATCATATCAGTCATTTAAATGTTTGGCTTTTTTTTTTTTTTTTTTCCTAGAATATTATTTAGAAAAATATAAAATATAGCTCAATAAAAGTCTTATTATGGAGACCTAAATCCCCCTAGCTCTAATCCAAACAAGTAACCATATTCCATAACCAGTTAAAAGCCACAGGTTTGTTAGAGGGGAAAAGCAGGATGAAAGAATTGCTAGTAAATGACATTACCAATGGCTTTGCATGACCACACTTCAGTGATTTCTGATTTAGTAAACAACACAATGACATCAAATTGAACTGTTCGGTCATTAAATAACAGACTGACCTGCACAAGGTAATTCTAATTAAAACTGGGGTTGCCTGTAATTGCTTGCAGTCTTTGCTTTCCAAACTAATTAGTGCGCTGTACAAAGCGAATGTGTTCCAATTCTGAAGCCTTCGTAAGTCTAACACCTAATCTAGCACCTAATACTTGTTCCATCCTCCCATCTGGTTTAATTCCTTCTCATACTGTGGCCTGCCATCCTCCTGTCCTCATGCCTTTATGCTCACTTCCATTTTATATAGGGTATTTTTGCTGTCCTCAACTTTATTGAAAACTCCCAGGAACTACTAATTTTTTTTTTTTTTTTTTTTTTTTCAGGAATTATAGTTTTTATTCTGTGGCCTGGATGCTGCCTTACCCCATTTGCCTTGCTACACTGTAGGCAATTAGGGAGCTGAACTTACAATACTTCTCAGTATTAGCCTGATTTTTGTATTTCTGTGCACTCCCTCCTCTTATTTTACAACCCTCAGAGGTTTTAAACATTATTGTATAGCTCTATTGCACAAGTAAATAAAGGCAGTAGTTTCATAAGGTCATTTAGGATGCAATTTATTTATGCAACATTTTACTTGAATATTTGACTGTATTTACAACTAACTGTGTGGTTAAGAAGCAACTTCACCTCTTACTAGTTAGATTCTGTCCGTAAGAGCGTTTTATATGTTGTGAAGCATATGTCCCTGGTCCCTGCTGGAGGTAGGACACAGCACTAGATGGATTAATGATATAATCTGTAATGGCAATTCCAATTTTTTTCTCTGCTTGTTGCTCGGTTGTAGTTATCGGATTAGCCAAGAGCCGGCAGCCCCTGGGCAGGGCACGGCACCAGCCGGATGCGCCCTACGATGAGCAGTTGGGCTTCCCATAAACGGCATTTGAAAAATCTCTGATACCTCCCTGGACCCACGAGATTGCAAGTGAAACTTTCAGTGGAGTGTTTTTTGGGAGCTCTCCCGTTTCTATGCATTTTCAGGCTAAGACGCAGAATTATTCCTATTTCAGTGTTCACAATGGAGTGTGTCCTGAAAAATGAGAAATGGGAAGAGTCATCTTTCTGAATGCTTCTCATGCGTGTACAGTCTGTTGCAGCGACACGTGGAGGGGTGGCACATTCCAAATACCATCCACAAATCCTGTGGACTTTCAAACTACCTGGCTGTTTGCCAATGAGTATGGTAACTACTGTCAAATAACCACTGTGGACATTAAGATAAGGCATTCATTGGTCATATGAAGCTTTTTTTTGCACTGAAGTTTACGTAGCTTTTTTTTTTTTTTAAAGCAGATAAAAGAATATTTGTAAAATAATTATGAAATAATTATAGGATAATTATGTAAGATAATGGTAAAATTATGATAAATAGGAAATATAATCTTATCTTGTTAGTGGAATAACAAGAACAGCTGATCTCATTCATCATGTTGGTTTAAAATCTTGGCGAACTGGACAATAAAAATGTTGAAGCATCAGCTGTTCTTAGAGGATGTTATTGCAGTCATAGTGTGTTTGCAGAAGTTGCAGAAGGCCAACGCTTGATCAACCTGTGTATTCCAGGGAAGCAGGAATATTTAATAAGCAGGGACTCTGTTCCTGCTTTGGTCTACAGGGTTATAACATTTTTCTTAATGGCTTGTTCAGGTCTAACTCCTTTAGCCAGGAAAACGAAAAGAAGAGGTAGAACATATCAGGATTTTGGTGTCTGGGAATTTAGTGTTTTCAGCGATGCAGATTATAGTTATTAAGTAGAGCTATCGGGGAATCAAGTGAGCTATTGACCATGAGAAACTTCTGGCATCGTCTGCTGTAGCTGTAGAAACAGGAAAGTCTTTGGTTGGTTTGTTTTGTTTTGTTTTTTTAGCAGAATTAACAGATGGATCCTTATCTGGAGGGAAAAGAAATGTGTAAAAAAAAAAGCAGAAGATTTCTCATTTTCAGCCTCTTTACTGTAGAAAATTTGGCTGTTATAATGCCAGGACATGTTCTTCACTGCATATGAAAAATGCAATGCTGCTGTAGCACCTGAATTCAAGCAGGGGGTAGACAATCTTTTAACATTCGATATTTTTCCTTCTAGTTTGTTGCAGTATTTGCCACTCAGGAATTGGGAGGGCATGTGACAATGCCATCAATATTTTGCTAAGAAAATGCCTAATATGGCAATGGCATCAGCAATCGCACTTAATTTCAAGTGTAGTGAAATAGTCTGATAGAAATAATTTATTGCAGTTCATGTATTCAGTGTCAATCTAATTTAGGACAAATTAAATTTGCTTTAAACAGACTTTTTGGGGAGAGAATGGGATAAGGTGGTGTCCTTTCTATCAAGTGATGGTGAAATGAAGAAATCGAGCAAGGTGGGAAATGGGGAAAAAGATATGCAAAGATAAATAAAAATATAAAGATCTTAAATATCTTTATAGACAGATACGGATATTAGAATAATTCTTCTTGTGCCCAGTAACTAAAAAAGTGATTTATTTCTAGAATCAAATAATTTGTGATAATTGAGGTTTGATTTTAAGGAGTCAAACCACTGGATGTAACCCTTTCTTTTATATGTACTGGAATATCATATTAAGTTGATGGGAGCTTTTCCCTTTTCTGAAATGGCCTAGAATTGTAAACCTCTTCATTAATGAGGAGCTTTGGAGAAAATGAGGATGAAAAGGGTGCGTATATTGCAAGATTATAGAAGTGCAGAACAACAGAAGCCACCGAAATCCATTCCAAGCCTTGATGGATAATGAAGGGTATGAGAGCTAACCCTGAGAGCAGTAAATATATTAGATATCACAAAGCACATCAAGGGGTGCTTTGTGAACCCCAGTTAAACTTTGCATGCCATGTGCTCTGCTGAGGGAGGAAGGACAGAGGATGATGATGGTGTCTTGCAGGGAAGCACGAGGGACACAGAGTGTCACCACCAGATCTCCACATTTTACCATTCCTCTGCTAGTGAAAAATATAATGCGTCCACAACTAAACGAGCCTCAGACTTTGCTAGCAAGATACATTTTGTGTTTTTTACCAATAGGCATCTTGTTTGACTGGAAACAACCTCACTTTGGGTTCCCGCTGTCAGCAAGCGCTGCTCTTGCAAGCCCCTTGCTTGGCTTTGACTCGCAGTTAGGTTTTGCACTAGAAAGTGTTGGGTCATCTTTTTTTTTTTGAGTTTAACCTAAGTTTTGTGCTAATATATTGCAAGATGTAAAGAATAAATAGTGATCAGTACTGTATAAATAGTCCTATGTTTGGATGAAAAAAATACATGTATGCCATGACAAGGTGGTGCTTACTGAAGACCAAAATGCACCAAAATTACCATTGTAGCCTGACATGAACACTTTTCTTCTACTAATTAGTGTACTCTCTGGCACTGTTTGGCGCAGAAAGAAAGCAATTGTCTGCCAGGCCCTTGAAGGCAGCTTCTTTCTATGTTGCCTCTGTTATTTGCAGTCTTCTAGCACAATATAACCTCAAAACCCAGTTGTCTTTATCAGTGCAAGTACATGAAGTCACCTTTGTATGTTTATGAATATGTGGATGCACAACGGCACTTATGTAATATAGAATGACTGTTCTATGTTTTAGGAAATAGCATTTCTCAGAGCAGTCCTAGCTTGCACATAAAATATTAGGCCATACACTCTGTGTGTTTTCTTTGCGTTAAACTGTGCCATTCTTTAAATAGACTGGTGTTACATATTGTAGCGTTTTATTGCCTCTCTAAGCTACTTATTATCAGTGATTGTATTGCTTAAAATGTACATTTTCCTAATAGTAAAATGACCTGCCTTGTATTTATGTCATTATTGTACATAGCTCAGCAGCAGCGTATCGTAGCAGAGCCAGGGAACTGAATAGAACTGCAAGAGCTGAAGTTAGTGGTTTTACCTCAAACTTGGCGAAGATCTTTCTTTATGTGCACCCTTCCAGAGGTTCATACCTATAAATAAGCTAGTTTCCCCCTAGGAAAGGACTCTGCCATTGCTAGCTTGGAGTTTGCCATTTCTGGGAGGTAGATTGGTTGGTTGGCGGCTGCCAAAAGGAGATGAACCTTCCTGCTCTCCCATGCTCAGGAGTACCAAGTTGAGTCCCTTTTCTCCATTGCACTGCCATTTTTCCCAAAACTTGTAGGAACTTAAATTTTCTTTGAGTTGGAGCTTAAATAGGAACTTAATCATCTTTGGCTGTCCCCCACCCACTCCTGTCCTTCATTTTTTGATGAAATTAAACAGCATATTTTTCTGAGTTACTGAGGGAAAATGGTGAAGCAGACAGTATAGTCATATAAGCTTTATTTCCCTAGGAATCAGGGCTGAAAAGAGTATTTCCGTCATGACATACTTCACTAACGCAGCTACACTGGTGCTGAGCTACCAGTAATTGGTGTTGTGCAAATTTTTGTCTTCTATCAGGTATGTATTTTCATAATACAACAGTGTAAACATGAAATTGTTCGCATCGCCAGCAGCAATAATACAGCTTCATATGTTGGCAAGAAGGTGGATAGTATGGAATGCAGATGCTGCCCAAATATTCATTTTTTTTCCTGCCTTTGCTGATTTTTTTTCCCAAAAATAGCTTTTATGTTAATGTTATCTCTGAGATATTTATAATTGGCTTCTGCTTTTGCTTAATCTTTGGGAATATTTCCCTCCATGTCTGATCTGCGCCACTCTGCCAAGCAGCTATTACAGCGTTAACTAGACCTTCATTTGTCCTTTGTCGTGCGTTAACAGCAGTGATGTTCTGATTTTGTGACTACAATATAGTTCTCCAGGGAGTAATTTATCCCAACTAGGCCATCTGAAAACAGGTTCTTCGTGCCTACTCTCCTGCAGTAATTCAGCTCTTCAATCAGTAATTAATGCTATTTTAATTAAAATTTTATATAGTCCTCCCTGTACGTACCTGGGCATAACCTAAAGATTTGTATTAAATTTTTATATCCCTTTCTCTCTCTCTGACTGTGACTTTTCTCACCAACGTCCCCAATTATGGCAATAGTGGAATAATGAAACTGGAGCTGTGCAAATGAAGGGCTCATTCCTGTTTATTGCCCAGCTTAACGTATGTGCCTGGGACCACTCGGAATCAGGCCGTACGTTTATCTTTTCACACAAATCTCTAATCTGCAGTTAACACCAAAATCTGTACGCGTACTCTAATTTTGTTTATTTTTATTTCTTTAATTTTGCAGCACTTGCTATTACAAAAGTTGCTCTTTTACAAGCATCCAGGAAAACCCTGCAGGGTGAAGTACGCAATGCAATAAAATAAACTATTTTCTCCACAAGAAACTGGATCCACCTTTTCAGGTGCCAGTTAAACAAATGTTTAAACAGGTGCTAAAGCATTTGAATTAAGTGTCTGACTATGGCTAGGCCTTTACATTTACACAAGTTTGACTTTATTTGTATTCATAGTATTAAATTGTATTATTCATGATGACTCGGCATTCTACTGTGAAACAAGTCACTTAATTCAAAATATCTGTGCATTACTACTAAGGACACAATTTTTGCATCTGTGTCCTGCACAAACCTAGGTCCTCACGTTTTTCTAAGGTGGTCTTGAGGCAGGGGTCTGGTTGTAAAATGTCGTCTAAAAATGAGGTTTTGTTCTGCATTTTTTCCCAGGAGTTTGTTTCAAGTAGGAGTTTTTCCCGTTGAAGACTGCGCTTGCAGGCAGGTCCCCTCGTGTGCTACTTGCAGAAATTGTAAGGTGGGGATGTATTTGTCTCCTGGGTAAAATTTAATGACTTGAATAGCTACCGTGAGCTTTGCGCCCAAGCTCCGAAGAAGCAACCTCAACGTTCACAGCCCGAGGGCTGTTCGTATTTACCCCGAGCGGACCGGGAGCTCTCCTTGGAAGACCTACCACGTCTGAGACGTCTCATACTCCTGGAACGAGACAATTTTGTGCTCGGTGAGGGAAGCCAATACTGGAAGCTTTAGGTTGACTCCAGGTTGATTTATTTGTTTTGAGTCACTAGTAGTCGGTTCTTCTGTCACCTCTTCAGTGCGGGAGCAGCTGCCTGTCTGCTCGAAAGGCAGCCGCGCTCGGGCCTCCCAGCGAGGCTGGTTTCGTATTGAAGCTCTTGGTGAGGCAGGAGTAAAGCAGCCTGTGTGCAACCAGCAGCCAAGCAAGGCAGGGAGAGCAACGCTGTTTTAATGCTGCTCTTGTTGACATTTAATTCCCAAGATACTCCTTGAAGAAGTTATTTTTCTCTGAGAGCGACGCTGTTGTCACCATTAACAGACTTCTCGATGTCTCTGGCTCCAAGGGAGCTTCTGGTAGCTGTCGTTATGTACACGTGTGCATGCCTGTGCATAGAAATACGGTTGCCGCATTTATGGAGCGGACTATTACCGCTTGCCTTCCCAAGCACTTGCAAATGAGGCTATGAAAAATTGAAGACATCTGCAGTACAGCTGTTGATCCACTCCTGTAGAATTGCTCAGTCTCCGTCTAACCAGCCCGATTCATCCTGTCAATACCATGATGAAAGGATAGTTTCCATCCTTATCATAAGTAGCCTCGCAAACTCCTTTTTAAAATTCTGCCATGCTGAATGACATGGCTGTTATCATTTGCACATCTTTGCAGGAAGCAGCCCTGGGTTACGTGCGTATTGGATTACCCTGCATCAAAGACATTAGAGTAGGTGTGTTATAAAGGTAAGGGCTTTTTCCTATTCTGATCACAAGAAACTGCATTAAAAGACCCTTCAGAGAATACAAAAAAGGGCTCAGAGGAACCAAATCGGAGGAAGCAGTTCATAGAAAATTGCAGAATGTCTGACAGATCCTTGACAATCTACGCTGGTGCTGTGTTTCTTCTTTTAATGTGTGTTTTATGTGCTCATGAAGGAACATAAAGCTGAGCACTAACATGTGAGAAGAGAAACTGCTTACACGTTATTTGCTCATTTTGCAGTCTTGTGAAATTAAAAAGAAAATCATATGGTTACTTTCAAATGCTAATTTTCTCAGGTACAGCTCACCTAAGTAGCTAATGTGAATGTGTAGGTGACCATATATCTTTAGGATTGCAACACTTAAATTTATGCAGCAGTCTTAGAGGAGGAGATCGGGCCTTTTTTTTTTTTTTTTTTTTTTTTAAGAAAGTCTTTTATATTGAGTTCTGGAAATTTAGAAGTTGCATCTGATCCCATTATCTATTAGAAATAAAAAGCCCACAACACGAAATAGTGAAAAAATTACGTGTAACCGCTTATAAAAACATGACATGTGCCCATAAGAATCAAAACCAATTAAGAGATTGCTCAAATTATAGTTAAAATGCGTAAGAAAATCTAATTCTAAGAAAGCTTTGGGGCAGACAGTCACTTACCTGGCTATCTGCCTCGTGCTGTTGCTGACCGGGGGTGAATCTGCACTGGAAAAGACTCTTGCCCTGCACGTCAATAATCCAGTTCATAGGAGCTGACTGATAATCTGAGGCTGGTCCCAGGTGCCTTGGAGGTTCCATGTTTGATGAGAAGGTCTAAGATATGGGGTAAAGCAACTTGGAGAGAGAAACAAGGAAGCAGAATGTGGTTCAGACACCTGAATGCAAGAAATCCAGAGATACTGGCCTAGTATCTTTGCGTGTCTCTGGATCCTCCTCAGTGCTGATGTGTTTTCTCTTCACAGCAGCACGCTTGGCAGCTCGGAAGCAGACGTGTTTTATACTACGTTCTTGCTTGTCTACAATCCTGAGTACATCCTCAAATTTATAGGCTGGTCCTTGTAGTTAAAATGTTGGGTTGCACTTCTGGACTGAGCACCATATGTATCATTAGCCAAAGAGCGAATTTAGCCTGGTTCCCCTTCATGTGAGGGAGGCCCATGAGACATTGAATATGCTGAGTATAAGCTAAAAATATTGTTTAATTTCAAGTGATACCTGTGATACCATATAATGGTAAGCTTTTGAAGCCTCCATGCCCGTTATTTTGCAATTAGATGCAGCACTGAGGTTACTCTAAAGGAAAATATGTTGGATAGCTTTACTTTCTTACTATTCTCTGATTAGTTTATTACTAATAAAGTGAAGAAAGTGACTGGCTACTCTTGGCTCTTCACGTTTTCTCTGCATTTCTAAGTCTGTGTCCAGATGATAATGATGTCTTAATTAGGAATTTTGATTTTGTGTAAGGAATAAGAATGCAAATCAGACGAATTAGTAAAAGCTGAAGGGCTTTTTTTATGCTAATATTTTTCAAAATAAGTGGCAAAGGGAGAGAATCACAAAATATATGTCAGCAGTTTAGTATCGTCAATGCAGCTTTTCAAAAAGTTTTGAAGATCTTGTGCTTTCATTTCAGGCTTAATTAAGCTGTGATATAATTCTATTAGTGACTTCTTTGAAAGGATTATATCTGGGTATTCAAATTGTGGACTTCAGCATTTGGAGTGGAATTCTAGTCTCATCTAAGAAACCACAAAAATCCTATGTCAGTGCAAGAACTAAATTAATACTTCATAAAGTAGTTTCACATTTTGCCGTCTAATTTCTCACAGCTACCACTACCTAGCTAAGAAAAAAAAAAATAGCTCATATGCATGTTGCTGGCCTCCAAGTCTATTCTATGTCAGTGAGTCCAGGTATTTTTCCTTTAAGGAAATTCATGGGAATCTTCCTGGCTTTTCAATTATTCTTCATTAAGAATTCGGTACTTTCTCTTCTTCAAAAGTTTATCAAGACTTTGTTTTCTAAGATGGAGCTACAATTCTAATTTTGTGGGGTAGCTTACCTATTCTTGGAAAGGATGCTATGATAAGCACATAACATACTTTAATTCCAAAATCTGCAGTAAAAAAACAAATGTTTGTGGCTATTTTAACCCTAATGGTAAGCTCTGTATCTCATTCTAGCCTATGACAATTGTAAAAGAGTTAGGAAGCATTTGTCATAATTCTGTTTCTGATAAATTGCTGTATTTAATTTTTGCTTTACCAGAGACATGTAAATGAATGTCATGATTGTTTTCGTTTAAGAGCAGAATAACTGCAAAGAGAAAAGCAGGTGTTGCAGTCATGCTTAATGCCCGAGGAACCGTAGGTCTCGTAGCAAAGCGGAGGACCTTGGTTCAGTGTGGAGCGCGCCTGACAGGAGCAGTCTGCTTTGATAAATGATTAACTATGCCGAAACGCACATTGCTTAAGGCGGCGGTGGTTGAGGAGCATTTTTAGGGCAGTATATCAGGGGACTGAATTACAAAAAAAAAAAGAAAAAGAAAAAAAAAGTTGTTAACATAGTTAAAAGGAGACTTTAGAAAGATTTTAATTCCTGCTGAGTTTAGGGAAACAACAACGTACGTTCTTCTGAATAAATTACACACGATCGCTTGCCAGAAACATGAAAAAGCCAGAACGTTTTACCACATTTACAGACAAATTGACTATTTTTTTAAATGGCATAAGTGATGCCATATTATATGGCATAAATTATATGCAAAATTATATGGCATAAAGTGATGGTGAAGTCACTTTATTACCTTTGAGGTTTAAATTTCAGTACAGCGCTTAGCCAGCACATTGCCAGGCATGTGAGAGTGCATGTCGTGTCCGCCGAGGACCAGGCAAGTGCTTCAGTGGGCATCAGATGAGTCCATACTTCTTGTCTTCATCTTTATTATGTGTTTCGTGTGATGTTTTGCAACTTTGTCAAGTTTTGATTGTGTTTTTATTTGATGCAGCTAATAGGGCAGAATCTTCCTTTGTTTTTATTAAAAAAAAAAGAAAAAAAGAAAAAAAAAGGAAGAGTTAAAGAAGGTGAGACATTTTGGGAATCTGAAGTTGCAGAAGTCTTAGGGAGAAGGAAAAGTGCAGTGAGGAGCAGCAACTACTGAGTTACTTTGCAATGGAGAACTGGAGGAGAAGAGCAGGCAGGCAAATAACAGTGATTTAAAGTGACCTACGGAGGGGGCCTTGTTGCATTAATTAATTAGAGGTAAATGAGGGCCAGATCTGAAAAACACAGTTGTATCAGCTGAAGCTCTTTTTGTTGAAATAAAGCCAGGGCTCAGTCACCTGCTGTAACCTTCTCTGGTTAAAGGTACTGCAAGGATTTTGGAGCAGATCAAGTAGGAGGATTTGAGGTAGGTGCAACTGTGGGACCACAGGCCCCTCTTAGACTCTGGAAAGGATGAGAAATGGTCTTAGTTAGGCTATAAATCAGCCCCTAAGGATTTGTCCAGGTGTGTTGCCCTGGAAGGAACAGTATTGCTTGGGCTCTGATGTGGCATGAGAAGTTCAGCCCCTGTGGCCATATCTGGGCCACATCTGCCTGACAGGGGAGGTTTCTCAGGGAGGATATCTTAGAAAAAGAAGAGCTGAAAAGAGATGAGTGTCTAGTGATCAATCCAGAAAAAATAAGTACGGAAAAAAGAAATCTCTTCAGAAAAAAGTTTTGATGAAATTCAGATAAGTAATTATTTATATATATGATCTTATATAAACATATATTCACATATACATATATATGTATACTTGGTATGAGTAAATGCTCTCTGGAAGTATCCATTTCCAGAGCCCCTGGCCTAATATATGCCTGATCAAGGTTATGAAGATGCTGTGCTACGGTAGGGGTTTGCACTGGGCGGCACCAGAGAGTCCTCTGGGCCGTATGTGTTGTTTTCAGAGATGGGAATGCACATATCTGGTTACACAGTGGCATAAAGTATTGGAATTTAAAAGCTTGCATCACACATAAATAATATTGGCTAATTTTTGCACTGGAAAAAAAAGGCACAAATCGACCTGTAGGTAGTTATATAAAACTAGCTATATTTCAGACATAATCTGCACTAGTTTATCTGACTTGTTCATTTTATTTATATTTTAACGGTTGAATGTATAGCTCAGCACCATGATAAAAATTTTAGTCTATGCTCTGTTTGAAAGCCAAGGCAAAATAAGTTTGTAGCAGGCAGTTGTCCTTTTGTGTGACAGGGACTTTGACTGAGAGGAAATCCGCTGTTACTAGGCAGTGGGGAAGTGGTGTAAGGGACAGAAAAATGAAGACCAAGGTTTTGTTTTGTTTTCTGTAAGTCCTGAAACGCTGAAAGAATAGTGCTCTTTGCACGTGTCCTTATACTGCAGGAAATAGCTATAACTTTTTCTGTACATAGTTTTCTGAAGAAAGGGCTGTACTGATTCTTGCTCTATCAGAGCATTAAATTCAAACTACGTGCCAAGCCATACTTTGGTTTTATGCATTTCCATCTTGTTTCACTCTGGGATATGCCACAGGCTCATGGTATGTGCCTGTCTTCCCAGAAGCCATATTCATATACGATGCTCCCCTATTTTGCCATGCCCAGACCGCTGGGGGAGGTGGATGTTATGGATGGAGGCTGCCGACGCAGCCCTGAGCTTTTGCATCAAGCCTAAGGAATTATGTATTGCTCCCTCTATGACTAGTTATTTGCAGCCTGAATAAGGCTTAGGGTATACCACTGGCACGAAGAAAGTAATAGCAGCAGTACAGTGGATAGTCCTGTTTTCCAGTGTTTCGAGATAAGCTTTTTCTCAGTTGTTGAAGGGATTAGTAATTTTGACATATTTGGGGCCTGGTTTTTTTGTTGTTGTTGCTTTTTCTTTTTTCCTCACAGCCCACTCTGCAATTCACATTTTCCCTATGAATCAGCACTTTAATATAATCTGAAAAGGAGCTTTGCTGTGCTGCCCACAGCTGCACAGGTACCCAAAAGCGTCTCTGAACGGCAGCCCTCAAATTCCCTTTACACGCTCCTCAGTGCCCAGCTCGAGCAGCGTGAGGTGCGGATATATACAGTTACCGCTGGGTAATCTGCATTGTAATTTGCTGTTCAGCAGCTTTTCTGTTGCAATTAAACCTCTTCTCCCACATAAGTGAGATGGATAACTTGGGCTATCTGGCGTTCAGCACGGATGCGATGCTGTGCCCGGCACGCTCCAGGCTGGCTCTGCATCCTCTCCAAGCGGACGTTCTCCCTTTCCCTCCAAACTAGGTCTCACCTACCTGTCCATCGAGTGTCCGGTTTATTCATTTCTCATCTTGTGCAGTGCGAAACACCAATTCTTATCCAAGAGCCTCTGTGCTATGGGGATTCGGGCTGTCTTGATGTCTCTCCCTCAACCGCCCTGTTTTTAAAAGGTTTTTTGTTGTTGTTGTTTCTATTTGTGCACGTTGCACCTGGAAGCACTTTCAAAGTGACGCATAAGAGATAAAATTATAACTGCTTTATACACGGATGTGTTTAAATACAATACGTGTTAAGTTGAGGTATAAATCTATGTTCTCTGTTTATTTTCATAATGAGTCTTAACTTGACAACTTGACTGTGTTTCACTGTTTTTTTTTTTTTTTTTTTTTTTTTTCTTCCCCCCCTGGAAAATGTTACAAGAAGGGACAATAATTTTTTCAAGCCACAGGTTTTCTGAAAAGAATTTTGTCAATATTATTAAACATAAGACTAATAACATTTATATAACTGCTTGAAAAATAGGAAAATGCTCCGTAATGCCGGCTACTGCAATGTTTTCTTGTTTGTTGTACTTTTTGTTTTTGTTTTGAATCGATATCTTCATAGAATTGAGATTCTTGATATTCCTTACCTACAATTTGTTTTCATACAGTCTATTTGTAATTAATGCAGAATATTCTTGGTTAATGAAGGCCAAATTATTCTGAGTTTGTAGTCTCTGTCTATGGTGACTTTTTATTTCTTCTCTTGCCTTTTTCTAGATCTTCTCAGGCAGTACCTTTGAAATTACCCTCTTTAGTTTTGGCACAATAAATCATGGGAGTTCAAATTACCTAAGGTCAGAAACCTTTTTCCAGAAGGACTTGCATACTAAATGTATTAAGAAACGCGCTGTAACTCTTAAAAGGCAAAATGATGAATAAGTTATCAAAGGAACTTTTAACAAGAGTGGAAGTAATATATATCCCACAGGAAGCTATTATGAGTCCATTAATACCACAAGCCAAAGTTTTACTTACTGAGTATAATCTAAATTGCATTGAACTCACCAACTACCCAGGGGAATACTCAGTTGCTGTGGTCTTGTGGTTGATCCATTCATTTGATTTTTTTTTTTTTTTTAAATATATTTTTTCCCCCTTCGTTTACCTAAACAGTTCAAATTCAATTACGGAGGCCACAGCGATGTGGAAAGCTGTGATCTGGAACAGGATGATGTCCCTTGGTGCCTGTCAGCAATAGCCGTGTGCCTGAGCGATTGGTGAAGCGGTGGCCAAAATAACCTCATGATGGCAGATCCAAGCAAGCAGCAGTAGTGATGTCTGTGTTGTGTCACCCCCCCATAAATCAGCAGTGACACCACTCAAGTGAGCGCTGGTGGGCAGGACAGATGGGCCTCTGTCCATCTTGAGATGTTTCTGCATGTGACTGGTATCAGTCCCGGTTTGCAGAAGTTGCAGCTTTTCGGCCCACATCTCTCCCATCCTCTTTGACAGTGAGTTTAGTTTATCTTCCCGTGTTAAATAAACACATCCTCCAGCAGATTAACGTGCCGCAGTTAATTGCTACTAGCATTGATCTAATTTGGAAGCGGTTAACGCTGTGTGTGTTTCTCTCCAGTGCTCCTGCAAAGCAACAAAAAGTCGTTTTCTTTGAAGACAGGTTTGCACTCTCCCCGTTTGGAGGAGCGAGACCCACTTTGGGGGTGTTTAAGCAAAACAGGCAGCTCAAAGGAAAAAGAGCTAGTTTGGCCTCGGGGGAGGATGGTCCCCAGAAGGGAGCGGAGCAGAGCCCAGGTGGTGCCGCTCCTGCCATGAGGAAGGAAAGCCTTGCAGCCCCCCTTTCCGTCCATCATTCCAGGGCTAAGTATAGGCCGTGTGTTTTATATCGCCAGTTCCCTTGCCAGCCTCATCAGAAATATTTACTAGTGTGTCTATTATTATTTTGGTGGGTCGTTAACCTCACTTTCCTTTTCAAGCTCACCAAATAAAACCATTAAGCTAAGAAACATAACGGGGGGAGGGCAGGAAAGCAATTAAAGAGGATGAACTAGTAGAAAACTCCCCTGCCAAAAGAGAGAAGAAAGCAGATTATTGAGACGTTCTTCTAACAATTAGCTGCAGTGGACAAAAGCTTTTGAATGGATCTTACCTCTTTTTTTATCCCTTTGTTCTGAGTTTTTAGGATGGTGCATTCAACAGTCAATCACACAGCACATACCAAGTAGCCAAGCAGCCTTTGCAGGCTCTTATTACATATGCCCGTCACGTTTTTTTTGGCAGCTTCAGCTCTATGACTCGTTTTTATCATGAGCTTCCACTTTGATGGCCTTTAAACTATCTATCCTTAGCTGCTAAAATGAATGCAAAGTCTGAATTTCCTTCTTGGCGTGACTTAATTCTATAACCCAATTAAATCAGATGGTGTGAGCTGTTTCTTGAGCGTTCTTTCTTGTGTGCCTTATTCCTCCATTTTCCAAGTGTTAAAGTTTGAGGACGCCTAAGTTTGTCCCGATTCTAGGTCGGAAGGTAGATGAGCATACCTGGCTCGGTAAGATGCGCTCTGAAGGCTGTTGCTTTCCTTCCCAGAGAGGAGAGTGTGTGCACGTTGGCTCTCCTCTTTGGTGGTAGGGCGCCTGTAGAGGGAGTGTTCTGCGTGAGCCCCTTTGCTGTAGCAGAAGCTGGCGTATGTCCCCTAAGTTGACATCAGAGGCTCATGCTAAACAGGAGAGGTGTTCAGGTGTGCTTCAGGAGCAGGCTAGTCCCATTTCTCACCTGTTTGTTGCATAAGACTCTGCTACTGCTGGCTGTAAAAAAATAAAATATCCAAGATTGACATCAACCCTTTCTTTTTCTTCCACTTTTTTTCTTCTCGTGAACTAAAAAGATGAGCAGTGACATCAGGTGACTTGCACCAGCTGGTGTCAGAGCCAATGTGTAATAATTAATAATCCACAGTTCTCATGCATTTAATTGGAGTGCAGTTTTCTCCTTGTTTTGGTATTTATTGCTGAGGAAAATCACTTTGAGAACCCTCTTCTTCCTCGAGTGTGTTTGCGTAGCACATCAGACAACATAAACTCCTGAGCTCCTCTTCGGGAATTATGAAATGCTGCTTGTTCGACAGGCAGCAGCACAGAAACTTGAGGTTTTTAATTGATGATTGGACAAAATTGTTGTGCTAAAGAGATTTGCGGGTGTCACATTTCAGTAGTGTTTTCTATTAGAATAATTTTCAAGGCATAACACTTATTTCAAGAGTTAATGAATTGCAGGCGTGCAGTCCAGATTGTGCCGTTAGTCACCTGCTAAATTAGGTCAAAAAAGACGCGGGGTGAATTTGTACTGCTATGTTTTTAGTTTTGTGTTTGTAACAGACTATTTATAAGTCAACCTACTTTAGCAAAACAATTGCTAAAAATAGTTTATATAATTATGCTTATCTTAAGGCTAGAAATTAGATTCTTTTTCCGTAAATCAAAGTTTTATGTTGTCAAGACTCTTTATTAAGGTATTGCAAGGCTAAGAGCAGAATATTTGGGAGTTAGAGAAATGCTCCTGCACTTGCAGGTGTAAAAGTTAAGCATACCTCATAGTTAGAAGCACAAAGGCTTTGAGGATGACAAATACTGGGTATTTAAAAAAAGGACGTAATCATCCTTCAAAATTTGTACCTACTGGAAGTTTTGCAAATGGAGAGGGTTATGAAGTTTTTTCTTTTCTCATTAATGCCTAGGTAATTTGCGTGTATTCTGCCAGTTAGCATTAACAGGAGTTATCCAAATAAATCTTCTATGCATCCAGGGGATTTCATGGAGTATAAAGCATCAGTAGCATTTCATACCAGTGGAAATGCAAAAATGTCTCTTTACGGACCTGAGCATTTCAAGTGAGAATACTGCATTAGGTGTTTAGGTTGCATAGCCAATAAGATGATTTAAGGTTCAGTTTTCTCATGATCCAAAAAAGTGGTGACATGTAGCAGTTTTTACTGTTATTATTCCAAGTACAATATTAAATATTCAAGAAAAAAGCCCCAAATCTTTTATGAAATATGCAGATGAGTATGTTATGTACTTCCTAAATTTTAAGGACAGGTACATAGATACTTTATCTAAGCAAATTAAATGAAGCAATTTTACGTCTCCTTAAGTCTGATTCAAGCCATTGGAACCAGAGAAATTTTGTCCCTGGTTATACTTTGTGCAAATAAATGTATAAAATATCACCTCCTAAATATGTATGAGTAGCATAGTGCAGTGCTTGATAGGAT